>MCJB01033374.1:112242-146691 GCA_002018475.1 Nicotiana obtusifolia | reverse complement strand
TGTATATATATATATATATGTATATATATATATATATGTACGCACACACTTCATTGTGCTACTTTAACTATATATAGCTTGTTATAGTATATGTTAGTGTATTCATTATTTGTATTTCAAAATAAAGTGTTAACGGATTACATTTATATTATTTAAATAGTAAAGTATTAATGTGATTCAAAAATTTGACCATGTTTGACCTATGAACCGATCGAAGTTGGTCGGTTATTTTCTAAAAATTATATTTACCGACCAACATTGGTCGGTAAAATCTTCCCCTGCCATAACCGATCAACTTTGGTCGATAAATTTAACTATAAATTTTATAAAATATTTTAAATAATAATATAATTATTAAAATTTTAAAAAGTGAATTCACATTACTGACCAATATCGGTCTGTAATCAAAAAGGTGCTTTGACTAAGCAAGTCTGACCACTGCGGTCAAATGTTTGACCAATATTCCGACCAATTTTGGTCGGTATGGAATTTAAAAAAATTGTAAATTATTTTTTGTTAGTTTCCGTACGTGTTGGACGGTTTTTTGGTCGCTTTTGTTGACCGACCAACGTTGGTCGGTATCACTTGGTCGGTTTTTCCAGATTTCTAGTAGTGAATGTATGAATCGTTGTATGAAATTTGTATTTAAGTTATAAATACTATCTTTTTATATAAAGTTGTTGATATGTATCAAAATTGTATTAATAGATAAAATTTTGATTAAAATTTCTGAGAGGAAGAAGAACACACCACATACAAAATATATACAAATCATAAACAAAATACATACAAAAAATATATTGTATAAAAATTATATGAAAATTATATTTAAGTTATAAATACAATCTTTTTATATAAAGTTGTTGATATGTATCAAAATCGTATTAATAGATGAAGTTTTGGTCGAAATTTCAGAGGGAAAGAAAAACACACCAGATACAAAATATATACAAATCATATATAAAATACATATAAAAAATATATTGTATAAAAGTTGTATGAAAATTATATATATGTTGTATGATATTGTAATTGTACGGGGAGAGAGACGCATAGAAAAGGCAAAAAGGAGAGAAGAATAAAAAAGAAAAAGGGTGTAATTGTTCGTACAAAGCTGCAGTCGAGCTCAAATTTTTGACTGTTTAAGAAATATGAGAAACTCCACCGATTATCCTCCTCGACCTCAATTTCTTAATTGCATTTCCCTTCTAATAGAAGCTTTCGAAGACACATATAGCGTCGCACACCGGGGCATCGCCAATGGAGGTGGCAGCCAATTAAAAAAAATCGTAATCCGATATCTGTTATGTTATATCCACAATAAGTAAAAACTGAAAAACCATCACACTGAAAGCCACACCATCCAGATCAAGAAAACCAGGACTGTACGTACTAAATAGCATTGAATGTGCAGGAATCGAAGAAAGCAATTCAAGTCGCGGATAATGTTGCACTGTGGACGTACATTAATTAATAAGAAAAAAAAAAGGAAGGGAAAAGAACAATTTTTCCTTTGAATATAGAAAGGGAAAAAAGAAAGAGGAGAGAAAAAAAAAAAAAAGACTGTAACTGAATTTCTTAATTTAAGGCGCTAATAGTGGATTGTATATAATTTGTAAGTAATTCTTATTTAGGGTGGATAATATACAAAATTAGGACAATTTTGATAAATAAGCTTCAAATATTGTATAGGAAAAAAAAAATCCCTTTTGCAAATGAGCTATTTTGGTCTAGCCCAAGTTAACCCATAAAATCATCAGCCTAAATGGACCCATGATGATGCTCAACCTTGACCCATGAAAATGCTCAATCTTAGAGTTCTACCTTGTCCAATGTTCTGAAAAATATTTTCTAATTTTCTTATGTTTGGTTGATAGCCTCAGAAAGAAAATACTCATTTTATTGAAATGAAAGAAAATACTTTTTCTACAATATAAAAAGAAATTATTCTTTTTGTTGAAATAAAAGAAAATATTTTTTTTACAACAAAAAAAAAATACTCATTTTATGAAACAAAATACTTTTTCTACATCATGAAAAGAAAATACTCTTTTCGTTGAATAAAAAAAAAGAAATTTTTTTACATCATGAAAAGAAAGTACTCTTTTGTTGAAACAAAAGAAAATACTTTTCCCACATCATAAAAAGAAAGTACTCATTTTATGAAAAATAAAATACTTTTGCTATATCATGAAAAGAAAGTACTTATTTTATTGAATGAAAGAACTTTCTATATCATAAAAAGAAAATATTCATTTTATGAAAATAAAAAAGAAAATACTATATGTACAATTAAAAGAAAGTACTCTAAATAATATTTTTATTTAAGGTGGGGTTGGGGGTTGGGGTGGTGGGAGGTGGGTTGGGGTGGGTGCGAAGGTCTAGTTTTACTACTTTTTTTTATTAGTCTGATTTTTGTAATATTACAAGATGAGAACTATCAAATAAAATTCTAAATCCAAATTGAGCAAAGAAATCATTTGGCACGAATTGATATTTATTTCAAAACATAAGTTCATTTTTATATATGCTTGTTTTAAATGTTGAAAATATTGCAACGATTTAGGTCAATTTAGGCGGATTGAGTTACAGCTCATTATTTAGCCCATCTTGACCCAGTCTATCTTAACCCAAATGAACTTTGGGTAGGGTTGGACGATGACTCATTTAATGAGACAACTCATCTTGACTAGCCCAAATACTGCTCAAATAGCCTATTTGCCACCCCTAGTTGTGTTATTGGTCATGAGTTGCGCTAGGTAAATTGGTAAACAACCAATTGGAAAATTGTCCGAGACTACAAGTCGAGTTGCCCCAAACCAGAGACCCTCTGAATTCATTAGGAATTTCAACAAAAGAAAATAGTCAAGAAATTAAGGTGGTAACTAGAAAAACTTCGTCGTCTACGAATGTAGTCGTTGTAAAATGTAAAGCTATATTCAAATACAAGAACCATTCACTAATAACTTAAAGGCTAACCCAAAATTAAAGTGAAAGCAAACTCACTTTAACAGCATTAATAATGGTCTGAATGATTTCTGGGACCATGATTCTCAACTCTTCCACCGTTTTACCTTCAAATAAGCCAAAAATGAGATCATTTCCTCCTATTTTTCCAACTAGGAAAAGAGAGTTTCTTTAGGTTTTCTTGGCAATCTAGCAGGACAATAAAACACAAAAATTAATGCTACTTTCCGTTAATTCGCTTCTGGAGCATAGACTAAACCATATATACCATTTTTTTGAAGTGTTAATAAGCTAATAATTACTTACCAGCGGGGAAGGTGGTTTTGAAATGAGAAGACATCCAATCAAGTTGCACATTTGATGAACTATTTGTCTACCAATCAACAATCTTATTCTCTGTCAAGATTGAAGCAGGTAAAGCAGTAGATCCTGCTACTGCAAAATTCACACCATGAGTAAAATTTGCACTTCGAAGCAAGGATTTAGGAAAGGAAAACCAGATTCCAACACTGCGAAAAAGAAAAAACTTATATTTTATTAGTGAAGCGAAAAAACATGATGTAAACTAAGGGTCCATCAAACTGTATAGAGAACCTAGTTTTCCATCAGTTCCCACAGAACATACACAGCAGTAAGTAAAAAACACAATTAGAGTTTTACATGCAGCTCACGAGATTAAAAACCATGACCTACACTCGTAGGATTTCAACTCCACTAACTGAGCAAACTTCAGATTACAACCTCTTAATCCCTCACCTACTTGTAATAACTTTATTACATGCCTCTTAAAATAACTCTATACAAAGCACACACTTTAACTAACTCTAGCCAAAATACAAACACAAGGTTTATGATTTTACAAATGATCTCCTACAAAATGCTTCTAAGTAAGCTGAATAAGAGTTACAAATAGATAACACTAACAAAGATACAACAATACTAAGGATGTATGATAGACGTAGTGCTGGATCTGGTCCTTGGTTCTGTTGTTACTTTGTTCTTCAATCACTTGAAAGACGGCAGCACACTTGAGAGAGAATTGATGATTTAGGGTTTGTAAGTGTGTGTTTTCCCTTGCCATATATTGGTAATATATAAGTGAGGTCATTGGGATGATGTATGCAATTATCTGGTACAAGGCATGATCCATAAAGTGACTGCTGCACTGTTGCGTGTGCAGAGAAACAATACAGCAACTTTAACAACTGTAGAGAGTTGACTTGTACTGTCACCGGAGGAACTGATAGCCATCTGTTCCCTCTGCCGTTTCTTTGACTCAAGTTGTTGAAACTTGTGCCAGACATGAGACTTGGTGTTCTTGAGCACTTTGAGGATGTGTAACAGGTTCCTCATCTGGTTCTTATTATGAAGTTTGTTGGATCATCAAAATACAAGAAAGCACGTAACTTAACAATTTTCCCCTTTTTGATGATGACAAACTTATAATTGAAATTCCCCCTGAGAACCGGATCTCTATATAATTTTCCTGCAAAAAGACTTCATTCCCCCCTAGTTACCCGAGAACCTGTTCCCCCTTTCAATTTTCTTCCCTCGTTTGGCATCATAAAAATATTATACATAAGTAAATGCAAAAAGAAGTCTAGCAAAGTTAACTCAGGCTACATGTGTGCACACAACATGGCTAAAAACAGAGTGCAAGAGTATAACATGCATAGCAAAAGATGAGATGTTCTTCAATTGGACACTAGGAAGGGTACTGTTTAAGGGGCACTAGAAGGGGGAGGGAAGGATGAGGAGGTAAGGGTTCTGAGAAGAATGTCTATTTGAGCATTTGCAGACACTTGCTCGTTAATCAGTCGCTCTTTCAAGTCCTCGACATGTTTCCTCGGGTCTTCATTTTCAGTGCTTAGGCGAGCAACCTTGTGCCTTGTGCACTGCTAGAACCAAGTTCCTCCTTGGCCTGACTAAGCTGCCCTTCAAGAATGATGTTCCGTGCCTTCAACCTCCTTATTTCCTTATTTGCAGCATTCTGAGAATCAATTAGTTGACAAATAGTAGAATTGCTGCTAACCCCCCCTTTCTTGTCAATACACTCACATTTCTCCAAGGTTGTCTTTGAGAAAGTTTTGCTTGCGAGTTCCCACCGATGCTCTCCCCAAAGGTACTTTGAAGAATTAAAACACCTTAGTGAGCAGGAACCCATTAGGCAAACCATGATTTCCGTCCTTGAAGCTTGCCACCTTCTTCATGTATTCAATAATAATACCAGGCATATTGATGCTGGTGTATGCATCTAGAGCTTCCATGAGGAATAAGTCTGCTTTTAAAGTAATTGAGGGTCTTTCTGTGTGTGGAAGCAAGACCTTATTCACCATTTCAAACATAAGTTGATACCCTAAAAAGGGCGCCTTCTTGTGCATCGGTTCCCATTGTTGCACAACCCGATCCTTCAAAATGACTCTTCTAAAGTTAGGAGAACAGGTCCCTTTAATGAATGAGAGCCCTTTAGTAGGCACTCCCAAAATACTCCCTAGAACAGCCTCATCCATCACAAAATCTACTCCATTGACCTATAAGAAAATGTTATCATCTTCCACTGTAAACATATTTGCGTAGAAGCTATGAACCTCCTCCTCATGAACCTTGGGACTCTCATTGGTGAACAAATGATTCCACTTCTGTAATTCTTAGATGTCAACCAGCTCTCTCATCCCTGACATTTCGAGAATGTCAGCTTCAAATGTTCTGCCACATAGCACCCTCTACTTCCTAAGGTTTTCTCTTCTTTCAACCTTTGACACAGTCACTTTGGCCTTCTTGGAGGAACCATGTTCCTCTTTGTCACTAGCCTTCCTCTTCACAGACTTCTTCACATTTTTCTCCTTCTTTTCAGACTTCTCACCAGATTTCTCACCAAACTTTTCTCCCTCAGCACTCTTCCCTTTATCAACCTCTACAGCTTTCACAGATGAGCCTTTCTTGGGCTTTGGAATCACAAGTTTCTTAGAGGATTTACGAATTAAGGAACAGGTTCCTCATTCACCCGTTCATCGTCAACATGGACAATATTTGCTTGAGGCACATCCTCCCCATTCACTAGCTTTCCCCCTTTAGAACAGTCTCATAAGCTTCTCTCATCTGCAGCCTGGTAGTGGGTCTCTTAAGAATGGGCTCTTTGGGAACTGCCCTACCACTTCTAGCTGCAATAAAGCTTGCCACAGTCACATTATCATAGTCTTCCTCACTATTTTCATTTTCCTCTTCAGACAGGGGACTCATTTTAGGAATAACAAAGTTTAATGGCACAACATCAAAGTGAGGAGAAAGAGCAGGATTAATACTAACCTGAGGCTCTTTTGAGGAGCAAGGGGTTTCATACCAAGTAAGAGCAGAGTGCTCTTCTTGGGTAGAAGGACCAAGTCCCCCTCTTGTTTCCCCAGTATTACTGACTGGTGTCAAGTTTTCAAGAGGCACCAGTTCCCCACCCTCAACTCTATGACCTGCACCTTCCCTTGAGACCCAATGGTCACGTCATCACACTCATATTCTCCAACCAATCCTCCCTCTGAAGCAATCAGTAGCATGTTATCAATAGCTTTTTTCTCATTCACCCCAAAATAGAATCAAAATATGTAGGAGGAACATTACTTGTCAGAGTGGCAATATTCAAACCAAAACTTGGAGCGGGCGCTGCTGATACTTCATCACTGCCAATAACATCTTGTTGTGCTTCAGAGATTCCCAACCTGCTGACTAGAGACCTCTTTTCCCTCTTCTTACTGTTTCATAGTCTGCCATTTTTTTTGGCGAGGTAGAGAGAAATGTTGTAGAAACAAATCTTTTGGGGTTCTGAGTCTTACGACTGCGGTGAGAACCAAAACTCGATGGGGTTGGAGAATAACAAGTAGGTGGTTGTTGGTCAGGTGTGGAGTTTTGACTGGGTAACGGTTGGGGGTCAGACTCACACTCATGTGCTTCGAGAGACGAAGGCATAGTAGGAATGACATTGGTAGTGTTTTAAAGTTCCGGACTCTGAGACATAGTGGAGTTTGGACATAGAGACACGAGAAAGAGAGGGTTTTCTCTTGAGAGAGAAAGGAAATTTTGTGGCTTTGATGTGGATAGTTGGGAAAGAGACGTCTTTTGGGGTTCTTTTGAGGGGGTGAAGGACAGGTTGCAATCGGGTGTAGCGTACTAGGTAGACGGGTCGGTTTGTAACAAGTGTGAACTTTGGGTTTTTAAAAGATGAGAGAGAGACAGAAACATTTAATGACGTGGAATTTTTATAGCCGTTTGAAATGTGCATGAGCGTAAAGGAACTATTAACCTTAGTCAAAGGAACTAGGTTCCTTGACTAAGTTTTGTAAATGTGAGCCTCATCCTTTTACCAAGATGCATGGTTATTGGCTGCTTGTTTACTATGTAATTGCCATGCGTGTTTACCTATAACAGTATAGAGATGAGTTAGAGTTTGCCAGAAATACTTTTTAGCAGTTTTACTTGTTCATTCCTTCATAGCCAATCATTGAGGGACCTGGTACTTAGTTTGATTTTATCAGTCCCAATGCCAGTCAATTCTTTTCAAAGTGCTCTCTGCTTAATGCTTTGGTGAATACATCTGCTACCTTGTCCTCTATTTTGTGGAACTTCATGCAGATGAGGCCTTTTTCAACGTTATCCCTATGAAAATAATGTCGCACATCAATGTGCTTTGTTCTCTTATGCTGAACCGGGTTCTTTGCCATGTTGAGAGCACTTGTGTTATCACACAGTAAAGGTACATAATCAGAGAACACACAGAAATCCTCCAGTTGTTGCTTGATCCACAGCAGTTGAGCACAACAAAAGGTAGCTTCCACATATTCAGCTTCTGCAGTTGAAAGTGCCACAGAGTTTTGTTTCTTTGTACCCTATGAGATTAAGCATGACCCAAAAAAATGTGCCATGCCAGATGTTTCTCTTTCTATCCACCAGATAACTAGTATAATCAGCATCAACATACCTAATTAAGTCAAAATTGTCTCCTGAAGGATAGTAGAGAACCAGGTCCTGTGTTCCTTTGAGATACCGTATAATCATTTTGGCAACTTTTAGATGAGATTCCTCTAGACTAGATTGAAATCTAGCACATAATCACACACTGAATACAATATCAGGTCTGCTAGCTGTGAGATACAAGAGTGAGCCAATGATACCTTTGTACATGATTTCGTTCACAAGAGAACCAGGTTCATCCATGTCCAGACGAGTGGCAGTGGCAATAGGAGTATCAATGGTTTTTGAACTTTCCATCTCAAATCTCTCCAAGAGGTCTTTAATTTACTTTTGTTCACTTATTATCATTCCCTTAGAGGTTTGTTGAACTTGCAACCCTAAGAAAAAATTTCAGTTCCCCCATTATGCTCATTTCAAACTCGCTTCCCATAAGCTTTGCAAACTCCTCACACAAGGAACTATTTGTTGCACCAAAGATGATGTCGTCAACATAAACTTGCAAAATGAGCAGGTTCCTCCCTCGTTTCTTCAAAAATAGAGTGTTGTCGATTTTTCCTCTTGTAAAGCCATTTTCTAGAAAGAATTTGGACAACCTTTCATACCATGCACGAGGGGTCTGTTTCAGCCCATACAATGCCTTGACAAGTTTGAATACATGTTCAGGATGCTCATGACACTCAAAACCAGGTGGTTGTTTGACAAAGACTTCTTCCTTTAAATATCCATTAAGAAATGCACTCTTGAAATCCATTTGGAACAATCTGAATTCCATATGAGATGCAAAGGCAATGAGGATTCTGATGGCTTTTATTCAAGCAACTGGGCTAAAAGTCTCATCATAGTCAATATCTTCTTCTTGATTGTAGCCTTGAACTACTAACCTAGACTTGTTCCTTGTTGTATTCCCAAACTCATCAAGCTTTTTTCTGAATACCCACCTGGTTCCTATAACAGTTCTGTTTGAGGGTCGAGGAACCAGGTGCCATACATTGTTCCTCTCAAATTAATGGAGTTTATCTTGCATAGTAGTAATCCAGTAAGCATATTTCAATGCTTCCTTGATATTTTTGGGCTCAATTTGAGAAAGGAAAGCTGAGAAAGCAAGCGAGCTTCTAGTCTTTGATCTGGTTTGAATTCCTGAATTAAGAGGTGTGATCATATTTTGGAGAGGATGTAAACATTTGTGCTTCTAGTTAGACACCTGCATCTCATCGTGTGAAGAACCAGGTTCCTCTGAATGGGATCCATTGTTGACATCTATGGAGGAGTGAGTACCACTTTTCTGCTCAGTATAAGGAGTTCCTTTCATGGTATCAACAACTCTGTTTTTTGCTTCAGTTGCTGTAATGGAGGAACCGGGTTCTTCTGTATCAGCTGGAGGTTCTGTTGCATTTTCTTCGTTGGATTCCTTGACTTGACTCATCAGATCAGCCTTTCTATTTGCCATATCAATAACTTCTCCAAGAACCTTTGACTGCTCTCCGTCTTGATCAATCTTATTATGTGAATCTTTCCCACATAAGTGGTGTGATTCATCAAAGATTACATGTATGGTTTCTTCAATACATTGGGTCCTTTTATTGTAGACCTTGTATGCTTTGCTTTGTGAGGAATATCCAAGAAATATTCCTTCATCACTTTTGGCATCAAATTTTCCTAGTGCTTCCTTAACATTATTGAGAATGAAGCATTTGCATCCAAACGTTCTTAGGTGAGTTAGCTTAGATTTCCTCCCATTCAGCAATTCATACGGGGTTTTGTTTAAGAGGGACCTGATCATGCACCTGTTTACAAATAGCAAGCAGTGTTAACTACCTCCGCCCAAAAACCTTTTGCTATGCAACTGTCAATTAACATTGTCCTTGCCATGTCTTCAAGAGTCCTATTTTTTCTCTCCACAACACCATTTTGTTGGAGTGTTCTGGGAGCTGAAAAATTGTGACTTATACTATTTTTAGCATAGAATTCATCGAACTTTGCATTATCGAACTCTGTGCCATGATCAGATTTTATACTCACAACATTATGGCTCATCTTTACTTGAATCTGCTTCACAAAAGCAGCAAAAACTGGAAAAGTTTCATCCTTGGTTATGAGAAACAAGGTCCATGTGAATTTGGAGTAGTCATCAACTATGATGAAAATGTACTTCTTTCCTCCTCTACTTGGCACCCTCATAGGTCCACACAGATTCATATGGAGGAGATCAAGTGGCCTTGAGGTACTTACTTCATTTTTGGGCTTGAATGAGGACCTAACTTGCTTTCCTTTTACACATGCATCGCACACCTTATGATCTTTGAACCTTGACTTGGGCAGGCCACGAACTAGGTCCTTCTTGACCAACTTGTTCACTAACGAAAAGCTTGCATGTCCCAATCTTCTGTGCCACAGCTCAGCATCATTATCAAGGGCACTCAAACCTATAAGATCCCCATTGAGCAAAGACTCAAAATCAACAATATAGATATTTTTGAATCTTTTTGCCATCACAACCACTTCACCAGTTACAAGATTGGTGACAATGCAAGTCGTTGATAAGAATTCAACTTTGTTTCTTTGTCACAAATTTGAGAGACACTCAGTAGCCTATATTTCAAGCCATTCACATAGTACACATTCTCAATTGAATGAGTGAGTGTCTTCCCAACTCTTCCTACTCCCATAATGTATCCCTTTTTTCCATTGCCAAAGGATACACTCCCTCCTTGTAGGGCTTTGAGTGAAAGAAAATCATCAGTGCTTCCATTCATATGCTTAGAGCAGCCACTTTCCATATACCATCTTTGGCTTCTTCCTTTTACTGCTCCGCACAAGAAAATCAAGGATTTGAGTTAGGAACCCAAACAAGTTTAGGTCCCTTGTAGTGAGGAAAAGGGTGAATTAAACTTCTTTTTGTTCAAGTAGGCATTACTCGTTTTTTTATTAGAGGGACCAAGTTATTTAATAGTAGTTGCCTTTTCAAGAAAAATTTTTGTTTTTGTTGGGACTGAAATCTAGCCTTACATGTTTCTTTAAAGTGCCCAGTGTTACCACAGTGAATGCAAAGCCAGTTATCAGGGACAGTAACATACTTGCTATGTAGATTGTAGGGAATCTTTTCCTTTTGGAACCCGATTCCCTACATGTTCCCCTCATTGCTTTTATACATGGCAGTGATTGTATTAGAGGACCAGGTCCACTTTAGAGATTTTTCTAGGTCATTTTTAACTCTTCCTAGATCTTCCTGAAGTTGTGTGCTTCTTTCAAGTTCAACACATCGACTAGATTTTACCATTTTGAGCTCATTTTCAAGATTAAGATGTGCCTCACTTGCAACTTCCTTTCCCTTTTCGATGTTCTCAGAATTATTTCCCCTTTTTAATTCCTCAATTATTTCTTTTAGGTCCATAACTACTGCCAATAGTTCATCTCTCTCATGCTCTAAGTTTTCAATTTTCTCATTTAAAGCATCTTTTTCTTACTTAGATCCTCAATGATTTCTTTTAAATCAACCACTACGACCACCAAATCATCTCTCTTATTTTCATCAACCACTACGACCACCAAATCATCTCTCTCATGTTCATCAACCACTACGACCACCAAATCATCTCTCTCATGTTCTACCTCTCCTCGTTCTACAATTAACACATTTTTATCATCAATGAGATTAATTAAGCATCAATTAAAACATTGGCCAAGGATATAAGCTTCTTTTGAGAGTAAGACTTCAAATTTCTTTGAACGTCTAGAAAGTTTACCTCACATCGTCATATTTTACCATCAGGGCAAAGATAGAGTCATATTCAGCTACTTCGCTTTCAACAGCCAGCATGGAGGTGTCACCTTGTTCATCATCTTCCCCAGATTAAATGGAGGAATCTCCCCTTGCAGCAAGAGCTTGTTTCACAATATTGTCAGCGACATTTTTTCTCTTGAATCTCCTGTCAGGAACCGGGTTCCTCTTGGCTGTTCTGCCTGTGTTGTGCTTGTACTGGTTTAGCTTGAGGAGAGGACAGATGAAATGTCCTGGCTTCCTACGTTTATGACACAAGTCATAAACTTTTGGTTTGCTGGAGCTGCTTCTTTTTGGAATACCTCCATTTTTGTGAACCATTTTCTGAAATCTCTTTGTCAGATAGGCCATGTCAGCATCCTCACCACCTGAGTCATTGTTATCTCCCTTGAGGAACAGGTTCTTCTCCTTTTTGGGTTTTCTTCTTTCATGGTCCTTCTTTTTATTTATTTCATAAGTCTTCAGATTTCCAATGAGTTCATCAATGGTCAGCTTTTGCAGATCTTTTGCCTCTATGATAGCATTGACTTTACTTTCCCAAGAGCCAGGTAATACACTAAGTATATTCCTGACAAGTTTGTTTCATGGAATGATCTCTCCTATAGAGTGAAGCTCATTGATGATGGAGGTGAATCGAGTATGCATGTCCTGAATGGACTCATCGTCCTTTATTATGAAGAGTTCATACTTAGTATTGAGCATGTCGATCTGTAACTGCTTGACTTTAGTTGTTCCTTCATGTGCGGTTTGGAGGGCCTCCCAGATCTCCTTGGCAGATTGACAGGTCTGTTATACTCGTTTGGTCCAATACCACAGACGAGGATCTTTTTTGCTCAGAAGTTTTTCTCTATAGCTTTGCAGTCACCATCGTTGTAATCCTTTCTTGTTTTTGGAACTGTCACTACTGGCTCTCCAAAGGTCTTCATGGGAACGAAAGGACCATCGCAAATGATATCCCAGAGCTCAAAATCCTCAGCCATGATAAAATCATGCATCCTTGTCTTCCATCATCCGTAGTATTGTCCATTAAATCTTGGTGGTCTGTAGGTTGATTGACCTTCTTCAAAGTTTGTTGGAGCAGCCATGTGGATCCTTTCTATATGTTAGCCTTGTAGAAAGAACTTTGATACTAATTGATGTAAACTAAGGGTCCACCAACCTATATATAGAACCTAGTTCTCTATCAATTCTCATAGAACATACATACAGAGTAGTAAGTAAAAGACACATCAGAATTTTACGTCCCAGTTCACGGGATTAAAAATCACGGACTACACTCATAGGATTTCAACTTCACTAACTGAGCAAAATTTAGATTACAACCTATTATAATCCATAAATTAACCTCTTAATCCCTCAACTACTTGTAATAACTCTATTACAAGACTCTTTGTAATAACTCTATTACAACGCACACACTTTGACTAACTCTAGTTAAAACACAAGAAAAGGTTTATGGTTTTACAAATGATCTCCTACAAAATGCTTCGTAGTAAGTTGAATAGGTGTTACAAAAAGATTACACTAACAAAGATACAACAATACTAAGGACAAATAATAGACTTAGTGCTGGGATTTGGTCCTTGGTTCTGTTGTTACTTTGTTCTTCAATCACTTGAAAGTCGGTAGCACACTTGAGAGAGAATTGATGATTTAGGCAAGTGTGTGTTTTTCTTAGCCTCATGTTGGTAATATATAAGTGAGGTCATTGGGATGATGTATGCAATTATTCGGTACAAGGCATGCTCCATAAAATGACTGATGCACTGTTGCGTGTGTAGAGAAATAGTGCAACAACTTTAACAAATGTAGAGAGTTGACTTGTACTGTCACCGGAGGAACTGATAGCCATATGTTCCCTCTTCCATTTCTTTGACTCAAGTTGTTGAAACTTGTGCCAGACATGAGTGATAAATGGGGATATTGACTACTTATTAGCCTTTAGCTTTTGTTTTAGTCTAAAAGCATTGAATTGTATTTTCGAAACTAATAAAATTGTGCAAAATTGCAAGAATGCTGGAAATTATGCTCCCGAGATGAAATCCAACTCAAAAAAGAGCAGTCCAAGCACTAGGCAATAAAGGGCATAGAAGCACACAATATGCAGTCCGCAGAAGAAATTGCGTACTGCAGAATTCCAACTGCGGCCGCAAACAAAGTAGGAAAAATTAGCAGACGTTTGTGCTGGTTGCGGACCACAAATGAATTGTTCGGCTGCAAAGCTGGGCTAAAAGTCAAAGATCAGAGAGTATGCAAAAAGTCCAAGTCTAGAGCCTTAGTGAATTGCGGACCGCACAAGATTTGTGCGGCCGCAGAAGATTGCCTTGCGGCCGCAATCCTAACATTGCAGACCGTAGAAGAACTACCTTGCAGCTGCGGTCCAAAAATATGCAGCCGTAGAAAAATGCCTTGCGGCCGCAGAACTCCAGTTCATGCCAGATGAAGAAATCTGCGGACCGCACGTGGAATTGTGTGGCCGTAGAACCTCTCAAGGGGTATTTTTGTCCGAGATTTTTAGCCTTGTAAAAATAGACGAGTTTCACAAGATTAGGTCAATTTTGAACCTCTGAAGTTCCTGTAGCCGTTTTCTTTGCTATTTTAAGAAGTTTTACTTTGCTTTAGTGTATTTACAATAGATTTAATCATTTTTAGCTTCTATTATGAGTTTAATTAGTTGTTCTTCTCTATTTTCTTCAAACCCAATTATGAGTAGCTAGATTTCTACTAGGGTTGTGACCCAACACCAGTGTGTAAACCTTATGGGTATCTAATTTAGTGTTTGTTTATGATTGAGTATTTATTATTTAGCTTAGTTCATGCTTTAATTGTGGAATTAATGGTTGAAAATATTAGTCCATGCCTATTTGACTTAGTCTCTACTTGAGAAAGAGAGACTTAGTCTATGATAACTTAGCTAACAAGGAATTGGGTCAATTGAGAGATTGATTAACCCAATTAAAGGGTTCAACCTAGAGATAGTAATTACCCGACTTGAGCTCTTATCAACTGCTTTGGGTGATACCCATTTGGTCTTGAGAAAGCCAAATTGGGAAAAATCACTCTCTGACCGAGAGGTACTGAGTGGGTAAATTAGAGTTGATAGCTATAATACACCCCAATCAACGAAACAAGCATTAAAGTCTTTATCGCGTTAGGCAAACACCTAGGTAATGGTCACAGCCCTAGGCTTTCTATCCATTTGAAAAAACCTTTAAAATAATTTTCTCTAGTCTTCTTCCTTTATTTTGCGATCAATAGAGTAATATTAGAAATAGAAAATAAATCTTTGTGTGGAAGTGCAATCTAGATAATTCAATCACTCACAGTGAAATATATACCTCTAACCCCTATCTTAGCTCCTTGTGGATTCGACCCCGACTCTTAGTTGGATTTCTATTATTGCAAACGACTGTTTCATATCTCTTTTGAGGTGTGTCTTAGACGTGATCAACTTTTGGCGCCGTTGCCGTGGAGTTAAAAATGGTGTTAGCTATATATTTAGGTGTGTTGTTGGAGTATCTTCTTTTCCTTCCGTGTTATTAACTTGTTTGAAAAATCGTAAGTACAACCATGGCAAAAAATGAGCTCGAAAATATTGCTTTGGGGGATGTGGATGTCGAGGATGAGCAAGTTAATGAGGTTCCTCTTGAACCTCAAGCCAATAGAAGAGGCCGGGTGCCTCATGACAATGTCCCCGTTCCACCCCCATTCCATTCACACTTGGGATGAGTTGGTGGAAAAGTTTATTTCTAAGTTCTTCTCTCCAGGGCACATGGCTACACTTCTGGATGAGATTTTGGCATTCAAGCAAGAGCCAAATGAACCACTACACGAGATATGGGAACGCTATACAATAATGGTTAAGGAATATCCCAACAATGATATGACAGAGAATATGATTCATCAAACTTTCTATCGTGGGATCAACACAACCAACCAATGTTGGTGAATTAACTTGTCGGTGGAAACTTCATGACTACACCTTATGTGGAGATGCGTGAGATTTTAGATGAAATGGCAGAAACATCATCGATATGGAAATTCCGAGCTAATGTTCCATAAGGTGATCCCAATGTGATCCACCTTCACAAAGAGTTGCATGACCATGGGCAAGCTATTGCCAAATTGACTACCACCATGAATCAATTAGCAAAGGCTTAACTTCAACAAGTGAAAAATCCTAAGCAAGTCAATGCCATGGAGGGGGTGAACATGATGGTGAACAAAAGGAGAACCAAGGGTCCACAATTGCAACATCGAGTGGACAATTCTGTGCAAGAGGATAGTGGTTTTGATCAAGAATGATTCTTACAATAACCAAGAAGAAGAGTGCAATATGTGAATAACTTTCAAGGGCAACGAAACAATGGCGACCTCAAAACAATCAAGGCAATTGGAATTCTAACAACCAAGGAAATTGGAGTGGCGAAAATAATCAAGGGAATTGGCAAAACAACAACAATCAAGGAAATTAGAGCGGCAATAATCAAGGCGATTTGGGGGGGGGGGGGTAACAACCAAGGCGGATGGAACCATAATCAAGGCAACCGGTGGTCGGATTTCCAAAGGCCCCCGATGTATCAACAACTGAACAACCCGCCTCCTGATCCTTCCCATGGTCCTAGTTCTTCAACCAATGAGATAGGATATATTGAGAACATGTTCAAGCAAATAATGGAAAAGAATGCCGATTTGGATGCCCAACTTGCCTCACATAACACATCGATCCGCAACTTAGAAGTTCAAATGGGGAGAATCTCTCAAGCTCTAAATTATTGTCCTAAAGGGTCACTACCAAGTGACACGGTGGTAAACCCAAAGGGTGAAAGCAACACGGGGCATGCCATGGCCGTTACTACAAGAAGTGGAAGAGATGGGAATGCATCCAACCCTAGTCAAAAGCAACTTGTGGATGATGACCAAGTGGAACAAGAAGAAGAGGTCCTGAACAATATGGTGCAAACAAATGATGAAGTTCGGATTGATATTGATGATAGTGTGGAAGAGACTCAAGAGGAGGCGAACCCGTCTAGGGATCACATTATTTACATACCGGAGCAGGTAGTGCAAAATGCTAAGGCACCATTGCCTAAGCCTCTACCTCCATACCTCAAAGACTTTCCAAACAAAATGGTGAGAATTAATTCAAAAAGTTCATTCAAATGATGAAGAGTCTCTCAATCAATGTGCCATTAGTTGAAGCTTTGGAACAAATGCCCGGTTATGCAAAATTTATGAAAGATTTCGTGAAGAAGAAGCGATCAGTGAATTTTAAAACTATCAAGTCACTCATCAAGTGAGTGCAATTGTGCATTTAATGGCTCCTAAGTTGGATGATCCTAGTGCTTTCACGATTTCTTGTACAATTGAAAGTGCCAAGTTTGCTAACTCTCTTTGTGATCTTGGGGCAAGAATCAACTTGATCCCCTATTCGGTTTTCAAGACCCTGGGAATTGGGCAACGAAGACCCATCTCTATGAGATTGCAAATGGTCGATCGTACCATGAAGAGACCTTTGGGAGTGATTGAAGATGTCTTGGTTCGTGTTAAAAAATTCATTCTTCCGGCAAATTTTGTCATTCTAGATTATGAAGTTGATTATGAGGTGCTGATTATTCTTGAAAGACCTTTCCTTGCCACGGGGAAGGCTCTTTGCGATGTTGAAGTCGGAGAACTCACTTTCCGGGTGGGTGGTGAAAAAGTGATAGTCCCTGTGTGCAAGTCCATGCTGCAGCCAAATAGCAACGAGGTGTGTTCTTTTGTAGGCTTAGTGACCGATGTTATTGTTGATGATACAAGTGCCACGATCAATGTTAGTGATATGTTGGAGGTTGTCTTGCTCAACTTTGATGATGACTAGATGGATGGCTTCATGGAATGTGTGAACACTTTGCAAGGAATGGGTTCATACAATCATGCACCCCGAAAACTATCTTTTGATCTTGAAAATAGGAAAACTCCTCCTACAAAGCCTTCCATTGAAGAGCCTCCTACCTTGGAGTTGAAGTCATTGTCTTCACATCTTCTATATGAATTTCTTGGCCCTTGTTCTACTTTACCGATTATTCATTCCTTTTGTTTGACTAATGTGCAGGTAGATTCTACATTGGTGGTGCTACATAAGAGGAATAAGGTTATTGGGTAGACATTGGCGGATATTCGGGGGATAAGCCCCACATTTTGCTTGCATAAGATCAACTTGGAGGAAGGCGCCAAACCATCTATTGAACATCAAAGGAGACTCAATGAGGCTATGAAAGAAGATGTCAAAAAGGAGATTATTAAGTGGTTGGATACCGGGGTTGTCTACCCCATTTCTGATAGTTCATGGACTTCTACGGTTCAATGTGCCCTAAAAAGGGGGGGCATGACGGTGGTCACCAATGACAAGAATGAGTTAATTCCCACAAGAATGGTGACTGGTTGGAAGTGTGTATGGACTATCTCAAGCTCAACAAAATCACAAGGAAGGATCATTTCCCACTTCCTTTCTTAGATCAAATGCTTGATAGATTGGCCGGCCGTGCTTTCTATATCTTTCTTAATGGGTATTCGTGCAACAACCAAATCCTTGTTGCTCCAGAGAACCAAGAGAAAACAACCTTTACATGGCCCTATGGTACTTTCGCCTTCAAGCGGACGGCGATTTTCAAAGGTGTATGATGGTTATCTTCACAGACATGGTGGAGGACTACCTTAAAGTCTTCATGGATGACTTCTTGGTGGTTGGGGATTCTTTTGACGATTGTCTTGCGAATTTAGATAAAGTGTTGGCAAGATGTGAAAAAATGAATTTGGTGCTCAATTTGGAGAAGTGTCATTTCATGGTCGAGGAAGGCATTGTCCTTGGTCATAAAATCTAAAAGAATGGAATTGAAGTTGACAAGGAAAAATTTGAGGTGATTTCTAAACTTCCACCTGCAACTTCGGTGAACGATATGCGGAGTTTCTTAGGCCACGCGGGGTTTTACCAACGTTCATCAACTGAGGTGGTGAACCCGTTGTTCAAGCTCCTTTAGAAAGATGCTAAGTTTAACTTCAATGATGACTGCATGAGAGCTCTTGAATTGTTAAAGTTCAAGTTGGCAACTACTCCCATCATCACCGCTCCAAATTAGAGTGTCCCTTTTGAACTTATGTGTGATACAATTGACGTAGTGGTTAGGGCTATTTTGGGTCAACATATTAACAAGATTTTTCATCCGGTCTACTATGCTAGTAAGACCATGAATGGTGCCCATGTCAACTATGGAGAAAGAGATCCTTGCCATTGTGTTTGCAATTGAGAAGTTCTGCCCGTACTTGATGGGTGCGAAAGTTATTGTCCACACGGTTCATGCAGCACTTTGTTATCTTATGAGTAAGAAAGATTCCAAAGCTCGGTTTATGAGATGGGTGCTTTTGTTGCAAGAGTTTAATATTGACATCCAATATAGAAAAGGGAGTGAAAATCAAGTGGGCGGCCACTTGTCTCATTTGGAGGAGGAGGGGAGGCCGCATGATGGCCTTTAAATCAATGACTCCTTCCCCGATGAGCAACTCTTGGCCATTTCAATGAAGGAGGTGCCATGATTCGTGGATCTAGAAAATTTCCTTGTGTATGGTATCATCCCCAATGAGTTATTTTCAAACCAAAAGAAGAAGTTCAAACGGGATTGTCAAGATTATTATTGGGATGAACCATAACTTTTCTGAATTTGTACGGATGGGGTGATTAGAAGATGTGTACCGGAAGAAGAGCAATGTGAAATTCTTGGGGCTTGTCATTCTTCGCTATATGGTGGTCATCATGGTGGAGCAAGATCTAAGTTACAGTTTCTATTGGCCCACTCTTTACAAGGATGCTAGTGAGCTAGTAAAAAGATGTGATGAATGTCAACAGGCCAGTGGAATCTCGAAGAAAAATGAAATGCCTCTCACTACCATTGTGGAGATTGATATTTTTGATGTGTGGGGTATTGACTTCATAGATCTTTTTGTGAGTTCTTGTGAAAACACCTACATTTTGGTAGCTGTTGATTATGTGTCTAAATGGGTTGAGGCCGTTGCTCTACCTAACAATGAGGCGAAAAGTGTGGTGGCATTCTTGAAGAAGAATATTTTCACAAGGTTTGGTACTCCGCGGGCTATTATAAGCAATAGGGGGTAACATTTTTGCAACAAGGCCTTTGACACTTTACTTAGAGTGTATGGTGTTAATCACAAAATCAAGACTCCCTATCATTCACAAGTTAGCGGTCAAGTGGAAATCTCTAACTAGGAGATAAAGGGTATTTTGTCCAAAACAGTGAATGCTAAATAAACGGATTGGTCCAAGAAGCTTGATGATGCATTATGGGCTTATCGGACGGCTTACAAAACACCTATCAAAATGTCACCATACCGGTTGGTGTTCGGCAAAGATTTCCATCTTCCGATGGAACTAGACCACAAGGTCATGTGGGCTCTAAAGAAGTTGAATCTTGATTAGGATGTAGCCACTAACTTGAGGATTGCACATTTGAATGAATCGGATGAGTTCCAGTACCATGTTTATGCAAGTTCGTCCTTGGACATAAAAAAAAAAGATGAAATATCTTCATGACAAATACATTTGGAACAAAGAGTTCAAGGTGGGCGATCTTGTGTTGTTGTTTAACTCAAGGTTGAGAATGTTTCCCCGGAAGTTAAAGTCTAAATGAAGTGGTCCTTTTGAAATTGTGCGTGTAATGCCTTTGGTGCATTGGACTTGAAGAATAAAAATAATAAGGTATTCCGAGCCAATGGTCACTGAGTGAAGCATTATTTGGGAAAATTTGGAGATGGCCACGTCATGGCGATCATTCATTTCAATTAATGGTATTCTGCATCGTGCTGCGACGTTAAAAAGGGCGCTTCTTGGGAGGCAACCCATGTTTCTTTTTCTTTTCGTTTCTTCTTTTGTAGTTAGGTGCTATTTTTGTGCCAACTTGATTCGAAGAGTGCTACAGGAATGAGTGTGCCTTACAGGAATGGTGTACAGAGAACTGGCTAAGTGTTGCAAGATTTGCGAACCGCAATTGAATTGTGCGGACTGTACATTCACAGTTGCTGCAACAAAAGTGCTCTGCGACCGCACAATTATATTTCCGATCGCACAAGTGGAAGGTGGAATATACCAACTCTCTAAAGTTGGTCTGTTAGAAAAAAGGTCGATCTGCGGCTGCACACACAATTATGCGGACCGCAAACAAAAAGTCGACTTAAGCTCCCCAGGCAACAGAGTGTGGACCTCAACTCTAATTGTGCGGCCGCATTCGCCCCTCTTTCCCTTAAGAACATCACCAGTATAAATAGAGGGCTAGGGCTACTGTTACACTTTTCCCTCTCTGAGCACAACAGCTTGCACTATATTGCAATCTCTTAGTAAATCATCTGCCCACACGCCCAACAATTGTGATCACTCATCCCTTGAACTCATTCATATATGGTATGCTTAAATTTCTTGTTAGAATTTTTTATTTTTAGTTTAAACTGTAGTTCTTTAAAGTATTTTTAGGCTATTTGTGGGTAGAACTCAATTGTACAACCATGTGGGGTAAATCCGTAGTGGGTTAACTAATACTTGCTTATTGGGGACTGGGTCAATATATTTTCATACTTTTATATTGTTGCCATGTCAAAATTTGCACCAAAATTGCAAAACCTAGTTAATCATACTGGACTGTTCATATTCTTTGAATTCTGGGGCCGCAAGAAAATTGTGCAGTCCGAAAAAGTTGATCTAGGTCAACACTAATGAGAAAGAATCTGCGGCCGCAAGAAAATTGTGTGGACCGTAGAATTCCCACATAATTCCCGTTGCGGCCGCAAAACAATCATTGTACTGTCATCAGAGAATCCACAAATTTGTGACTCAAATGTGCTACCACAAGACAAATTGTGCGGACCACAGAAAACATATTATGGCCGCACATCAGCCAATTCTCTATCATCAGAAGGTTGGCACATTTTGGGTCTCTGAGTTGCGGCCGCAAGTGAAATTGTGCGGACCGCACTTCACTTCTGCGGCCGCAATGCTAAATTGTGCGGTCCGCAAGGCTTCATTTGTGGCCACAAGAAAATTGTGCGGACCGCAGATCCTTACCCTTTGCGCACACTGTGTCTGAGACCCTCACAGTATTTTCGGGTGTTTTCTTGTATATCTCCCGTGTCTAATTGAATATTGAATTGACTAAAAACTGCGTCTATTTGATAAAGATAATGGTCTGATCTAGAGGAAGAGGTGATACTTCTAAAGGGAGGGGTGAACCTTCTCGGGGACGAGGCAAGAGAGCCTAACCTAGTGCCCAACAACAGGAAATCATAAAAAAGATAATAGCTGGGAGAGGGAGAGGTGCAGATCTCTCCGAGACGAGTTCATACGCCCCATCTAGGGACGTATCAAAGGGCAACTCAGCCTCTATTCAGGAACAACTGGTAGTACAGTCCAGGCCGTCAGGGAGATTTTAGCTATGGGACGGGCCGTCCTCATCCCACAGCACGTCCGAGGGTTCGGAAAGTGCTAGTCAGAGTCATCCACTACACCTGTCCCTGAGGCACCAAATACATCAGTTCAGGATATACCCGATGATGGTAGAGGGGGAGATGCCACAACTGCTGGGATTGAAAGAACAAAGAAGAAAGAGGTTTAGGAGGACTGATTCGTCAGCCTAGAAGATTTCACTAGTTTTCACACATGGTGGCCGGCGAGGTCGCGAACACTTGAGCAACAGTTCTACTGACAGATTTAGAGAGGTATAACCCGGCCATGCTGAGGCAGTTTAGAGAACGCAAAGGGTGGATGTGGTTTACCCAGAGCGTGGTGGATGTTAAGGAATACCTTGTCCGGAAATTCTTCACCAATATGGCGCATATCAAAAAGGGGACAAAGGTGACAAAAGTGAGAAACCTCAAAGTACGATTTGACCAGCGCACATTGAACAACTTGGGCTTTGATGATGTCGAGCCAAAAGAATACTTGGACAATTGTGCACTTAGGGATGCAGTTCATCCTTGGTTAGCAGAAATTCTAGTTGCACCAAGACCACCATCATCATGGATCACCGCTGGAGTTCCTATCCTCCGGAGCATAATGAGTTTCAAAGCAAAAGGGTGGCAATCATTTGTCTGTAGCAGACTGGACCCGAGCTAAAATAAGACTCACTTGCCGATTCCTCAGGCAGTCTTAATTGACTCTATTATGGCGGGGTACCCTATCAATGTGGGTGTCGTGATGTCGACCAACATCTCTGTGATTGCCCGGCAGGATGACTCTTCCTACCCGTACCCCAACACCATTACAGAGTATCTTACAGATGCGGGGGTGGAACCAAGGGATTTTGATACAAAAGTGAGGCCGAAGAAGCCTTTCTCATGGTACTCACTTCTGAATGCGAACAACCCGAAGAGAAAAGGTCAATTGTCTACCACCACAGGCTAGTCTGATGAGCCAGCTGTGGTAGTTGCGGAGGCAGTTGATGTTCCATCCACTCCGACCGAGCCTTTCTCCAGCGCCGCAGCTATGCCTCCACCATCATACACAGCCCCTTCTGCAGCTCCTGCCACAGTTTCCACTTTGGATTTAAAGCCGGTGCCCATGCCTACTGCTCACTGCGCTGCGAGTCTCCCAGACATTGGCGTGCCTCAACAACTGGATGCAGACAGCAAACTGCAAAGCTGTCTGACTTATCCAGTGCTATTGCAGCACAGTCTACTGTTCAGGCACCTCAGTTCCCCCTGACAGTTGAGGAGACATTGAAGAAGATCCTAGAGAACCAGAACAACATCATGGCTACCTTGGTACAGGATGGGCCAGCTATCGAAGAGCTGGGCAAAGAAGTAAAAAAGATGAGAAAGTCCCAGGCCAGTAAGAAGTCAGTGGACAAGCTCCGGAGGCAAGTGACCAAGCTTGCTGCAGTCGGAGATATCCCTTTTGACATGTTGATCGACCCACACCCTTCAGACCCAAATCCTGCAGCACCATCAACACCGGTAGCACCAGCTGGCGAGTCTGAGGAGCCAGACTCTGCTGCCGACACTGCCGAGGCAGTACGTCAGATGTTCACCAACCCAATCACACCCAAAGTTGAGGATGATGAGATTCAGTTGGATGAGACTAAGGGCGGTGACATTGCTGGGGATACAGAGATGTCCAAGGAGCCCTAGGGAGTTCTCTTCACTCTTTTCCCTCTTTTACTCTTATTTTGTTAAGCATTTGAGACAATGATTTTTTTTATTCAGGAGGATGGTGGAGTTTATTTGATCTTATTTGGTACATTCTGAGACAATTGTCCTGTAATAACTTAATATTATTTTCTTTCTCTTTCGTATTCTGTATATATTCTCTCTCTTTCTCTCATTATGTATATTCAGTAGTTTCTGTTTATTAGCTTCTTTGTTTTTATTTCTTTGTGAGTTCTTGGTTTGAGTAAGTAACTTATTTGTTTGATTTAGCAGCCTCTTTATTGTTCTTGTAGATAATAAGCCTTTGGTTTTCTTAATGCCACGATTCTTTCCAAAGGTAGTTGTTGTATGAACCGGGTAACTCGTCTCAACGATGGATGGCGTGACAACCTTCTTAAGGGAATGAGTCCGTTTTTGGTGTTTAGGTAATAATAGTAGTAGTAATAAATAAAAAGACCAAATTAAGTCATGCTCGAAGAGTCAAACATGCTTCAATTGGTACCAACACACTTAACGACATGCTTATAGTTAGAAATAAGATTTTTGAAAGAAATAGCTCTAGTTAGTGACTTTGTGACTCTTGTGTTGACTTTGGCAACTATCGAATGGTTTAATTGAACCATAATGATTTTTAATCTTGAATGTGGTCGTTGTGGGCCCTTGACTCTATCCTTCTTTAATAATCCAATTGTGTGAGGAGTGAGATGCTTTGTTTCTAGTCCAAGTACCCC
The DNA here is from genome assembly GCA_002018475.1 of Nicotiana obtusifolia. NCBI lineage: Eukaryota > Viridiplantae > Streptophyta > Magnoliopsida > Solanales > Solanaceae > Nicotiana > Nicotiana obtusifolia. The sequence goes on along the minus strand of MCJB01033374.1, from coordinate 122,076 downwards.
CTGCGAAAGGTCTAGAATTTGCTCCGAACGTGTTTCAAGACAAAATCCTAAGTTTTTCTTGGCTTAAGAAGTGATTGTAGACTTTCCTTGACCCATTTGAGTTTTCTATTGCCTACCAATGTTGTGATCCCTAGTTAACCCCTTTGAGCCTTGAGCCTTTCTCATCTGACAACTATGTTACAAGCCTTTACCTGTTTAGTCATGACCCTCTCTTGGCACCCGAGCTTTCCTTGACACTCTTGTAAAACAAATGGCTAAAGACGTAAGTTTGGGAGAGAGATAAGGAACTTGAAAAAGGTATCAAGGCACAAAAAGAGAAAAGAAATGATGAGAAGGAAAGGCAAAGAAAAGAAAAGAACAAAAAAGAAAAATGCAAAAAAAAAAAAAGTGAATAAGTGGAAGAGTTGAAGGGATTCAAAGAGAGGTAATGATCCCAAACATGGAGAAATCAAAGAGGGAGAAAATGAATGTAATGATCAAGAAAGATTGATGTTAAGTCTCTCTAGTCCCCCAAGGAAAAGAAAGTGCCTCAAAAAATTGGCTAAGTCTGAGCCGAGAAATGAAAAATAGAATGCTTAAGGAAAGGTGTAACCACTCATCCATATTGTATCCAACCCTAATCCAAAAGCCTTCATTACATCTCGAAAGAAGCCCTATTTAATTTCAAGCCGAGTGGGCTTACATTATTGGCGATCTACATGAGGGGCAAGTCTATGGTACTTGAAGCCGTACTTGCGATATTTTCTTGAGAGAGATGAGTGAACCTTTCATAAATCTTTGGATTGAGTGCTAAATTTCTTAAGTGAGCCAAGCAAATAGAAAGTAGAGGAGGAAGAGTTTGGAGTCCACCATGACCTACATGATAGAGCAAGAGACCTTGATAAGTGAAGTCAATTCTTGAAGCTCAAATGTCACACTAGAACTATGTGCATAAATGTTTAACTTGTCGCCTTGTTGATAATACATGGGTAGTGTGGGTAATTGTTGGTCCCAACTGATGTGTGGATGGCTCACTTTCGATTCGCTGAAATGACCCTTAACTTTTGGAGGTGGGAACTAATTTATATGCTTGAGGACAAGCAAAGATTTAAGTTTGGGAAAGTTGATAAATGAAGATTTTGACTACTTAATAGCATCTTTTAGCTTTTGTTTTAGTCTAAAAGCATTGAATTGTGTCCCCAAAACTAATGAAATTGTGCAAATTGCAGGAATGCTGGAAATTAGGCTCCCGAGATGAAATCCGACTAAAAAAGGAGCAGTCTAACCACAAGGCAATAAAGGGCATATAAGCACACAATGTGTGGTTCGCAGAAGGAATTCTGCGGCTGCAGAAGAAATTGCGGACCGCAGAATTCCATCTGCGGCCGCAAACAAATAAAGAAAAATTAGCGGATATTTGTGCAAATTACGGATCGCACATGAATTATGCGACAATAAAGCTGGGCAAAGAGTCGAAGATCAGAGAGTATGCAAAAAGACCAAGTCCAGAGTCATTGCGGACCGCAAGAGATCTGTGCAACCGCAGAAGATTGCCTTGGGGCGCAATCCTAATATTGCCAACCGCAGAAGAGCTGCCTTGCGGCCGCAGTCCAAAAAAAATATGCAGGAGCAAAAGAATTCCTTGCGGCTGCAGTGTAGAAATGAGTGGCCGCAGAACTCCAGTTCATGCCAGATGAAGAAATCTGCGGACCGCACATGGAATTGTGTGGCCGTAGAACCTCCCGAGGGGTAGTTTTGTCCAAGATTTTTAGCCTTGTAAAAATAGACGAGTTTCACAAGATTAGGTTAATTTTGAACCTCTGAAGTTCCTGTAGCCGTTTTCTTTGCTATTTTAAGAAGTTTTACTTTGCTTTGGTATATTTACAATAGATTTAATCATTTTTAGCTTCCATTATGAGTTTAATTAGTTGTTCTTCTCTATTTTCTTCAAACCCAATTATGAGTAGCTAGATTTCTACTAGGGTTGTGACCCAACACCAGTGTGTAAACCTTATGGGTATCTAATTTAGTGTTTGTTTATGATTGAGTATTTATTATTTAGCTTAGTTCATGCTTTAATTGTGGAATTAATGGTTGAAAATATTAGTCCATGCCTATTTGACTTAGTCTCTACTTGAGAAAGAGAGACTTAGTCTATGACAACTTAGCTAACAAGGAATTGGGTCAATTGAGAGATTGATTAACCCAATTAAAGGGTTAAACCTAGAGATAGAAATTACCCGACTTGAGCTCTTATCAACTGTTTTGGGTGATACCCATTTGGTCTTGAGAAAGCCAAATTGGGCAAAATCACTCTCTGACCAAGAGGTACTGAGTGGGTAAATTAGAGTTAATAGCTATAATACACCCCAATCAATGAAACAAGCATTAAAGTCTTTATCGCGTTAGGCAAACACCTAGATAATGGTCACAGCCCTAGGTTTTCTATCCATTTGAAAAAACCTTTAAAATAATTTTCTCTAGTCTTCTTCCTTTATTTTGCGATCAATAGAGTAATATTAGAAATAGAAAATAAATCTTTGTTTCAATCACTCACAGTGAAATATATACCTCTAACCCCCATCTTAGCTCCTTGTAGATTCGACCCCGACTCTTAGTTGGATTTCTATTATTGCAAAAGTCCGTTTCATGTCTCTTTTGAGGTGTGTCTTGGACGTGAACAATGAGACTTGGTGTTCTTGAGCACTTTGAGGATGTGTAACAGGTTCCATATGGTTCTTATTATGAAGTTTGTTGGATCAAGAAATCACGTAACTTAACAAAACTTTTTTCCTCTTCGTACATATTTTTTTAGAATTTAAGTTCCATGCATTGATGGTGTAAAAAGTATTACACAATAATATCATAGGTAAATCTCTATGATAAATTAAACATTAGCAATTAATAACTTGATACAAATAATAAGTTGCCTGAAAACTCTTCTAGGCCAAACTACACCGATAATATAAAAAGTGTATAGACTTAGGTGTCCTTTGGTTGAGGTTTGACGGGATTTAATCCCAGCATTAAAGTCCAGCGTTATTTTGTAGGAGTACCACGTTTGCTTACTTTTTTTGTTCTAGTAAATTATACATGCATAAGTTACGCTAGGATCTAATTCTATTATGCGAGATAGTCAGATAGAATGGAATACGAGTGTGAATATATGGATTAAAAACATGTAAATGATAAAATTAACTCTTTTAATAGTAAACAAAATAAAATTTTGTTTAAAAAGTTAACAAAAATATCTTAATTTATACATTATATTTTTAATTTGTAATATAACAAACTAGACAGTCAACAAGAAATAATTGAAGCGTTACAATTCTTGCATTACTAATCTCTACATACCTAATCCTGACATTATCAATTTCAACATTATAGTTCTTACCAATCCCAACATGACTTATCTCTAAACCAAATGACGTCTCCTTAGTGTACTTAATTTAAATCAACTTATTTTATAATATTCTTGAAAACATAAGCAGAGAAGAATGAAGTATTGCCATGAAAAAAAACTATATACCTATATGAGAATATTTTTGAATAACCAAGAAAATAATCAAAGAAAGAAGAAAGAGATCAACAACTCTTATGGTCAGTGCCATGCTCAACTATAATTGCAAAGGAAATTGCACCACATAAGAAAACCAAAACTCCAACTTTATAAATACCACAACGCAGCATGCATGGTCCAGTACCATTGCTAATAATAGTAGTATTAAATCAATTAGTGTGTCGTTCCTTTGTGAAGGAGTGGAATTACTATGAATAAATATATTAACAAAACTATGATTAAAATATGGAAGGATTTAAGATCGATGTTAACAAATATTTACCATTGTACATGCAATAGACCTAGTAGTGAATTAAGAGATGAGATAATTAACAGTCGTTCTTTTTAGGTAACAGTCGATAATTCTTATTGTAAAGCTAAACCGCATGCATATGCAGACTGCAGTGGACCTATCCATGTGAAGTAAGAGATAATTTAATGTAGTAGTTGAGGGAACAGCCTAGAGTTGGCGTTTGCATGCAAGTCCTTGTTGAAAGTGTATATATATTATCATTCCAAATTCTCTGTTTCAATGTCTTTCAAAAGCGAATGTTAGAAAAAGATGTTGAAATTCGAATAGGAAATTGTATTTGAAACTTTTAGCAGAAAATCGAGAGAATCTTCTAGCCTGTGCCTGTCGTTGGATGTCAGACTAATAGAGTCACAGAAAAATAGGTAGGTTAGGAATTTTTAGGCAAATACTTTAGCCCTAGAGACTCTTCCATTAATTATAATTGCCCTAGGGACTCCTAATAAAAAGTGTTTCTTTCCATCAAAGAAACTATCATATATGCACAACTACGGAATATTATCTGATATATTATTTCCTTTGGGAGATAAGGTAAATAATTTATTGCCTTATATGTGGGCCACACCAGAAGTCTCTAAAAGATTTCTAACATTCTCTCACTTGGCCCACATATTAAAAATAAATAATCCTTTATGAGAGATAAACATATAATATGGCTATAGCTTCATCACTCCACTAAAAGTTATGCAATAATCACTTTAGCTAGAACACGTCGTTACATGAATCATGGCGGTCATACTCTTAAACAAACAATTCCTTCCATGTATTACAATGTACAATATGTTCTAACAAAGTGTGAATAACCTTATGAATGAACTTAATATAAGTCATTCAGAGTCCAACTTTATTGATTCAATGATCACAAAATAATACATGAAAAACCAAAGTGCACACTGTCATGTATATCAAGATAAACATAATGTCTAGACAAACTGTTAGAGAATAAAGCAAGGCTAAATTGAGTTACTAAGACCCATATGGGTTACATGATCCTTGAAAATATTAGCCGGCAGACCTTTAGTCATAGGATCAGCAATCATCAAAATAGTACTAACATGCTCAAAACTCACATCTTGCTTCTTTATATGGTCTCTAACCGTCAAGTACTTTATGTTTATGTGCTTGCTTCGGCTGCCGCTTTTATTATTCTTAGAAAAGAACACCGCAGCTGAATTGTCGCATAAGATTCTTAATGGCCTTGAAATGGAATCAACAATCCTAAGGCCGAAAATAAAGTTTTTCAATGTAGCTTCATAGCATGCTATAAATTCAGCTTCCATTGTGGATGTTGTAACAATGGTCTGCTTGACACTTCTCCAAGACACAGCACCTCTAGCAAGAAGGAAAATGTATCCTGAAGTAGATTCACTGGTGTCTTTGCATCCACCCAAATCAGAGTCTGAATATCAATCACCTCCAATGAGTCAGAGTATTTGTATGTGAACCTAAAATCCTAGGTTCCTTGCAAATATTTCAAAATCCTTTTACCAGCTTTCCAATGGTCAAGACCAGGGTTACTTTGATATTTGCCAAACATTCCTACTGCAAATGCAATATCAAGTCTAGTACAGACCTGTGCATACATAAGGCTCCCAACAAGCGAAGCATAGGGAATGTCTTTCACTTGCTCCTTTTCCAATTCATTTTGTGTATATTGATTCAAAGAGAATTTGTCACCTTTAATTATGGGTGCTGCTATAGGTGAACAGTTCTTCATCCCAAATTTTTCAGAATTATTTCAATGTAAGCCTTTTGAGACAGTCCATGTAATCTTTGGGATCTGTCTCTATGAATCTCTATGCCAATGACATAATAGGCTTCACCCATATCCTTAATCTCAAAATTCTAGATAAGGAACTGTTTTGTCTCGTGCAACAATCCCAAATCACTACTTGCAAGCAAAATGTCATCCACATATAGGACTAGAAAAATATATTTGCTCCCACTTATCTTAAAGTATATACACTGATCAATGATGTTCTCCGTAAATCCTAATGAAGAAACAACATTATGAAATTTAATATACCATTGGCTGGAAGCCTGCTTTAGCCCATAAATGGATTTATTCAACTTGCAAACAAGGTGACTTTTGTCCTTATCACAAAATCCTTCAGACTGACACATACATACCTCCTCTTCAAGATCTCCATTCAGGAAAGCTGTTTTCACATCCATTTGATGTAACTCTAAATCAAAATGAGCTACTAATGCTATGATTATTCTCAATGAATCCTTCTTTGATACTGGAGAGAAGGTTTCATGGTAAACAAAGCCTTCCCTTTGAGTAAAACCCTTGGCTACATACATAAACTATGAAGTATAATCCATCAAAGGTGAATCGCGTAAAATACCGATACTAAGTAAATTCTAAACCCTCTTGTGGGCAGAGGTTGTAAACCATGCATAGAATTTACTTTACTTTATTAGACTAGTAAACCAAAACACAGAGAAATTAATCTGTACCTGTGGGCATAAGATAATTTTTAACTTAATGTTTACTATCTCATTCCAACTAATCTCACCAAAATGATTACCTCCCTGTAGGGCCGAGTTACCATTTTAATGAGATAATAGGACTAAATAGATATCATTATAATTTTAATCACTGAACTTTATGTAATTAAACAACTTAATTTCTTTTATATCAAGTACTCAAGATGTCTTGGCTACTCCTAAGTACATCGTATAAAAGAAAACTCAAAATGATATCTAAGTAATTAACCTTAATAATCAACTTAAACAAATGTTAATCACACTGAATATAAGCAAGATGCTATATTACCACAAGGGCCAATTCTTATAATTACAAAAATTATAAGAACTCAAAACAGCAGCAAAGTTGTTAAACAAATTTCCCGTTTAAAAGATCTGACTATTGTTGTACAAAACAGATTCCATTCTTTTTAATTTCAAACATCATAAGGAGAATGAAAATAAATAAATAAATAAATAAATAAATAAATGTTAAACAGTGAACCTTAAATCAGAACATGAACGCAAACCCAAACATATAATTCAAGAAGTGTTCTGATTGTTAGTGAAATTCATTGGATTTCAATATAGTCCAAAACTAACAATTGTAGTCCTTTTAGATGATTACAGTGAGAGCCACAAAATCAATCAATGTCCAAAGACAACTAAAGATGCTTACGAAAAGGTAGTCTCGAATTCCTTTAAAATAAAAATATCTAATTAAAGGATTCAACCACAATCTTGAACAAAATTGAAAACAAGACTTGAGAATAAATTAATTCAGATGGCATATTAGTATTTCTATTTCTAGAAGACACAATGCCTAATAATCTGAATTCAGAGAAGAGAACAATCAAATCACAACATATAGATCTACTATCATAACGCAAGCACTGTCCAAACAAAATTGTTTCAGAACCAATTATAATTAACATCAAGACAGAAAAAGATCGTGGCACATACAAACCTATTTGTAAAGCAAAATCGTGATGGAAATTCGTGGAGGCATCATTCTTGAAAGAAACTATTACACCGACATGGACCTTCATATGCATTCAGTTTATTACTAGATAGACAATATCCACACAATAAAATCTATAGAAGCTTCACTAGTACCTTGTCCATAATGTTTTCACCAGAACGTGATACCGAACAATACGGCTAAAGGGTGGCTCTTAAATTCGAATACGCGAGCCAACGCAGCAGAAATTAAATAAGAAATGTAACTTCAGCCATTGTTGTTCGAGCGTTGTAGAAAATTGCTTTTGAAACTTTTAGCAGAACATCTAGGGAGCCTTCTAGCCTATGTCTATCGTTTGGATGCCAAAATGATGGACTCATATGCGTATTTATAGGTAGGCTAGGGACTCTTAGCCAAATACTTTAACCCTGGGGTAAATTATAATTGCCCTAGGGACTCCTAATATAAATTATTTCTTTCCAACAAAGAAACTACCATATATGTATAACTTCAAAATATTATCTGGTATATTATTTTCTTTGGGAGATAAAGTAAATAATTTATTATCTTATATGTGGGCCACACTAGAAGTTTCTAGAAAAGACGGTAAATTTCTAGCAAAAGACACTCAGCATCAACTCGAGATCTAAGTTCCAAACTGAACAAAAGAGAGAGATACAGGAAAGTGTGAAGCCATAACGGCTGTTGGTAATCCGAGAGGCAAACTAATTAGTAAATAGGGAATATGACTGGAGAATTGGATTATTACGTGTAGGAGGGTATTGGATTATATAATTGTCCCATATGAGTTGCATAAGGCCTTTTCAGCTGAATTTTGCATTACAAACTTTGTAGCTTACCATAACAAAGTAGTGTACAAATCTTGAGAGTTTACAAATTGAGCTACATCCGACTTATATGAAGACAACCACAGCGTGATGGAGAAACGCAAAGATTTATAAACATATTCGAGCCTATGAAGTAAGACATTGAAAAGTGCGCAATTTATAAAAGACACTATATATATATATATATATATATATATATATATATAAAGGTTCAGTATTTAAAATCTTTATCTTGAGATTAAAAAGTTGTTCCTATTGGAAGACGTGAATTATAAACAATTGCATTCAAGATATTAGCTACTGTTGTTTGATGCGCACTTCGCATATAAAAAAGAAAGCACTTAACTTGATTGGTACTCCATGTTTCATTTGATGTGATATATATTCCCTTTCTGTAGTATGTTTCACTAATTTATAAGAATAATACACTTCTATTTTTGACTATGTGATCTTAGCATCCCATTTTACCCACAGTTATATAACTTGTTAGGATAAACAATATTAAAGTTCATTTTTTTCTAATGGAAAGAGAAGATGGAACTTTCACCACCATTCATCCTCTAAAAAGATAATTTGGTATTTTGTATATATTTAGCTTACAAGTTAAAAGTCCTATTTAATTCTTAGATTTTATATTTAGTCAAATAACTCCACATAAAATGAGAAGAAGGAAATACTATTTTAATTCAGCTAGAATGTAGTCAATTAGTGATCTTGGCTATCAACTAATATATGCTTTTTCTGCCATATTCCATGCATACGTGATACGTCCAAACGACGACAGTGTCTACACTCCGTTAAGCTATATATATTACTACTACTATATATTACATGGGAAGTTAGCAACGTGCAACGGTCGACATGCTTAACAGACTTTGGTGGCATTTTTGGAGACGAGGTTATTTGTAATTGGTTACTTAGCACATTAGAATTTGAAAGTTGAACTTTTTGCTGCATTTCCTGCAAGTTTGATGCTTAGGCCTAGAGCAAAGAGTGTCTCTGCGTGCGCGTGATTACAGTGAGCCTGAAGTAGAGAGAGGACGAACATACTCAGCGCACACCGAGAGAGAGAGAGAGAGAGAGAGAGAGAGAGTGTGCACGTGATTAGACTAGAGTAAGCCTCAAGTAGAGAGAAGAAGAGTATCCTCAACAAGCTGAAGAATGGAATGTAAGCGCAGAGAATGAGAGAGTACAACAGCAATGTCAACCTAATTTCGTGTTATCTGGAATAAAAATCAAAAACATTCACATATGGAAGTGACATTACTCGAAAGCAACAGTTTTTTTCAATAAAAATTCATCAACTCCCGATGGAACACTGACATTTGTGACCAGGTATAATTCTTCACATTTGACAATTTTTCTCGACATGTAAACTAAGGTTAAAAGATCGGCACTTCCACTACAAAAATTCCTTTTTAGCATGAAGCATCCGAGGCAAGTAACTCATTTCATTTTAGCGGCTGCAGTTCTTGATCATGAGTAACAGTTTCAACTCTTCCAACTGGTCCATATGGAAGATTGGATTCTTGCCTCCGCCTCCAAATTAACCATCCAACTGGAGCTGATAACCCAACTACCAAAACAACTAATGCAACCACTAGAACCAAGTAATTTCGCAGCCAAAGCTTCCTAAAACATTAGAACCATGTCAAATCAAGAATGTGATATCATAGTAGTTATGCAACATGCAACAACCCCCCCA
>MCJB01033374.1:61273-112140 GCA_002018475.1 Nicotiana obtusifolia | reverse complement strand
CAAAAAAAAACAAAAAAAGTTGATGCTCGTTTATGAGATGTGATAAAGGTGGGACCCACAACGACAGCGTATATAGGAATATTTTTAAGAAGAAAAGCGTGTATATATGAACAACACAGAGAACTGACATAAACTGACATAAAGCAGTGACATGTGCAAGATGTTGCTCGGGCGTTATCTGCTATACCTATATAATTCTGCCAACATGTTCTGCTACTGTTTTCTGCTAGTGAGTTAAGGTAAGCATAGGCAGTCTACGCATGGGGTGAGTAATGCTCTATAGATAGTGACAACTTATTGAATAGGCATGCACATGTTAACAGATACATAAGCCAGTTAAAAGATACATAGGCCACTGTAATTCTCACCAAAATATTCACGGACAATGTAAAAGGACAGCTCTACTTTGCACCTAGTTTTGTGATGCCAATAAATCCAGATTTTTTATGCAATATTATCTCTAGTTTCACTGTTCTTGCAATAATAACACAAGCAGCACTTAACAAAAACAATGTTATACGAGAGACACACTCTTTAGGGAAAATGAAAATATAAAGGAGGAGAAGATAAACAATGTGCCACATCCTCACCAGGTAATCACTCCGTTTGAAATTAGTTATTTAGTGTTTTTCATATGGGCCTCAAGATGCTGTCCAATTTCTTTACACAATTTTTATAATATAGCTCCAAGCATACATCCTATTAGAGTCCCTAATATCTGAAATTCACAATTTAAACTATGGCCTAACCTTTCATTCAACTTCATATTGACCATTTTACTACAAGTAAAACTGGTCAACTGGGAACTAGGAATACACGTTAACATATGTCTTCTTAGAAATCAAGCTAAATCAATACTCCAAGTATTCAATTTCAGTTAAACCTGATAACCAGTCATCGTTGTGGCTGAAAAAGTACACTTCTCCTTTTCAAAAATAAAAATATGCTTCTCATAAAATACTAGAATCAATTAAGCCTTCATGTCTATTATATAAGTTCCATAGAAAAAATTTAATGTTATAACGTAGAGAAGTACCGGAAAATCTTGTTTTCTGTCTGGCCTAATTTACATGGTAATAATCTAGCAATCTTTTTGATGAAAATTTCAGACAATCTCTTCCGAATTACTTTGATGTTTGTAGACAAAAGAGGATAAACAAGTATGCAGATAACCCAAGCTCACAAAATCATCTTAACCTGCACAAGCAAGCTACAACCGAAAATTATAGGAAAACTGTGACAATTTAGCAAGTCAATCTCACCACTTCATATTTATCTCCTGGAGAAGGAGATGGAACTAACATGGAAAAGGAAGGGTAAACAACACTAAAAGAGAAAAAAGACCACCAAGGGGGAAGACAAGCGGATGAATTAGTGAGAGAGGCAGCAGTGATTGATTGTATACCTTTTTGGTGGAGGTTCAATGACCCAGTCAAACAATTTATAAGCTCCGAAGGAATGCTGTAGATGGGGATGATCTTCAGCCAACCTGCCTATTATTTCCTGCATACAGATATCATGAATAAATAAATATTCTTCAACTCAAAGGATAGCAATATATATTCTAGAATGCTGAGTCACCATTGCAGTGGCATTTAGCATATAGTCTGCAGATCCTGTTGGAAAGACGGCCCATTTAGTGAGGGAATCATTTCCCCTAATGGAAAAGTTCATTAAGCGAACCTGCAAGGTAAGTGACATTATCATGTGAAAGAAGGTTAACTGCACTTACTTGAAAGCATAATCAGTCCAATCCAGTAAAAGAGTTGAGTTGCTGAAGGTTAGTCAATCTGTGATAACTACTCTAACCGATGGTTACAGAGGATTCGTACAGCTTTCCAAACTTTGCTTGAGATTAAGGCATAGATGAATGCCATATCACGTGTAACAAAGTTAAAACTCAAGACTAGTTGAGCAACATAAACAAAACTAGACATTCATAGTTAAATTACACCCCGATAAGAAAGGTAAGCTTTCGGAGGCTCTAGTATTGAAGAACCAAGCTATACCATACTAATAAAAGAGGTCTTCTGAAAAGTAACTTCACAAACTACTAGTTCTGCATAGCCCTTTTCTGCGCTATTGTGCCATAGGTTGTCAAAACTTGCTTCTTAAAGCTTGAGAGAAAGAGAATTTACCGATTCAACCCATCCTCACCCCACAAACTTCTAATAGAAGCTCTTACTTCTCAGTCTAATTTGGACTACTCCTATAGCAGCGCTGCAAAGAGAGCCCAGTTCTAGACCCCTTTAGAAAGAAAAATATCTCAGACATTCAGCTTATGTCAAAATATCGGCAGCTCCATAATGCTGTTTGATAAAATAAAAGTTTAACTCACAAAAACAAAAGTTTCTGCCAAATTATAACAACAAAACCAAACTACCTGTGAGACAGTAACATCCAACTCTTGGGCAATGAAATGGGCAAGTTCTGGAATGCGAGGCTTCAACTCTGAGCAGTTGACACTTAGTGACAAGTAAAATGTAATGAGCCCAACTTTAATATCCACTGCAAGTTGACATAAAAGATGAATGTCATCACAACCATAAGTCTTTGTAATGGAATTATCTAATTTCAATAGCCATCATATCTGCACCGACGCCTTGCTCAGGTTTGTGAGATAGATGTATTGAAGAAGAAAAAAGTGACTAACACTTGCAAAACTAAATAAAATCTCGAAAAGATTTACACAAGATAAAAGTCAAATCATTTGAGATTATACAAACCATTGAAGAGGTACATCAAATTGAAATAATACAAAACAGGGCTATGTTTCAACAATGCAAACAGGAAATGTTAGGCAGGAAAAATTTTGAGATTCTGTCATTCCTTCCTTTAAGGTCTTACCACAAATTTCTCATGCTTGTCGATGTCCAGTCACAAAATTCACTAGAAATTTGACAATTGATTAGTATAACTTAGTGGATGGATTTTCAGATAGTTGGTATATGGTCAATGTATGTTCAATTGGTATCAGTTGCCGTAGTCCCTAGAAATAACTTTTTGGTCCCTTGATTATACCATATTTGTACTTTAGATCCCTCAACTATTCAGTTTTACACATTAAACCTACAATTTAACGAACTTTACAGATGTAGTCCAATAATAAACAAAACTAGCTAACCCACGACATATTCATATTTCAAGTCTCATTTTTTAATAATACAGATTTCAAAAGGAGCATTAATGTTGTAAAAGTACCGTTGCCTACTAAAATATCCCAAAAAGATGAACACGATGCTTTGGAAAATGGAATGCACCCATCACATGAGTTGCGGATTAACAAAATTTAAAAGGTTATCTAGTTCTAATTAAGATCTGAGCAAATCTGCAAACTCTGACAAATTAAAAGGCAGATGTCAAAGTTGGAGAGTTGGACTAAAAGTGGAAACAGGGGATAACAGGGGGCCAAAGATTTTCTCAGTATTCCTTGAAGTTATTATAATAAATTTCCAGTTTAACTAAATCTTTCTCAAACTACAAGAAGGCTGAGAATGCTGTGACATCAGTACAATTTTATGCAGGCAGTTGCTTCTTAGAAATTTTAAAATACCAGGGAAACTATATTACAAGATTAATTTCAGAGAAAGGTGAGATGTCAACTTGAATAGGATTATATACAGGATCTTTACACAAATAGCCGGTTATATTCATTATTTACTTTTTCTAGCCATATACATAAATGATACATTGATTATACACAATTATGCACATATAATACATAAATTATGCATATATTATTCACAAATAGCAGCATTCCTGGACGTCAGTAAGAGACAGAATGTTGTTTGCCCAAAAATGATCTAATCAAAAGCAAAACATCAAAATCAGCAGGATGCAATTCTAATTTTGATTCTCATTTTCATAAAAGAAACCACAAACCATAATAGTTCAAAATTGAAGGGAAAATTGAAAAGGAAATTGTATTAATCTATAAGAAAACAGAGCTAGTAGAGATGCTAAAAATAAAACAAGTTCAGGTTATGACAGCATTCTAATGGGCAGAGCAACCTTACAGTAAATATACTATGTGAAGAAAAGCTGTCTCTTCATACCAGGTGTGTTGTACCCAGGGGGTCCACTAGGAGCTGATGAAGGAGAGACGTGTGCAGTGGGGTTTGTGTTATCCAAGCTTGAGAGCGATGGTGAAGGTGGAGATGGAGGTGGAGGGGATAAATTGAGTCTGTTCCATAACTCAGAACAATTAGTTTTCCAAAAACCAATTCTTTTATTTTCACGATCGTAAGTAACAAGAGTGTTGCGAACAACGATTCCTGTTGCAATTAAAAGCACGCATGTTACAGCACCGAATAGCTAGGACGATGAACTTTGTTAAGTAGTTAGAAATACCTCCAAGAAGACTAATTGGATTCTTTCCATTCGGGAAAATTCCTAGGCAATAAGCACCACGTACTTTGAAGTGCTTTATAGCATACAAGTTACAATGAAGAAGGGGGAAATTAATCAATACCAAAACTTAAAAGAGAAAAAGAAGCCAGTAGATGTGATGCCAAAATAGTGTCGGCAAGATAGTTAAGAAAGTACTAAAACAGAATAAAATGCCTACCTGAAACAAGTAGTTTTCGGGAGAGAGAGTTAGTTTCTTTCCATCGCTGAATACCATATCGACATGCGGAAAATTCTTTGAGAGTTGTGATATGTTGCTGGAATATATAAGATATTAAATAATAAGGGTAACACCAACAATAGGGAAAAAACAAATTTAGACAAGAAAATAATAGACGTCCAATTAATTTCAGAACTCTCCTTATAAATACCTTCCAGCACCAGAAAAGCAGATATCTTTAAAACTAGGATCTGGCCCTTCGATCTGTTTTAGAGAATGAAGCTCTTTCACTACCTGAAAAGAAAGTTGAAGAGGTTAATCCCAGATAGGAAAATACTTAAAGTTTATCTAAAGATAATAGCCACAAGTAACATTCTGTATAAATTCACAACCAGTGACTCACTTTTCCTTTGCCAAAATGTAACGCAGCAAAAGAAGTGAAAGACAACATCAACGATATGCAGAAAATTGCAAGGAACTCTGTATACGTCGAAAAATTACTACCTGCTAACATCATTGGAAGAAAATGTTGTGTGGTGTATTACCAAATTCAGAAGTTTAAAACAGGAAAAATCAACTATTATAAGTGGTTAAGCAATCTTAATTAGGTCCTTTAATGGCAGAGAAACTAACAGCAAAAGAAGGGATAAAGGCCATAATACATAGCCTCCTTTTCTTTTGATAAAGTACATAGCCTCCAACTCATCACAGGAATAAGTTAGGTGGTGGAATTATAGGATCACAAGATACCTGGATTCTTACTTTTCTTCAAAAACATGTTCTAGGTATCAAAGTGTTAGCTCTTAAACTATTATTGACCAAGAGATTTTAGTTCAGTCCCACTCATGTACAGGAATCTCCAACTATAGAATTGATCCACGTCACAATAGGACATGATGGTTTGTTTCACCAATCAGTGGTGTAAATAGAACTTTGAATGGCAAGAGAAATTTAATAGATTGAGTTATATATAGAAAACACATTATTCAAATGAATATCTTTTCAGTTTTCACATCTAATTTCTTCAGGACATTCTACTCATCAATAGCGTGCTACTTGCCACTAGTCACTTTCTCAGGCAGAACGAATCAAACAAACAGACAGAAACATTGGCTAATATATAGATAAAACTATATCTTACAGCATTCTTGAAAGCTGCAAATGCTGCTTCGGGAAGGTAAGCATAGGTGGTACCACTATCAAGTATAGTCCCATGTTTTCCACCAAAAACCCGTGGATTTAGGTTCAGCGGCTTCCCAGCGACATGTATCTCCTTCAGGTCAATATTGTAGTACGGGCTGTTGCCATCCGAGACTAAAGTAAATGCGTAAGATTTATCAAGTGTATTTGCTAGGAGGAGACCTAACATCACTGAGTCTCTAAACAATTGTTTCCAATACATACCTGTGACCAAAATCTGATTTGGTAAAGGCCATGTCAACAGGGGGTTTTACTCCACCAAGAACCATTGCCCCACCACCAAAATCCATCCCTCCATAGCACAAGGAGAAAGAATCACTAATTACATGTTTTTCAACAAGTTGATCAACAATACTAAGATCACCTCGGCCCAAACCCATTATACCATCAGCACGTTGGCTGTAAAGATCACCAGTTTCCGCAATTTCACATCCAAAAACAGCTCGTTGTGGTGCAAGCTCACTTAGATTTCCAAAAGATATGATGTCCTCTCCAAGCAACCCATAACTTGCACTCATTTCAGCGTACCGTCTCTCATAAATACATTGCTGCCTCTTATGGTTGCAGGGACAAGCCTTATTGCATTTCACAGATTGATAAGTGCTTGACATTTCCGGCTGAAACTTAGGATCCTAAATAAGACAACATACAGAGTACCACCGATCAAAAGACAGAAATCAAATGCCAAGCAATTCTAAGTGTTATATTAAGCATTTCTCACAAAATTAATAGGCTGACTCAACGTAAAATTACTTGTCATGAAGTTTCTTAAGTGCTGATATTTTCTCCATCAGGAGATCCTTTATGATTACAAGGCAAATTGAGCATGAATCACATTTAAAACATCATGAAACTATACAATGGATTTGTACAGCTTATCAACAAAGAGAGGCTTAGAACTATTTGTATCCTACTTAGATTGGTTTGTTCTTGTTTACCTAGCCATGTTCTCTTTTCCTTAATACTTACAAATAATTGTATCCTACTAAGCGATTTCCTCACAAACAAAAAGTTTATTAAGTAATGTTTATGAAATAGCACCTATACATAAACAGTTTCAAATTTTAATTTCCATATCAAGCTATCAAACACACAACTGCAAAATTAAGATAAATATGTAACCTTTAATGTTTATCCAGAAAAAGAAAAGAGGGAAAAAACCTGATGGTTGCCACACTTTTTACACTCAGAGCAAGGGACATAGGTAACTGTACTCCCTGTATCAACAATAAGAGCGAACTTCTGCGGTGGTGTTCCAATCCAAATATGAGTTGTATAGTATCTGCATCACAAGTTACTTGGAATCCATTCAACAAAATAAAAAATACTATAAAGAAATTAGTCTGAACTAGAGGCATATAGAAATATATTCCACAGTGAAAACGCAAAATACGAATGTGACTCAGCAGCCAAAAGAGTTAGTAACAGTGAACTTAAATTTTCTGAGCAGAAGCTACGAATTCGAACCCGTTGAGGAGGAGATCATCATGAAGAGACATGCGAGCGCTGGCGGGACTTTTCTGGAGTTGGCGACGGGAGATTTCTGCACGGCATGAAGTGTCTTTCGGAGGAAAGAGCGGCAGCAGCATGGTTGTGTGACGGCTGCCGTCGGCCGGCGAAGGGAGGAAAACGGAGCTGCCTTTAGTAACATCAGATAATCGGAAGCCGGAAACGACACCGTAATGGATCAACAGAGAGATGAACGAGATGATCGCGAGAAAAACGGTGAACTGGGGCCGTGCCATTTGAGATCAAATTATGAGTAACAGTTGACCTAACAAATTGTTGTTATTACCAAAAAATATAGAGGGATTAAGCTTAAGCAAAGGCGCGAAGGAGATGGTAGCGGGTCGGTCATGTGTGTTTGACTTCAGATATTCTTTCTTTCTTAAGTCGAATTAGTTACGCCTAGTACTTGTCATTCCCTTCTTTCTATTGGTACTAGGATTTATTTATTGGTTAGATGAAATATGAAATAAAATTGTTCAGAAGTTTCTGACTCCATCTGAATTAAATGAACATTGTTTGCTTAAATTTCATGGCCCTCTAGTGCTTAAATTTCCAAAATTTGTTGGTGTTTTTGGCTTTGCTTAATTTAATTAAAACAGATTAAAGTAATAACAATAATAAATTAATGAAAGTCTAAAAAAGGTAAGTTATATGCAGTCTTATCCCTGTCTTAAAAGGACAGACAGGCTAAGAAAAAACGTGGATATATTTATTAAGTGATCTGGCTTGAAAAAAAATAAAAAATAAAAAGGTGATCTGGCTTGCAATTAATATTCACAGAATTTTTTGGAATTAAAAGGCATCATCAAGTGATAAATGGTGCTTTTCTTGCAATTTCTAACGGTTTCAAACCTCGGGTTAGGAGTAGCATTAAAGTTGACCCAGATGTCGATAATTTTATTAGCCTGCCTATACGTGTTTCATACACTTTGTAATTCACTTTATATTTGTAATTTATTGTTTAAACGGCTTGTTGACAAAGTAAAAGCAAAGGGAGCACATGCCATCCCATATTAATGGTGAAATTAATCTCATTTCCTAAATCTGAGGTTATGTACCCATATTTAATTTAATTTGATACAAATGACCATCGTTGATCCTTGGATGGGATATTAATGCCACTGTGGATGAGACTTTAAAGTCCTTATTCGAGGAAATGGTTTGAGTGCATTTAAGAGCTGCCTATCTCTGACAAGGCTTTGTGCATCCTATATACTCATTATAAGAGCCACATTTTGAGCTATCGATTTGTTTTTTTCACTCGAATCTAGTAATGAAGTCCATTAACGAGCTTAATTCTCTCTCTCTCTCTCTCTCTCTCTCTCTCTCTCTCTCTCTCTCTCTCTCTATATATATATATATATATATATATATATATATATATATATACTTTATTTTTGAAAGAAGAGCGTGAGATACTAGATGGGGACTGAACATCCGCTATTGAGGAATGAGATAATCTCTTTATATGATCTTGATTAAATTTTTGAGATTGATTTAAGTTTAGGATTTTTTTTTTTAATTATGATATCAGAATTGGGGTCACTTCAACTTATTGTTTACCCAATGTTGGGTCTCTATATAATATTGTTGACGTCTACATGTCCAATTCTGGGTGTTCGGAATGTTGAGTCCTACATCTGTATGGGGTAAAATATGTATGACACGTGGTTGTTTAAAAGGAGGATACGTAGAACCCAAGGTGGGGATATCCGAAGAACAGACGCAGCCATTCTGCTTGTCATCGGAGAGCATAACATTCATATAGGTGCAGTAAATGCTCTGTGCCCTGTAGCATTTACTAGGGAATATTCTGCAGCATTAAGAGTGACGGTCTGTTACAGAGACTTTGACATTTATATTCACCGTTCAATCTTCATCAATGACTCATCAATGAACCTCATAATTGACATTAAAGGAGGGCATGATCCTAGGACCTCCTTCCCTAGACATAGCTATAAATAGTGAGCTCAATTATCATTGTAAAGCACACGAATTTTCTGGCTAAACTTACACTCTATTCTATACACAACTTTATACAATTTTACTTTCTTTCTTTTTTATCTTATTATCACTGTGCCCGGAAACACTGTTACGGATTGTTACTCTGTTGTTTTCATCTATATTTCAAGGCTAAGTATTATACATTTCTTCAATTGTTGCCTTATTTCAGGATCAAATTAATTCACTTGTCTAGAAATTACGTATAAATTCAACTGTACCGTTTTATGGGCAAACAGTTTGGCGCCCACCGTAGGGCTTAGACAGCGGTGCAATTAAATTGATCCTTGCATTTTTTTGATTATTTTGACTTAGAAAAAATTACGAAAAATGGCAGATAACACTGTTAATGAAATACGCAACCCTAAAATTCGAGGGAATCAGCCTCATTTCGAGGATTCAATTAGTGACACCCGCAGTGACGGGAATGAGCCACGCTGGTATAGGACAGGCGGTACCCTCGATAGGTTCGGGAGACAACTCCTGATGATGCTAATCAGGAGCATGTAGCGGCTGCGGTGAAGGTCCTGCAAGAGCAACATGCAATCATTCCAGGCCATTTCACGCGGTAGGATCAGGTTATGACGGAACTAAAGCAGGAACTATCAGGTGCTTCGACTAATGCAAACAGACGAGATCCAATTCCTCTCGTTGTTTCCACAGACCAAACAACGCAAGAGTCGACAACAACACTCACAGGGATGAAGTTAGCTCCGACAGGGCTGGGGGGGGAGCAGATCCAGTCTCAACAACGAGAATGATCCATTCAAGGATGAACTTTTGCGGTTCATGAGGGAAGTAAACGCCCACATGGATCAAATTCCAGGCGTGCCACCAGTATTGAAAGGCCCGAACTCGAAGAAGTAAATTCAATTATCATACAAGCCAAGTGCGGCACCAAAACTAATTCCGAAGCGGTTCAAAATGCCTGAAGTTCAAAAGTATGATGGAACTTCAGACCCACTGGAGCATATTACTACCTACACAATGGCGATGAAAGGAAATGATTTAGCTCCTCATGAAATTAAATCTGTGTTGCGAAAGAAATTTGGCAAAACTCTCATAAGCGGAGCTCTAACGTGGTATTCATTATTACCCGAGCATTCCATAGATTCCTTTGAAATGCTCGCGGATTCTTTTATTAAGGCTCATGCCGGGGCCAGAAAAGTGCAAGCTCGGAAGGCCAACATATTCAAAATCGCACAGGGAGAATTCGAATTATTACGAGAGTTTGTTACCTGATTCCAAAAGAAAGAATGCTGCTCCCGACTGTCCCGGATGAATGGGCAGCCGAAGCATTCACCGAAGGATTGAATCCAAGAAGTTCTGACGCTTCCCATAAGCTGAGAGAGCCTGCTTGAGTTTCAAGCAACAACTTGGGCAGATATTCACAACCGGTACGAGTCAAAGATAAGGATCGAGGATGATCAGGTCAGTTATACTTCATCGGCCAAAGGACGGGAGAAAATTAGAGAAAATCAAAGGATGATTATGACGTGGATAGACGGACTTCGAGGGATTTTTTTGCCCTACGAGCGGACAGAAGGCCGCGACAAAAATTTTCGAGCAGCAAACAAGTTCACCATTGACAGAGGGACCGATCGTGGTCAAAACAATAGATTACTTCAAGATAAAGAAACGTCAGGGTCTCGGGATCTTTCTTACCCTAGGTTATTAGAATATAACTTCAACGTCAGTGCAGTGGAACTAGTGTCAGCCATGAGAAACATTAAAGAGGCACGATTTTCGAGACCTATGAGATCTGATTCTAGCCAGAGGAATCCCAACTTATGGTGTGAATACCACAGGACGAACGGTCACCGAATAGGGGACTACCGACACCTCCGGGAAAAGATGGCAACATTATTGAAGAATGGTCACCTTCGAGAATTCTTAAGTGATAGAGCTAAGAACAATTATGGTCACCACAGAGACTACGTGGAACCTTCGAAAGCAGGAAAAGAAACCTCACGCCAAATGATCAATATGATCTTCGGGGGGGAATGAAATTAACGGGGTCACCTTTTCGGCAGCAAAGAAGACGAAAGTATTGATAACTCACAGTAAAAGACTTCGGGAAGAAGATATCACTTTCACGGAGGAGGACGCAGATGGATTGCTTTTACCACACAATGACGCACTGGTAATCTCTTTAAATGTGTTAGATTTTAAGATTAAACGTGTTCTAGTGAGTGCAGGAAGTTCGGCTAATATTATACAATGGAGAGTATTTGAACAAGCTAAACTCACCGAAAGCATTATTCCGACAATAAAGCTCCTTGCTAGATTCAACCTTGTGAGCGTGACGACCCAATGAGAGATCTTGCTACTTACGAAAGCTGAAGGGGTAATAAAAACAACTCTCTTCGAAGTAGTAGATGGTGATATGTGATACAACATCATCCTGGGGAGGCCATGGTTATGAGATGAAAGTTATACCTTTAACATATCACCAATTGCTGAAGTTTTTAATACCCGCAGGAATCAAGCAGATAAGAAGTGATCAACCAGCAGCAAGGGAGATGAATGCAATCTACTTTTTCAATAGCAAAAGGAAGGAGCACATGGCATAGCAATTACGGAAACCGGCGCCTTTTCGCGAGTTAGAAGGAGTTAGCCCAGGAGTAGAGTCATCAGAACAATATCAGGTGCCAACATATTTCTAAGTTCCGGAAGAGCCGGACGCAACGAAGTCCACAGCAGAGGAACTGGAGCAAGTCGCATTGTTTGAAGAATTCCTAGAAAGAAAATCTCATTTAGAGACAGGACTGCACCCCTAGCTCATGCCTGGTTTTATTGAATTTCTTAAACTTAACGCTGATTGTTTTGCATGGTCGCACGAGGATATGACAGGTATCCCGACGGAAATAGCCGTGCACAAGCTGAGTTTGGATCCCAACATACCACCAGTACGAAAGAAGAAACGGCCTATTGCCGAGGCCAAAAATAAATTCGTCAAAGAAGAGGTAACCTGCTTGCTTAAAATTGGTTCGTCCAGAGAGTTAAGATATCCAGACTGGCTAGCCAATGTAGTAGTACTTCCTAAGAAGAACAATAAATTTCACACGTGTGTGGACTATAAAGATCTTAATATGGCGTGCCCAAAAGACTCGTTCCCATTGCCAAATATTAATGAAATGATTGATGCCACGGCCGGGTACGAATTGATGAGTTTCCTTGATGCTTATTCCGAGTACAACCAGATTAAGATGAACCCGGAAGATCAAGAAAAGACTTCATTTATAATAAATTTCGGTACATATTGTTACAATGTAATGCCTTTCAGGTTAAAAAACGCCAGAGCCACTTATCAATGGCTCGTAAATAAGATGTTTGAAAAGAAAATAGGAAAGACCATGGAAGTTTATATAGACGATATGCTCGTTAAGTCTTTGAATGCAGGTGACCATCTTAAGCATTTGCAGGAAACATTCGACATCCTGAGGAAGCATAACATGAAACTTAACCCCAAGAAATGCGCTTTCGGGGTCAGTTCTGGTAAGTTCCAGGGGTTTCTGGTCTCAAAAAGGGGAATTGAGGTAAACCCCGACAAAATCAAGGCTATAGACGATATCCCAGATCAATTGTCAAATGTAAAGAAAGTCCAAAGACTCACAGGAAGGTTAGCAGCTTTGAGCAGGTTCATTTCCCGGTCGTCGAAAAAATGTCATCGCTTCTTCACATTGCTCAAAAAGAAGAATAATTTCGAATGGACACCAGAGTGCCATCAGGCTTTTATGAACCTGAAAAGGTACCTTTTGAGCCCTCCACTACTCTCAAAACCAAAAAAAGTTGAAACATTGCTAGTCTACCTCGCGGTTTCAGAAGTTGCGGTAAGTGCGGTTTTAGTCCCGGAGGACGAAGGTACGTAATTTCCCATTTATTTCGTTAGCAAAATTTTAACGGGAGCAGGAAATCACTACCCACATTTGGAAAAATTGGCTAGCTCTCATAATAGCTGCTCGGAAGATGAGACCCTACTTCTAATGCCACCTGATAGTTGTGGTGACTACTTTTCTATTGCAGAACATCCTCCACAAACCCGATCTCTCGGATAGATTGGCCAAATGGGTCGTCTAAATGAGTGAATTCAACATAGAATGTAAACAAGGACTGCAATTAAGTCACAAGTTTTGGCTGACTTCGTGACCGATTTTAGTCCGGGACTACTACCTCTGGCAACCAAGGAGGCAGTCATGGTATCGGAATCAACATCAGGGGTATGGAACTTATTTACGGATGGAGCTTTGAACATAAAAGGTTGCGGGCTCGGAATAGTCTTAACCACGCCTTCGAGGGAAACCTTAAGGCAGGCCATCAGAACAATCCCTTTAACTAATAATGAAGCAGAGTATAAAGCTTTGATTGCAGGGCTTGAATTGGCTCGGGGACTTGATTCCGAGGTTATCGAAATTAAATGTGATTCACAGCTGGTGGTAAATCAGGTCTACGGGATCTTTGATACCAAAGAAGAACGTATGCAATAATACGTGGTAAAGGTCCCAACTCTTTTGACATGATTCTGGGAGTGGTCAATTACTCATATTCCGAGGGAGGATAACGCAGGAGCGGATGTATTAGCAAACTTAGGATCATTGACGGAAATAAAGGGATCAGAGTCCGGAATGGTGGTACAACTGACTAGCCCAGTCCTGGATATGGATGGTTACTATGAGATGAATTTGGCTAGTCTGGTCTGGGACTGGAGAAATGAAATAATCAACTATCTCGAGCATGGAAAGTTGCCGGACGATCCTAAAGCATCAGGGGCGTTACGCCAAAGTTGCACGTTATAGCTTCAGGAAAGGCTAATTGTATAGAAAATCTTTCCAAAGGCCACTGGCCTGGTGTTTAGGAGCGTTAGAAGCTGACTATGTCATGAGAGAAATCCACGAAGGGATATGCGGCGATCACTCAGGCGCAGAGTCTTTGGTGCTGAAATTGGTAAGGGCGTGATATTATTGGCCTCACATGGAACAAGACGCTAAATATTTCATACAAAAATGTGATAAGTGCCAACGCTACGCATCACTAATACATCAACCGGCAAAACCCTTACATTCGGTTCTATCCCTATGGCCATTCATGAAATGAGGGATGGACATCGTCGGACCGCTGCCACCGGCTCCCGGAAAGGTAAGGCTTTTCTTTTAATTTTGACTGATTATTTTTCTAGATGGGTGGAAGCAAATTCTTATCAGAAAATCGGAGAACGGGAAGTGGTCGATTTCCTATAGGAAATATAATTTGCAGGTTCGAAATACCAAAAGAGATAGCATGCGACAATGGGCTATAGTTTATCGATGCAAAAGTTGCAAAGTTCCTCGAAGACTTGAAAATAAAGAGAATCGCATCTTCTGGAACTGCTCGAGGAATGCAGGGACTTAGCATATGTAAGGATGGAAACTCAAAAGTAGAGAATAGAGCGTTATTATAATCGAAGAGCCAACTTCCATTATTTCAAAGTAGGAGACTTGGTTCTAAGGAAAGTAACCCAAAATACCCGGGAGCTTAATGCGGGGAAGCTAGGTCCAACGTGGGAAGGTCCCTACCGGATTTCAGTTATCACTGAGAAAGGTTCATACGAGTTGGAGAACCAGAATGGAGACAAGTTGCCAAGAAACTGGAACGTGGCACGCCTCAAAAGATATTATTGCTGACGAACATTATTCAAGCAGAAAGTATGTGCTGCACTTTTTTTCCCTTCGTTCAGTTTTTGTCCCAATTGGATTTTCTGGCAAGGTTTTTAATGAGGCAGCGACAATGAGACCTTTGATAACAAGGCAAAAAAACAAGCTTCCACTCGGGGATGATTAAATAACCTTTGGTTCGATAGCAAATTTCCACCGGGAAGTTAAGTTTGCTACCGAACAAGGGTTACCCGACCGTTCACTAGCACAAACTACTTGAGGACTGTTAGGTATTCTTTCGTTCAATAGCAGGGATTCCTAAGGGGAAAGCAAGGTATGTTGCCGAGTGAAGGATTACCTAGCAATTCATTGGTGGAACCTTCAAAGATACAAGACTTCCAGTGTTCCAATTCGCATTCTCCGCATACGAACACTGGGGGTAATGATATGAGGATACGGCAACAATGATTGCCACGTCAATCGGGAAATAAAAATCCGAAAACAAAATGCATCATCTGGATCGGGGACTGCGCAGCTAGCCCCGTAGAAACAAGTTGTACAAGATAGCCACAAGTAATGGTAATTTCTTTTCTTCATAGCAAGATGTTTATGTATTTTTTGAAATAGAAGGAATAAAGTAAAATCCTTTTGCTTATTATCTTGTTTCTTGTCTGAACGATGAGCTAACTTTGTTATTTGAAATTCAAACAAGTACTTCAAATGTTAGTGCCGTAAAGAATAGGAGACGTCCTCTTCAAGAGCACCGTAAACATAAGAGGGCCCTCTCTTATAAAAATCATCACGTTTAAGGGTTGGTTTCAAAAGAATCAATACCCGGAATCTAAAATTCCATCGGGGAAAAAGTACACCCGAAGCCCCATATGAAAAGGACGCAAAAAGCAAACTTGCGCAAATATTCATAGAAACCCTCACGTAAAAGGGAAACTTGTGCAAATATTCATGAAACCCTCACATAAAAGGGATAATACTCGGAACCAAAATGCTTCGAAGAAAAGGCATCCGAGACTATATATAGTAAAGCCCGAATAGAATAACATCCGCAAAATGCTTGAGCAAGTGCAAAAGTTAAAGGCTTGCATGGATATTGAAAGGAAAGTAATACTCAAACGATAAGGTAGGTGGAAGAGAAGTATCTGCATCCTCGGGAAAGGTAGGTGGTTCCCCTGATGGCTCAACATTTTCCCCAGTGTGGTCTTCGGCATCATCGCCTTCCGATCCCTCTTCAGTTTTCAAAAAAATAGGAACCAGAATCAGAAAAACTTGGAGCATCTGACTGCGCCGGGAGTCCATTTCTTGCGGCCAACTCAAGCTCTCGGGCCTTAGCAATTTCGTCATTAACGTCAATAATTCCAGATTTGGCCTCTTCTAAGGTTTTTCTCCTCATTCTATACATGGAATAAGTTTTTTCAACAACGAGGGAAGCCGCTCAGCTCTTGAGTTCTTCTTTGAGTTGAGTAATCTTGGAAGAAAGGTTTTCCGGGCGAACCTAGCAGATTTGAGGCTAACATCAAGTTCTTTGCAGTTGAACTAAAGAGCCTATTATGCTCGATAGTTTTCCTGTACTTCTCTTCTAGCTGGGCGTGTTTCAACCCCACAGCAGCAATCTATTCGATTTTGGAGTTCAAGGCTGCTTCTAAGTTGTTACTTTTTCGGCAGCAGCAACCTTACGCTCGGTTGCAGCAAGAGCAGCGTCTTGTACTTCAGCCCCTTTGGCCTTGGCTTCATCAAATCTAACCCTTAGCGGCCTAATTTCTTGGCTAAGGATTACCACTTCTTGCTCGATTTGCTGCAAACGAGCCTCTAAAACAACAGCCTCAGTAGCTTTGGTTTCCAGTTTCGAAAGGCGGAGAACAGTTTGTTCTTGTTCACCCAAAACCTGATTCCGTTCAGAAGTAAGTTCTCCCTTTTCAGAAATCAAACTTTGAAGGCCCTCAGAAGCAAGAAAATTGGCCTTCGAGACAAGAAGAAGTAAAACTTAGATTATATTCATACAAAAGTAGAAGGAATAATGAAGGAAGAAAAGGACGTACACTGCGGTGTTGCGCATGACATTATTCAACAGGCACTCTCCTGAGAGTGCTTGAATCTTCTCCCAGTCTCTTTCTTAAGCCAAAGGCTTAAGATAATTAGCAAGCTCCACCTGCCAAGATAGCAAGTTGTATCCGGTAGAGACTGAAAGAGTAACGTCCCTCCTCCTTTGTGGATCTTCGGAAGGGGCAGCATAATTTTGCCCAAAATTCCCATGAATTAGGGACTGTGGAAGAGGAACACCTTCTCCATGGTCAGGTGCGGCTGATGGAGGTGATGTAGCAACTGCTGGTGGAAGAGTGGATGAAGATGGAAGTGATGTAGCAGTTGCTGATGTTGGTAAAGGTGTAGATGAAGCTGATGGAGTAGAAGAATGAGAAGCAGTTGCATCAAATGCAATGCTGGTTGTTGGATGCTCGCCAACCAAATACTGTAAGGACCCGGTACTCAGCCCCGTAGCACTGATTACAATAATTGGGGCTCAAAAATAGGAGTTGGCATTTTCTACCAAATCAGATTCTCCCCAAAGTTCCGAGACATCGTCTTCAGTTGGTGCAATTATCTCAAGAGGTTGAGCATCCTGTCGAGACGATGAGGATCGTTGCCTTCTATGTAAGGAAGCTCCCTCATCACTAGCTTCTTCGTCACCCTCGATCATCATAGTGTTTATGACCGGTCCGGAAGGAGGACCACTCATCATCGCCATCGGAGATGACTCGGGGACATCAATCTTTGCCCTCTTATTCTTTTCCTCGGCCACAGAGGAACGTCTTCTCTTTGTTTGTTTATCCTCTGGCCGGGGACTCCGTAAAGAAGTATTTGGGCCTGAAACAGGCCCGGAGATAATTGTTCGAGTAAGTGCTTCCTGAAGCAATCTCGCTACATCAGCAAAATCAGTCAAAACGTCCTCCTCGGGGACAACAACAGAGCCCGCAGGTAGACCTAATTTCGCGAACAAGTCAGAAGGGTGCAAGTTCTTTATATACAGAAAATGGAAGTAAGATAAATTAAAATTATCATAATTTTTGGCCTTCCACCCATATTTAAGGGCCAGTTCTTTCCACAAACGAGTTCCGGGCGTCGTAACGTCCAAAATCTTTTGAACCCACCGGTCCAAACCTGCTACCACTGGTGGGATCCATCGAGTTGCTGAAACATGCGAAGGGTGAAGAGATAGTACGACCATAAAAATATCTAGCAAAAAGGAATACTATACGAAGAACTTACGAGTTCGGTTCCAAGCGACCAGAAAAGGATGAAGCCGCTGTCAGAATGATGTCGTTAGTGGCAACTACAGCGAACCGTTCCATCCACCTGCGGTCATTATCATCATCCATGCTAGACAGCAAAGAATAATGGCCATGCTTGTAAAGGTTTATCATTCCCCGCTAAAGATTTTGGAAGAATAAAGATTCATCATATGAGCTAAGATTAGCTCCTCTCCAGTTTCTTGGCACAAGCGTCGAAGGCAGGCGACCGTCCTCCACACTGAAGGATTTACCTATGCTAAATACACCTGGTAACAAGGGCAAAACTGCGCAATCATGGAATCAAGCTCTCTGCTCAGAGAAAACGCACCCAAAGTAAAGGGATACGTAAAAAAGTATGTAAAACCTTCCTTGGGACTCGCTCCGATAGATCAGGAGCAATAATATCTAACTCATGGCAGCAACAATCCTCCTTCACAGCAGGAATATTGGAAGGACGAATAGAAGAAAGGTACCTACTAACAGCCCATGTACGAGGGTTAGTAGTTGGGTATTTTTCTTCAAAATCCTTCGAAGTACTAAGTCTTCTTGGGATGATAGGACCTACCGTTGGAGAAACAGAATCCTCGATTTTGTTCTTGTTTTTTGTAGAACCAACACGCTTAGAGGAAGAAGCCATAAGAAAAAGAAGAAGGAAAATAGCTTATGTTTGAAGAGAATTAGAGAAAGGATGGAAAACAAAGATGCAAATAATAAGTTCAAGGAACTGTGAAACGCAAAGGAAAAGAATCTTGCGTATAAGTAAAATTTTGGCGGCTAAATTCATGGCCATGATTACCTCTATAATCGGCAAAAGATTTGGTAAATTATGGGACAACGCGTGTTCGGGACATTAAACACGGAGAGACGTACATCTTATCAACAGTCAAAAACCTTCAGAAGGAGTTATAGTAATTCCCGCTAAAAAGGTGTTTCTACCAACTTCCCGTTAACACAAAGTTATGTCATCGAAAAGCAGGGGGACTATCTGTATAGGGTAAAATATAATATGACATTTGATTGTCTAAAAGGAGGACACGTGGAACCCAAGGTGGGGATGGCCGAAGACCGGACGCAGTCGTTCCGCTTGTCATCGGAAAGGATAACGTTCATGCAGTAAATGCTCTGCGTCCGATAGCATTTACTAGAGAATATTCTGCAATATTAAGAGCGACGGTCCATTACAGAGAATTTGGCATTTATGTTCCCCGTACATCTTCATCAATGACTCATCAATGACCCTCATAATTGGCATTAAAGGAGGGCATGATCCTAGGACCTCCTTCCCTAGACATAGCTATAAATAGTGAGCTCAATTATCATTGTAAAGCACACGAATTTTCTGGCTGAACTTACACTCTATTCTATACACAGCTTTATACAATTTTACTTTCTTGCTTTTTGATCTCATCATCACTGTGCCCGGGAACATTGTTCCGGAATTGTCATCTTTGTTGTTTTCATCTATATTTCAAGGCTAAGTATTATAAATTTCTTCAATTGTTGTATTATTTCAGGATCAAATTAATTCACTTGTCTAGAAACCACATATAAATTCAACTGTACCGTTTTACAGGTAAACAACATCAACTCTTTAGGGAAGAGATGATCTTTTTATATGATCTTGGATTACCAGCATCTCATCATCTAGCTTTTAGGGTTGAATTAGACCCAAGATCTCACTTTCTTTGATCGTAACAAGCATAAAAATTGTTGTAAGAGATAAAAGGAGTTCTTTTATTTATATCGTAGGTTTACATCAGATGGAAATTCTGTCTTGAGCCTATAACGTTATTTACCTTAGTTATGGAACATCTAACAAATATATGAAAAATGAGTTCTCGTGCATGCATACTCTATTTGTAGATAATGAGTTATCTATTTGGTCGTTGAGGTGTCGATATATCGAATGCTGGGTACATCATCGTTAAACCTTGTGGTCACTGATTCCACGGCAACCCAGTTCATGGATCTCAGTTTTCCATTCAGACGTCACAGTAGAAGCTAAATTATACAATACTTTGAAAACCGTGGCTCAATTTTTAGTATGACTCTACTAGGAGCAACTGAATATAGTTATATTTCATACAGTTATTACCACAAGGTTTAACGATGATCACTATGAGTTGGTTTCTAGCCGCTGGAAGAAGTTAGTTAAAAGTAGGCAGAACGATGTAAATGGCGGTTGCACAAGTCCTACCTCTAAATTCACACGTTGTTAATAAGCTAGTGGTATCCACAACCTAAATCCTTCATGAAGGCATTTACTGTAATGTGTTTTAATCAACAAAATAAACTTTCTATTTTTATGCTATATAGGCGCAGCTATTAGTAGAAGTTGGAAATTAATGGAGTATCTCATGGGCCATGGCTATGAAACAGCAGAAAGTGACAATTACTTTAAAATAAAGGGCTGACGTCTCTTGAGAAATTATTTTTTTGTGATAAATTAAGAGATGAAATGGTCCAGTCAAAAAGTTCAAAGTCTTCGGTCAAGAAAGAACAATGAAAATAAAGAACCAATGGTTCATATCATTCGTTCTCAGAACTTGCTTAAATAAGATTACAACACAAAGACAAGCTAATACTTGACAGTAAACACATCCAATACTGATCTTGAGTCTCCTCCAATGGTATTTCCTATGCTTATTGCCTTTCCTATCTTTGTTATCATAGCTGTGAAGCTATGGAAAAGATCCAAAGTTAGGCAAAATTGCCTCCAGGCCCTAGAAAGCTTCCACTTATTGGGAACTTGCACCAGTTATCTAGTTCATTGCCTCACCATAATTTAAGAAACTTGGGGAAAAAAAAATGGTCCAATCATGCACCTGCAACTTGGTGAAGTATCTGCTGTTGTTGTATCATCACCAGAAGTTAGCAAAAGAGGTAATGAAAACCCAAGACTTAGATCTTTTATAATAGGCCAAAAATTCTTGCTTCAGAGATTCTAGGCAACAACGGCTACAGCCTTGCGTTCGCTCCTTATGGACCTAACTGGAGACAACTTAGAAAAGTATGAGTCATGGAGCTCCTAAATGCAAACTATGTTCAATAATTTGAGTCAATCAGGGAAGAGGAAGTAGAGAATCTTATCGAAGCAATTTCTTTGACACAAGTTCCTACATTTTAGTAAAATGATCTTCTCAATGACGAAAAGCATAACTGCCAGGGCTTTTGATAAGAAATGCAAGCATAAAGATGAGTTTATTGCAGCTATGAAAATAATTACAGAGTTTTCGGGGGGGTTTGTTATACCAGACATATTTCCTTCCTTCAAAATTCTCCACTCATTAAGTGGAGTGAAGCCTGCACGTGAGAAAGTACAACAGATGGTTGATAAAATTCACGGGAACATAATAGAAGAGCATAAAGCAAATAGGAGAGAGATAAGCAGTGACATGTGGCACAAGGAAAACCTGGTTGATGTCCTACTTAAGGTTCAAGAGCAGTGATCTAGAAATTCCCATCTCAAGAAACACTCTCAACGCTGTCATTTTGGTATGTCTCATTAAACCTTATGCACCCATTTTTCTAAAATAAGCAGTGGACTAGTCATGCATCCAATTTTGGAGAAGTTGAATTACGGATAACTCTAATGTGTTTCAGTTTAGAGAGCATTTTTTTAGCATCATATTATTGTCGGCCTTATATTGTAAACTAAAGCATATACTTGATGGCAGAAAAATATATATGTGCTAACCAAAAGGAAATAATTCTTGCGCATTATGGATACGTCAAACTTATCGTATTGATGTTCCAAATCTGCATGTTGCCTCCTTATCATAGAGCATACAGAAATCTTTTTTACCATCTTGTGCAATTTTAAAGAACTGCTGACAGACATCAGCCCAATTTATTTCAACTAAGAGTTTCTCATGGCTGTTCACATTCAGGAAATGTTCGTAGGGAACTGACACATCATCACAGTTTTAGAGTGGGTGATTTCATAAATGATGAAGAAACCACAAGTGATGGAAAAGGCATAAGCTGAGGTGAGAAAGGTACTTGAAGGGAAAAGTAAAATGACAGAATCAGAACTTCAAAAGCTAGATTACTTGAAATTGGTTATCAAAGAGACACTGCGAATGCATCAACCTTTACCTTTGTTACTACCAAGAGAAGCTAAAGAAAAATGTGAAATTGGTGGCTATGAAATACAACCAAAAACTAAAGTCATCATCAAAGCATGGGCAATAGGTAGACATCCAGAGCATTGGAAAAATGCTGAATGCTTTGAACCAGAAAAATTTCAAGATTCTGCGTTTGATTTCATAGGGACTAATTTGAGTACATACCATTTGGAGCTGGCAGAAGGATATGTCCACGGAAATTATTTGGAATTGTAAATGCTGAACTTCCACTTGCCAAGCTGCTATTTCATTTTGACTGGAAACTCCCTGATGGAATTGAACTTGAGACCTTTGGGGCAACAGCTGGGAGGAAGAATGACTTGTACTTGGTTGCACCACCTTATATTTGAATCACTGATGCCCAAGCATGTACAAGGAACAAAGTTGCTTCCTTTCGTTCTTTCCTCCGCTATTTGTTACTGTTAAATAAATGTAAGTCTGTAACACAATGAATAGCAACACTACACCTAGTATTTTCACACATCTTATAGTCCATAATATGCCCAAATGTAAAAAAAAGGACTCTTATCTAAGTGTCTGCACTAGTATATGCTGGAATATAGAATAGGACCAAAGATTACCAGTCCATTTATTCCCTGCTCCTATTTGCTCGATCTCAGGTTGATACATCTAAAACATCTTAAGAAAGGAATAATAACATTGTTAATACTTCTTGTTTCCCAATAAACTGCACTAAACTTTGAAGTTGCCCTTTATTTGGATATACCTATTTAAGAACTGGAAACATGCAAGAACCCTAAAATAAACAAGCAGCACTAAGAGAGCAAATATCAGTTTTGTCAAGAAAGGGAAGCCGCAAAGAAAATCTAAGATAATATGGAAATTGTTGTAATTCTCTTGCCAAAACAGAGCACTTTGAGAAGATTACCAGAGAACTCTAAATACATTGCTCTTAGAAGCCCTTATGAAATTAAATCTGAACTTCCCAAAATACCAACATTTGTAAATGTAATTGCTAATTTTTTTCCTAGAAAAATAATTAAGATAGCATAAAAATGCTTTAAAAAGGTTAAATCCTAAAAATCTAAAGGTGGAAGCATCTTCTGTGTAGATCTCTAGTTTCCTTTCTAGACCTATAAACCCTAAACTTTAGTTTGGTTGTGCTAATCAAACACAAGCTTCCTCTGTTAGTGATCCCTTCGACCATACAAGAATCCTCTATGCTACTCTCCTCACTTTAAATTAGTTGTCAAACAACATAATGAACTTGCCAAAGAGGAAGACACTAAAATGAGCAAGGTCGATACGTTGTCATTGTGATCTGCCGTGATACAAGTTCTTAGAAAAATCTGCAATTTTGACCATAAGAATAGGATCCCTTCTCCATAGGATCCTACAAGGACAATATTCCTGCATTGCGGATTCAAACACTTATATCGTGTCCATTTGCAAGTAAAACATTACTGATCGCACCTGATACTGAGAAGTGACAGTCATCATACTAATTCATTACACAAACAATTTTTTTCCCAAAAACAAATTCCTATAAGAGTTCGATATGCATTTGTAGGCATCATCCTATTTGTGGGGCAAAGATCAATATATGCACAGTATACGACATTGTCAGCTACATATGTTTTATGTGTCTGTTGTAAGTGGGGTTTGAATGTTTTAGTATAGTTTTTTTGCTCGAGGACGAGCAAAAAGTTCAAGTGTGAATTTGCATAAGCTTCACCGTTTTTGTTTTTAGAAAATAAACATTAGTTCTAACTTAATTCCAAAAAAACTTTACTCATGAGGTGAATATTTCCCAATAGCATATAATGTAATAACAAATCATTTGTGTGGCACACAAATTGTACTATACTGTGACTGAAGGTATGAAAAAGAAGAAAAAGAATAAGAAGGAAAACTACAAAAGGGAACATCTAGCTATAAAAACAAGGATCAGGGAACCAATACGAAAATTTATTGTCTCCTTTATGACTTATTTTCTGGTGACAGCGATTGTATACTGCTCTTTCATTAGTTTAATCCGATAAAGCCATATCAAATTGCAAAAGTAATTATCTAGTTTCACCTTCATTCTGTTTACAATACTCATTTTGCCCTAGTTACAAAAGCATTGTCAGTAATTACATCCAAAAAACATAATGATAAGCCAAAATCTGCACATTTAAGTTGACACCTTAAACTAAAGATGAAAACTTTGCCAACTGGCCCATCTTTTACTACCCAAATTCATACGCAACAATTAGCAGAACTCCATATACCATATATAAGTCAATCCATGATGTTAAAACAAGAAGCTTTTACATATACGCACACCGGAAATAACCATAAACAAAAAGGGGAAGAGACAATACACGGGGAGAAAGAGAAAGTGACCTCAAGCAAAACACAGGAAGGGGGAAAAAAAAAGTTGCAAAAACGCTAAAACTTGAGAAACAGACCGTGTATAGGAGAATGGAGAAAAAAAATTGGACCATTTCTCCATTTGTGCGTGTCATGCTAATCGTTCCAATTTTATCGGATGTCCCCCAAGGGACGAACATTTCTGGCGTGAGCTCATAAACTATCGGAAGCTTTGACGATGTGGTAATCAGGTATTGGGGATTTGGTTGCATCCCAACTGGACTCTTTAGGTTTCTGGTTACCATCTGAATAGCACCTGCTGAGATGGGCCGGCCTTTTTCACTTGCTGAGTGGCCTTTCCTTTTGGGTTTTATGTCCAGTTCTACTAACTCTAAGCCCATTAGTGAATACAAAAAATTGGATGATCTTGGTTAAATAGCCACTTTTTAGGTCGGTCATTAATTTTAGTCATATTTTAAATTGTCTTGCAAAGTAGCCACTTACTAGGTCAAATGCTGATTCAGTAAGGAATTTTTAGAAATCACTATTGTTTAGTGGCTATTAACTTCCTATAACTACCATATACATAATTACTTCCTATAGCTACTATTTAGTTGTTACGCGACTGTATTCGCTACATTCCTGCTACTGTATTCATGAATACAATAGCGGAATTCGCCCAGTTGTTGACTAACGAAAGAGGATCAATTCGCGTGTATCATTCCTAATTTAACTTAACAAAATCAATTCTACGTAAATTTTGCTACTATTATGTTGTATTCCATGTATTCGCGCAACTGTATTTATATATACAGTAAGATAAAAAAAAATAAGGATTATAGCTGTTTAATTCTGTATTACATGTATTTGTGCGAATGTATTTATAAATACAATGAGGTCATCCGCTTAAAAATAGTTATTATGGGTGTTTAATAACGGAAAGTGCAATATTGAATTATATTCAATTTCACTATATTGAATTTAGTTGTATTCAAATAAAAAAAAAATCAAGAAATAGGGTGCATACCATTTTATTCAATTCGATTGTATACATTATATTCAATTCACATACATTCATATTCACTATTATACATTATATTCAATTCACATATATTCATTATTCACTATTATACATTATATTCAATTCACCATATTCAATATGACTGTATTCAAACAACAAAAATCACAACATACAGTGATATTCGGTTGTATTCAAAAAGTACAGATCTTCGAATACATAATAAATATTGGCTAAAAATAATGTATTTATACAAAATATAATTTATTTGAGTGTATTTGTATATAATATAATGTGTTTGTATCATTGTATGTGACTAAAAAATAAAGAAGAGAAGAAAATTCGCCGGAGATGGTGTCTCAAGGGCAATTAGCTTGTTGCCTAAGAAGTGTGTATATTCTGCTGTGAGAATCACAAGCAATTCCATAAAAGCTAAAAAGGTTCGAGGGAAGAGCTTTCAGTAGCAATACTCAGAGATCGTAAGAAAGAAACTGAAATCACACAGACCGCAAATTGTTCGGTAACTTTTAGCATTTGATATACGATAGAGCGATCACCGTGTTCCCGCCGAACGGCCACCTATTCCAAGTAGAGTACGCCCTTGAAGCCGTATGCAAAGGTATCACCACCGTTAGTGTAGGTGGTATTGATAGAAGGAAGAGAGAGAGAGAGAGAGAGAAAGAACATAATTGGCGTAATTCATGCCTTAGTGGTAGGCATAAATAAATTTCTATGTTGCTATAAACTAGAAATAGTAACGATAAATAATAATATTTTAAAATTATTTTGATTTATAATAAATAAGGTGTAAGTTTGCTATAGGAGGTAAAATTTTCAATTTAAATTTTATGAGTTCAATATTTAAATTTTTTAGCATGGACTCATTCTAGTTTTGAAGTTAAAGGGTCATATTTATAATTTGTTATAATTTTAATGAACTTTTATACATAATATATGATTCGCAATGAAAGTATAATTAGATTTAAACAAATCCGGTACCTCAAGCTAGATTCGGCCAAGCATGTTATTGTTAAATTGAAGATAAACGAGCCAAAAATCTATGGTTTTCCTATGATAGAAAACCCTAGATCGAATATTCTAAAGAGAAGACTGAGATAAGAAAATATTTGTGTATTGTGTATAATGTCTCTCAATTACAATAACCATTAATCTCCTATTTATACTAAACAATAAAAAATGGCTATCTATTACAAATGTGGCTAAAACTACAATAATGTTACAAGACCTCATATGGTCAAGTATTTGGCCTTGGATCCAGTTCTTCTTGGGAAACAGTTGGGCCTGTATGGTTTGGGCGCAATTCTAACACCCCCAGCTTGTGAAGAAGAACCTGATGCTGAATGTCTGTGAGAGGTTTGGTAAAAATGTTTGCCAGTTGAGAGTCTGTAGGAATATAATGTAGAGAGATGAGACCACTAGCAAGCTTCTCCCGCACAAAGTGACAATCAAGCTTATATGCTTAGTCCTTTCATGAGAAATAGGGTTCTTGGCAATGCTGATGGCTGATTTGTTGTCACAATACAGAGGAATAGGAGCAGAAATAGGGAGACCCAAGTCTGCTAACAGCCTAACAAGCTAAGTAAGTTCAACAACAGTCTTCTTAAGAGCCATGTATTCAGCTTCAGTAGAGGACAATGAGACTGTCGGTTTTTTCTTTGATTTCCATGTAACAGGACTGGCCCCAAGGGTAACAAAATAACCAGTCACAGACTTCCTAGAAGAAGGACATCCTGCCCAGTCAGAGTCTGAATAGGCAAGAACAAAAAAATCCTGACTGTTGTTAAGTAGAATGTCTCTAGCAGGTCCCTGACCAAATATCTCAAAACATGCAGACCTACCTGCATATGAGCAATTCTAGGAGCATTGAGGAATTGACTAAGGTGCTGAATAGAGAATGAGATATCAAGTCTGGTGTGTCGAAGAAAATTAGTTTGCCTATGAGTCTTCTATAATCAGAGGGATCAACCAAAGGATCACCAAAAGATAAAGTGAGCTTAATAAACATATCCAATAGTGTAACAACAGGAGAAGCAGAAGCACAATGAAACTCAGAAAGAAGCTCCTTGAGATATTTATGTTGATTAAGAAGTAGACCTTGAGGAAGGTGAGAGACCTCATGACCTAGAAAATAGTGAATCGATCCTAAATCTTTGATCTTGAACTGATTGTCCAAGAAAGATTTGATAGAGTCCAACTAAGAAACATTGCCAACCAACAATATGTCATCCACATAGACAGCGATAAAAATAGTAGAAGAAGGAGATATTTTAGTGAATAAAGAGTAGTCATTAAGGCTAGAAGGATACCCATAAAAGTGAGAGCAGTGGACAGTTTGGCAAACCATTATCTTGAAGCCTGCTTGAGTCCATATAATGATTTCTTGCGTTTGCACATCAAAGGAGAGCCGGAAGAAAAAAAAGATATAGTAAGACGAAGAGGAACTTTCATGTAGACTTCTTCAGAAAAATCCCCATGCAAGAATGCATTGTTTACATCAAGCTGGTAGGCAGGCCAAGAGTGTTTAGCAGCCAAGGCAAGAAAACACTTAATAGTGGTGAACTTGACTAATGGTAAGAATGTTTCAAAATAATCAACACCAACCTGTTGAGTATCCTCCCTTATGACCAACCTAGCCTTGTATTTTTTAATGCTACCATCTGATTTTTGCTTAATCTTATATACCCATTTGCAGGGGATGACCTTCTTGCCAGGTGGTAAAGGAACAATACCCCAAGTTTGATTTGACTTCAATGTTTGGAATTCTTTCAGCATTGCCTCTTTCCAAGCAGGGTTGGAGGCAGCCTGATAGTATAAAGAGGTTTCAAATAAAGGGGTAAGAGGAGGAGAGGGATGGCAAAAGTAGGTGGAGGTACATCATAACAGATGTAGTCCTTAAGATGAGTAGAAGTTACTGTAGTCCTAGAGGATCTCCTCAAGAGAAGAGGAAAGGAAGGGGAAGAAGGAGGGATTGATGTTTGGGGTTTAACAGTTTGTGAAGGAACATGAGCATGATTAGAAGCAGAAACAGGAGAATGATGAGGTGAAAAAGGTGCAGGATCATGATTAGGAGTGAAGTGATCAGAAAAAGAAGAAGTAGAGGAAGGAAAGAAACCAGAAGGTGTAGAATTAAAGGAAAGATATGCTCAACAAAAGTGACATCCCTAGAATAAAATATAGATTTGTTTCCTAAGTGCAATAACTTGTAACCTTTTTTACCAAAACTATAGCCTAGAAACACATAAGGGATAACTCTGGATTGTAGTTTGTCCCTGTAAGGATGAGGAATAGTGGCATATGCTAGGCATCCAAATGATCTGAGATGATCATAGGCAGGAAGATGATCAAGCAATACTTCATAGGGTGTTTTGTTAGAAAGAACAATGGAGGAAAATCTAGTGATAAGGTATGTTGCAGTAAGTATACACTCCCCCCCCAATATTTGGTAGGCAGTTTGAATAGAAATAGAAAAGCCCTAGCATTCTCTAACATATGTTTATATTTTCTTTCTACTATGCCATTTTGGTTGAGGTGTATGTGGGCAAGAGGTTTGGTGAGAAATGCCAAGAGAAGTGAGGTATGTAGCATGGGAATGAGCTTATCCCAATTCAAATGCATTATCAGTTCTGATGGTTTCAATAGAAGTATAAAATTGATTAGACACCATGGCAATAAAGGTTTTGATAATAGAGAAGGCATTGCCTTTACAGGAAAGAAGATGTGTTCAGGTGACCCTGTTGTAGTTATCTACAATGGTCAGAAAGTGTTTGAAACCGTTGTATGTGGCAGTGTGGTAAGGCCCCCAAAGGTCAATGAGGACAAGTTGAAAAAGTCTGTTAGAGTGTGATGAACTTTCAGGAAATGGGAGTCTCTGTTGTCTAGCCATTGAACATATAGAACGTGTGAAAGATTGTCTAGAAGAAAATTTGCAAGATAAATGAGGAACATAGACCATTTTTACAAAAGGCATATGTCCCATTTTTTGATTCCAAAGTACATCATTTTTATTGATAGAACTAGAATTACAAGCAATTGAAACAACATTACAAGCATCAAGTGCAGAATTATGAGCAGGAAAAATAGAAGTTGAATTAGACTTAGGAAAAGAAAAAATTGGACATGCATTGACTTGAGTATCATCTGCTGTAGGAACATCATGAGATGGCAGTCTTAGAATGTACAATCCATGCTCAACCTTATCAATTTCTAATGGCCTCTTCAGAGAAGGGCCCTGTAACAAACAGGAAATATTTGTAAGGAGTGCATAGCATTTGAGTAGAGAGAGAAGTTGATGTATAGAAATTAAGTTGTAATGAAAGGAAGGTACTAATAGTACATTAGTTAGAGTGATACAGGAGGATAGAGAAAGTCATCCAAAAGAAGTAACTTTTACTTTATAACCATTTGGTAGAGTGATAAATGAAGGAGACATTAAAGGTTGTATATTATGAAATAGGTGTTTATGAGGTGTCATGTGATTGGTTGCTCCTGAATCTAAGATCCAGGAGCTGAAGTTGTTATGATTAGAATGACATACAAGATAACCATATAACCTACTAAAAGGATTATCATGCCAACCTGCAAAATTTGCATAGATTGGAGAGTCTTGGGAGGTAGACTATTGATTTGAAGAAGGCATTTGCATCTGATGGAATAGAGACATAAGAAGAGCATATTGTTCCTTGGAAAACCCATGTGGAATATCTTCAGTTTGAGGTGAATCAAGCTTAGGTAGAGTTTGATCTGTAGATTCAACTTGAACACAGGCAGCATCTCTTTTTTCTTTGGTGAATTTAAAATCTGGTGGGAAGCCATGTAGCTTGTAGCACTTGGCTACAGTGTGACCAGGCTTTTTTCAATACTTGCAAGAGAGTGTAATTTTTTTAGGTTCAAAATTCACCCTTTGAGTAAAATTTCTAGTGGTGTTTGATTGACTAGGACTAGAATTGGAGTTGGCTATGAAGGAAGTGGAATCAGGAGAAAAAGGTTGGGAACCGGAATTAATTTCCCTTTGCTTCTCATCTCTAATCAAAATAGAATATGCTTTTTCCATACTTGGAGCAGGACTCATCATTAAAATGTTTCTCTTAACAGTAGAATAGGTTTCATTTAACAATGATAGGAACTGAATGAGTTTCTATTCTTCACTGAACTCATGCATTGCACCATATGTACAAGGCCTCCCTAGAGAAATTATATGTAGTTCATCCCAGTACCCCTTGAGTTTAGTATAATAGGTTGCAGTAATGTCCAATAAGCCTTGGGATGTAGAAATTGATTGTTGAAGATTGTAATATTGGGAGATGTTGGCAACACCATATCTTTCCACAAGGTTATTCCAAACTTCTCTAGCAGTCTTATAGTAAAGGATTGTTTTAGCTATATCTTTAGAAAGTGAATTCATTATCCATGCTTTAACCATATCATTACATTATTGCCAATGAGGATATAAAAGAGAGTTAGTTGTAGGTTCAATTAAAGATCTATCAATTAACTAGACTTTGTTCTTTGCGGACAGAGATATTAACATTCCTTCCTTCCAGTCCCCAAACCATGTACCAGCGAAGGGCACGAATACTAACATGGTTCCTGGAGTATCGGAAGGGTCAAGATAGAGAGGGTGAAAAGGATCGAGGACTGATGTTGTGGAAACACCAGAAGATTCAGTTCCTTCACTACTCAAAGTCATAGTTTTTCTACAAGTAAAATATCTAAAACAATCAACTAGAAAACTCAAAGAGATAGGGCTAGAAGGATGTCACCACATGCGAAGACTGATGATGACAAAAAACCCTAATTTCTGAGTTGATCTTCATTACGCGATTATTGTGAAATTGATCGATGACTATGGCTTAGAATCTCCATAGAAATCATTGAACCAGACCTCTGAATGAAATACCTAGCTGAAAGATCTGAATTGAATAGAAGACGAAAATCCTCTGAACTCATCGGAACCATAAATTGAAGAATTTCTGATAATTCCT
Organism: Nicotiana obtusifolia; assembly: GCA_002018475.1. Lineage (NCBI taxonomy): Eukaryota > Viridiplantae > Streptophyta > Magnoliopsida > Solanales > Solanaceae > Nicotiana > Nicotiana obtusifolia. The sequence continues at coordinate 80,471 of MCJB01033374.1, read as the reverse complement.
CAGATGAATACTCAGATTACAGTAGTAATCGCCAGGATTCGATCTAATACCATGTTAGATTGGAGATAAACGAGCCAAAAATCTATGATTTTTCTTTGATAGAAAACCCTAGATCGAATATACTAGACAGACCGAGATAAAAAAATATTTATATATTATGTATAATGTCTCTCACTTACAATATAACCATTAGTCTCCTATTTATACTAAACAATAAAGAATGGCTATCTACTACAATAATATTACAAGACCTCAAATGGTCAAGTATGTGGGCTTGGATCCAGTTCTTCTTCGGAAACAGTTGGGTTTGTATGGTTGGGCCAGCTATCTACCAATTATGGAAGTGTAAGTAATTTGACAAAAACAAACCACATATCAAAAAGTAGCATCAAATTTTATAAAATGGTCAACATTTTTTAAGTTCACATCCCTCGGTGGTTTCAAAAATTAATTAAAGGGCAATTTGGTGCACTAAGTTTCTTCTGTACGTGGGTTCGGAGAAGAAACAAATCATATTGTATGCAACTTTACCTTATATTTTTGCAAGAGATTTGTACAATAACGTGAAAGGAAGGCATTCTAGTCACACTGAAATAACTCTTACTATTACACCAGAACTTCCCTCTGTGTCAAAAAATAATTATTTACTTAAAATGTTCAAGATTAATACATAGCTGGAGAGACGGAAACCAGTCTAATTAAACACATCCGGTAATGGATTTTTCAGCATTATATGAAGTCCCAGAACATCCTCGAGAATGTAGTTTGCTAGTACAGTAACTTCTATGATTATATCCTCAGTCCTCATTAACAAAATTACTGCAACTTGGGAGTGAGTAGTGACCAAAACCCTGAGCAGGGTCGACTCGACATAATATGGGACCTAAGGCGAAAATAAAAATTGATGTCTTAAATTCTTTTAATTTTTTTTTTTACTTTTATAAATTATCGAAACTAAAGAAGCTATAATCAGTTTTAATTATTGCCAATGTCTAATCCATTTGTTTAATCTCTCTTGTGTTATCATGTTGAACTTTATTGATTTAGTTTTGAAAAAAAAAATTCAACCGAGGCAACTGATATAGAAATTGTTAGCGGTAGTTGAATTAATACTTTTTACCTATGAGTTTGCCAATTAAAGTATTCTTCTACTTATACAGTTTCTCTTAGCTCTTTTAATTCTAAATATAAAACAAATAATACTGTAGAAACTACTATGTTTCAAGAGTCATTCAATGTTCAGGACGAATTTTAATAGTTACTTATCAAAGTAGCTATTAAAATGTCAACAAAGGTACTCAAAGAATTAAGGCAAATTATTTTAAACTAACATCGTAAGAAGATCAATTTAAGTTAGGACGAATAAAAGACAATAAACAACTAGTAACTACAATTTAAGATGTGTAAAACTTTTAGCTATAACTATTTTAACCAAATGATATAACGATTCTACCAATAGCACATAATTATTAAATATCATATATTATTCATAGATTTTGAGGCCCTACCGGCCCTGGCCTTGAGAAGAAATTGCACACTAAATGAACACACTACTCCTGTTAGATACACTAAGGGGTCGTTTGATAGGATGCATTAGATAAAATAATGCATACATTAGCTTGTGTATTAATAATATCTTGTTCGATACACTTTTTGAACATATACATTAGTTATGCAAGCATTAGTTACTCTATTTGGTATTATCCTATGCATAACTAATGCATAGGAAACCATGGTATTAACAATGCAATGAGTTCTAATGCATGCATTAGCTTAATTAAAGACAAAATTTTCCTTCAAAATTTATGCTTGATTAAAATATGCTATTATATTAAGGCAACTTTGATGCTGAAATTGTTCCCGCTATGCCAATTTCTTCATTATAAATGAATAAATTTGTACTCTACTGCGTACTGGAATGCACTTGTAATCAACTCATTTTTCTTTTATTTTTTTACTTATCTTTCTTTGCCTAATAATTCAAGAAAGTGGAAAATAAAATTATATCCCTAGTAGATAAATAAATAGTTAGCATATTTTATTTTTTATAAATAAATATTCATTTCTACACTACAATATAGGTAGACAAATCAAATAATTTTCTTTAACTTTTTTCATATAAAAACATTTCATAACATATGTTTCTTTTAAAAATTAAAGTGACGGACTAGTTATGATGGGTATTATTGTAAACAAACAATTCTTTTAGAAATTATACAATGCTTTAATACATCAAATCAAACTATGAATAAAAAATATCTCAATATAACTAATATAAGCATAATTAATACCAACATTACTAATATACTATTCGTCATATTCTCATGCACCCTATGAAACGACCCAAAGTAATATTGCAGATCAAGAAGATATTATAAATGCCATGGGCTATACAGAATCTATCATGATTAGCAATTATACTCCACAATTATTTCCGTACCCGACCGGATTAATCTGAAAAAGGGTGATATGTTTTTAACAATTTAGCATGATTTTTTTCTCAAGATTGACCCGTATGAGTCAGATTCAGTGAAATATGGTTCCTTATATCAAGCCAATTTGAACGATAATATTCTCTGTGCTTAAAAAACATGGATATTCACAAAAGTTAATACTCCATCCGTTTTAATTTAAACGATATAATTTATTTATCGATAATTAAATTATATAAAATTTAATTACTATTTTAAAATATTTTTTTATTATTATATTAATATGAGAAATATTATAACTTATATTACTTTTAATATAATTTTTTGATATTTAAATTTAATTTTAAAATATTAAGTTGAACTAATTTTATTTAGCTTTAAAATTTGTTAAATTGAATCACAATAAGTAAAATATGACATTTAAATTTAAAAAAGAAAAGAATTTTAGTCCCCACGACAGCTTTTCATATGAAAAAGTGCATCTGCGGTTTTGGCTTCTTAAGTAAAAGTAACTTTACTAGGTATTTATATATGGTCGGTGAAACGTCCCAAGTTCAAGATTGCTATCATCATGTATAGGGGTTCTTACTAGGTAAATCTACTCTCGCAATTTATCTGATTGTAAAATTGTATATATTATTTTAAATCTTTTAAACTCTGATTAAATATTTGAGCAGAACTCTCACTATTATTAATGAGCTTTTTGCTTAGTCATTGCTGAAACTGCTCGATAATAATTGTCATCTACTTACTACTAGATTTTATTGATCGAGGGATTGTACAATTTATTAATCTATATATATTCTGATAATTGAATATAAATGAGCGTTAGAGAAAATCAAGATTCGTGGCCCAAGATGAAAGTTAACATTTGAGTTTGATTAAGAGCTAGTTTGTTCTTTTTTGAAAATTTTACCTCCTATAGCAAAGTTTTACATCTATTTATTATAAATAAATTTTTTTTAAAAATATTATTTTGTTTATAGCTACTTTTTAGTTTTTATAGCAAAATATGTATTTTCGTACCGTTAAACCATTAAATACGCTATTTAATATTTTTCTCTCTTATTTTTTTATTCTCTCCCAAAATCACGCATAGTATCTTATTTCTCTCTCCACGACCTCTCTCTCATTCTTTCCTATATGAACTAGAAAACTGGTTTCCTCCGACAGACGGACTATAATGGTGTCAATTTTCGCTCTTTCATTATTTTTCATTATTATCTCTTTTTGCCTCACTTCGGTGACCATTTCCGTCGAATCCGACGATCATGAAACTTTCATCATTCACGTTTCCAAATCCGATAAGCCCATGTTTTCACCAGTCACCACTAAAGTTTTTGGTTTTTGGCCGGTTAAAGCTTCTTCTTTTTTTCTTCAACAGTTTTTTTTTTTAAATATTCACCATTGTTAGGTTTTCTGCAGAATACCCACTAAGGCACTCAATTTCGAAGGGCCATCTTTCGATTTGTAAATCACTCAAGAGGAACCTGTATTTGCTGGTTAATCAGCAACCATTGAAGGCGAAAAGAGAACAAAAATACGCAATGACCCTAATTGTAGATGTATTTATATGTATTCGAGTCCGCATACATTGATTTTTAGTTTCTACGGTGGTTTTCTCTTCTTATATTTAGATGTATTTATATCTATTCGATAAGGCATACACTGATTTTCATTCTGTATAGTGATTTTTGTTGTATTTATATGTATTTGAGTTCTTACATCAACATTTTTAAATACATTGTTAGTTCTATCATTTTGATTATTCATCAATTAGTTATACATTCAATCTAACTGTATTCATATGTATTTTCAACCTAATTATATCCATCTGTATTTAAAATAACAATACAATAAAATACAGTAAAATACTCTCAGTATAAACAGAAAATCAATGAATACAACCAATGAAATATACTCAATAAAGCAGTAATACCATGTCTTAGGAATAAATAAAATATTGTGAATACAAAAATAAACTTGAATACATTGAACACGACTGTTATATACAATAGAATACAAGCACTAGGTTTATTATGAAATATGCATGCAGTAGGTTACTATTATAGGTTGTATCCGACATAAAAACATGATATATTCATATACAGAAAATCAAATTTCAAAATATTTCTATAGATACTTGTATCAATTTCGAGTAGAACCTCGAACAATGTTAGGAAAAAAAGAACTCGAACAGTATCAGGAAAAAAAAAGGGACTGAAACTCTGAAGAATACTCTGTTTTTTTGTGTTTAGCGTCTAATAAATCTTCTCATTAATTGGATTGATAATGTTGTGTGTTATAATTGATTTAGGTGAGTTATATTAGGAGCGTATCCCGTTAAATTAGCGCTTTCCGTTATTAAACAACTGAAGAGACCTATTATTACGTTGTATTCATGAATACATGTGAATACAACGGTTGACAGCTGGACTACCCTATTTTTTAGTCAATTTTTGCTACTGTATTCATGAATACAGTCGCTCGAATACATGGAATACATTACCATAACAACTGAAAGGTAGCTACAGATAGTAATTAAGTATATAGTAGCTATAGGAAGTTAATAGCCACTAAACAATGGTCATTTCTAAAAATTCCTCTTTCTTTTTCTTTCGTTCTCTTCCGTCGCCTTTAAGTCATTTTTTGTTTTATTCATTTTTTCTATAGAGATATTAAAATATTCGTGCGACTGCGTTATCTTGTACTATCAAACTAGGTTGTGCATTTGGATCGGATATTCGAAAATCTGAACCGATCCACTATATTCGAATTTTTGGATATTTGGATCAGATATGAGTTAGGTTTTTTAAAAGTTCGGATATTTGGATCGGATTCGAGTTGGTATAATTTTAATCCAATCCAATCCGGAATTCAAATTATATAGACGTGTATAAATATTAGAATTACACAATTAAGGTTAAGTCTTCTCATTTCATTTGCTTCTCTTTAGACTTGTATATGGGTAAAACCGAGCCCACTGAGCATCCTGATTTCCCGGTGAGGTAAATGGAGCAGGAACGTGACCGTAAGGAATCGAAGTCAGAGCGAGGAGCCTCTCGTATCGGAGCTCGAGCAAAATACCTGTCCTCAGGGGCATCGGGACCACGTCATCCGGGTTTGGTTCGAGCCTTAAGACTTCAGAGAGTATTACCAAACAGTTGCGCACGACTAACAAATGGCCGTGATGGCCGTGCCCAACTGGATATCATGGCGTGAATCTCGTATCGGCAGAAAATCAGTGATTAACGAAACAAAGATTTTTACCTTTATTAGAATTGTACTTAGGGTAAAACTCTCCTACTATATAAAGGGGAAGCTTGTTATTCATAGAATATATGGTAACACACATACCAAGGCAATGTACTTCTATTCTCTCTATTTCTAAAATTTATTCAAAGTCCTGTTTCTGTTCATAAGTTCCTCATAAGTGCAAGCTCGGAACCGAATGCATGTTTCTCATTGAGCCATTAACCAAGCTCGAGATCACTTTTATCATTGATTTGACCATTTATCACGTCTTTCATTTGTTTAATCTGACATCATTAATCACTTGTATTAAATTAATTCGCATATCCTCAAAAGTGCGTATAAATTCAACTGTTATCCGTTTTTAAGGGTAAATAGTTTGGAGTCCACCGTGGGCTAGGGATAATAGTGGTAATTTGATACATATTTTCATAACGCACTATGTTTTACACTTGTTCTTTGAGATTTTAATTTCAGGTTAGATTAAAAATGTCGAACTCTCAATCTACTCACTTGAACATTGATGCTGAGTATGACCACCATGGCGAGAACAATAATGTAGTGCCGAGCAACGAGGTGCCCCACTGTTGACCCCAATAGAGTTTCAGTTGTAGACCCAATAGATGCCAACTCGCATATGGCCATCGACGCAAACTTGCCTACTAACCCCGAAAACAGCATTCGCAGGGGAACCCGATCAATAACCCGGGGTACGCACGACGGGGAAGGTGATGAGATTATTTACGGGTGATATTCGAATTGCTACAAGCTCAACAGGCAGAGATAGCCCAGTAGTAGAACCAAAGCCGCGTCCCCAGCAGAGTTAAGCCTGAACCATCCCGGAAAAACACCTGCAAAAATGAACCAACCACAGAAATGCCGGGTGAAGTTGAACCTAGGACCAACCCCGAACTAATAAAGATGCTTGAGGAACTGACAAACCGGGTGGAATCGGGAGAAAATAAAATCGAAGCCAATAACAAAAAAGTGGAGACCTATAACTTCAGGGTAGATCAAATACCAGAAGCACCCCCGATATTGAAAGGTCCGGATTCTAAGAATTTTTTTTAAAAGCCTTTCTTTCCGAGCGCAGCTCAGAAACCCATCCCAAAGAAGTTTCGTATGCCCGAAATTCTAAAGTATAACGGGACCACGAATCCAAATGAACATGTGACCTCTTACACGTGTGCCATCAAGGGAAATGATTTAGAAAATGATGAAATCAATTCGATTCTACTGAAAAAGTTTGGAGAAACCCTGTCTAAAGGAGCAATGATATGGTATCACAACCTTTCCCCTAATTCCTTTGATTCGCTTGCTATGCTTGCAGATGCATTTGTAATAGCTCATGCCGGGGCCATCAAGGTCGAGACCAGAAAATCGGACCTCTTTAATGTGAAACTAAGAGATAACGAAATGCTCAGGGAATTCGTATCGAGATTTCAGTTGGAAAGAATGGTCCTGCCTTTCGTTGCGGACAATTGGGCCGTTGAGGCATTAACTCAAGGACTCAACCCCCAAAGCTTTTATGCTTTATAGCACCTGAAACAGAACTTAATAGAGTATCCGGCAGTAACTTGGGCTGACGTCCATAACAAGTACCAATCGAAAATTAGAGTCGAGGATGATTAGCTCGGGGCCCCTCTGGATCCGTGTATCCCATCAGAAATAATGACAGGTCTAAAAAAGTCATCTATCATGAATCGAGACCAAATAGAGATCGTTATCAACCGTATAGCAGAGATCGAAGGGACAGTGGGTCCGGATGTAACCCTGCGAGGAATGAAAAGAGAAGCGATCGAGGTCATAATAGCCAGGGACTCATGAGCAAAAAAGGTCTAGACAGACCACTCGGGGCCAGGGAGGCACCAAGGTTATTGGAATACAACTTTAGCATCGATGCTGCTGGCATCGTATCTGCCATTGGACGCATCAAAGATACCAAGTGGCCTCGGCCATTGCAGTCTGATCCTACCCAAAGAGACCCCAACCTGATGTGTATGTATCATGGAACTCACGGCTATAGGACTGAAGGCTACTGATAACTAAGAGAAGAAGAGGCCCGGTCATTCAATAACTGGCACCTCTAGGAATTTCTAAGCGATCGAGCCAAAGCTTACTTCAGGAATAGGGACTCCAACAAACTAACCGAGCAAGAGGAACCACAAAACGTCATCAACATGATCTTTGGTGGAGTTGACGTCCCTCAGGGGCCAATGCTGAAGCGCACTAAGGTGTCCATTACAAGGGAAAAGCGAACCCGAGATTACATACCGAAAGGGACCATCTCTTTCAACGATGCACTGATAATTTCTGTACTCATAAATAAATCTCGATTTAAGCATGTGTTGATTGATCCAGGTAGCTTGGCCAATATCATCAGATTGAGGGTCGTATAACAGCTGGGTCTACAAGACCAAATAGTGCCTACAGTCCGGGCCTTAAACAGATTCAACATGGCATGTGAAACTATTAAAGAAGAGATAACCCTGCCAGAGAATGCCGCCAGAACCATTCAAGAAACAAAGTTCTACGTGATCGAATGGGTTATGAGATATAATGCTCTACTCGGAGGGCCATGGAGTCACAACATAAGGGCAATACCCCCACACTGCACTAGGCATTAAAGTTCTCCACACTGGGAGGGATCAAGACAGTTTACAGAGAGCATCCGATTGCAAAATAAATGTTCGCGGTTGATAAGGTGATCCCGATGTCCGCGCTCTCAACATCAAAGAACCCAGAGTCGGTTAGGAAGGAAGAAACTAAATAGCAATCACTGACACCGGCTCCGACCGAACCGAAGAAGCAAGAGGCAGATGAGGATGATGATGACGGAGTCCCTAGGTCGTTCATCGCCCCTGATGATTCCGACCCAATAAAGTCGACGATCGAGGAACTGGAGAAAGTCATATTGATCGAACACTTGCCCGATCGAAGTGCATACCTAGGCATGGGGTTGACTTTTGAGATCAGGAAAAAACTTATCAAATTACTTATAGCTAACGTGGATTATTTTGCTTGGTCCCATCTAGATATGACAGGGATCCCGCCAGAAGTAACGACTCATAAGCTAAGCTTGGATCCGAAGTTCCACCTGGTTAAACAGAAAAGGAGGCCTCAGTCTGAAGTCAAACTTGCATTCATCAAAGACGAGGCATCCAAATTCCTTAGAATAGGTTCCATTTGGGAAGTTAAGTACCTGGATTGGTTGGCTAACGTAGTAGTAATGCCTAAAAAGGAAAATAAATTAAGAATGTTTGTAGATTGCAAAGACTTGAAAAAGGCGAGCCCCAAGGATTCTTTTCCTTTGCCTAACATCGATCGTATGATCGATGCAGCATCCGGGCACGAGATACTCAGCTTTCTTGACGCATATTCCGGGTACAACCAAATTCGGATGGAACTGGGGCGATCAAGAGAAAACTTCCTTCATTACTAAATTCGGCACCTATTGTTATAACGTAATGCTATTTAGTCGCCAGTGCCACTTTCCAACACCTAGTAAATCAGATGTTCGAAGAACAAATAGGAAAATTAATAGAGGTTTACATTAACGACATGTTATTTAAGTCCCTGAGGGTATAACATTTGCAGGAAACCTTCAACATACAGAAGAAATACAATAAGAAGCTGAACTTAGAGAAATGCGCATTCGGGGTTGGGTCCGGGAAGTTCCTTGGATTCATGGTGTCCAGCCGAGGGATCAAGATTAATCTCGACAAAATCAAATTTATAAAGACATCACCGTGGTGGATAATGTCAAGGCGATTTAGAGGCTAACCGGGTGCATAGCCGCCCTGGGCCGGTTCATATCAAGGTCCTCCAATAAGAGCCATCGGTTCTTCTCATTATTGAAGAAGAAGAATAACTTTTCGTGGACCCTAGAGTGCCAGCAAGCTTTGGAAGAACACAAAAAATACCTTTCGAGTCCACCCTTACTTCATACTCCAAAGAAGACGAGCAGATGTACTTGTACTTAGCGGTATCCGAGATAGCGATAAGTGGAGTCTTAGCCCGCCAAGAGGAATGTACGCAATTTCCTATCTATTATGTTAACAGGACTCTAAGCAAGACTGAAACAAGGTACCCTCACCTAGAGAAATTACAGCTCGCTTTGCTAAGTGCCTCAAGAAAGTTAAAGACATATTTCCAGTGCCATCCCATATGTGTCATAACTTCTTACCCACTAAGGAACATAATACACAAACCCGAGCTTTCGGACCGATTTGACCAAATGGGCCATAGAAATTAGCAGGTACGATATCTAATATCAATCCCAGATTGCCATCAAATCTCAAATTTTGGCAGACTTCGTGGCCCGACTTCACGCCGGCCTTAATACCCGAAGTGCAAAGGGAATTTTTGTTACCCTCGGGGGCTTCCTCGGGAAACTGGACCCTCTTTACGGACAGTGCCTCGAAAGCAAAGGGGTTCGTACTCGGCATCATGCTGAAGCAACCTACGAGTAAAGTAATTAGGCAATCTATTAAAACTTTGAAATTGACTGAGAATGAGGCTGAGTATGAGGCCATGATTGCAGGTCTCGAATTAGCTAAAAGCCTAGGGTCCGAACTGGTCGAAGTTAAGTGCGACTCCCTTCTTGTGGAAAATCAAGTCAATGGGACATACTAAGTGAGAGACGAATGAATACAAAGATACTTGGATAAATTACAGGCAATGCTGCATCGATTCAAGGATTACCCCAGGATAAAAATAGTGAAGCCAATGCTCCGGCTAACTTTGGGTGATAAGTTGATGACGATGAATTCGGTTCAGGAACGGTCGTACATCTTATGAAGTCGGTAGTGGAAGAAGGCCATGCCAAAATAAACTCAACAAGTTTAACTTGGGACTGGAGAAACAAGTATGTAGACTACCTGAAGACTGAAAGCTGCCCTTGGATCCTAAAACATCGAGAGCTCTGCGCACGAAGGCAGCCAGGTTTAGCTTATCCGAAGGTACTTTGTTCAGAAGAATGTTTGATGGCCTTGTCGCCATATGCTTGGGGATGGGGGACACCGAATATGTTTTGAGGGAAGTTCACGAAGGCATATGCGAAAATCATTTAGGGGTAGAATCTTTGGTTCGTACAATAATCAGAGCCGGCTATTACTGGATCGACATGGAGAAAGATTCCAGGGAATTTGTACGTAGATGCGACGACTGTCAGAGGCATGCACCAACAATCCATAAACTCGGGGAGCTGCTACATTCGGTCCTGTCACCTTGGTCGTTCGTGAAATGGGGAATGGACATTGTCGGTCCCCTGCCATGGGCACCCAGTAAGGCTCAATTTATAATGTTTATGATTGACTATTTTTCTAAGTGGGTCGAAGCTCAAGCATTCGAGAAGGTCTGGGTAAAAAGTCACCAACTTCATTTAGGACCACATAATATGATACCGGTCGAGATAGTGTGTGATAACAGGAAGCAGTTCGTCGGTAACAAGGTGAGCAAATTTCTTAAGGACCATAAGATCAAAAAGATTTTGTCAGCACCCTATCACCCTAGTGGGAACGGACAGACGAAGTCTACGAACAAGACCATACTTCAATACCTTAAGAAAATGTTGACCAATGCGAAAGGAAAATGGAAGGAAATTTTGCCCGAAGTCTTGTGGGCATTACCGTACGACCTCAAAATCTTGTACTGGGGCCATAATGCATTTGAATTGGGATCAACTCATTCCGATGCTACATACCTCACTTCTCTTGGCATTTCTCACCAAACCTCTTGCCCACATACACCTCAACCAAAATGGCATAGTAGAAAGGAAATATAAACATCTGTTAGAGGATGCTATGGCTCTTCTATTTCAATTCAAACTGCCTACCAAATACTGGGGGGAGTGTATACTTACTGCAACATACCTTATCACTAGATTTTCCTCCATTGTTCTTTCTAACAAAACACCCTATGAAGTATTGCTTGATCATCTTCCTGCCTATGATCATCTCAGATCATTTGGATGCCTAGCATATGCCACTACTCCTCATCCTTATAGGGACAAACTACAATCCAGAGTTATCCCTTCTGTGTTTCTAGGCTATGGTTTTGGTAAAAAAGGTTACAAGTTATTGCACTTAGGAAACAAATCTATATTTTATTCTAGGGATATCACTTTTGTTGAGCATATCTTTCCTTTAATTTTACACCTTCTGGTTTCTTTCCTTCCTCTACTTCTTCTTTTTCTGATCACTTCACTCCTAATCATGATCCTACACCTTTTTGACCTCATCATTCTCCTGTTTCTGCTTCTAATCATGCTCATGTTCCTTCACAAACTATTGAACCCCAAACATCAATCCCTCCTTTTGCCCCTTCCTTTCCTCTTCTCTTGAGGAGATCCTCTGTGACTACAGTAACTCCTACTCATCTTAAGGACTACATCTGTTATGATGTACCCTCCACCTACTTTTGCCATCCCTCTCCTCCTCTCTTACCCCTTTATTTGAAACCTCTTTCTACTATAAGGCTGCCTCCAACCCTGCTTGGCAAGAGGCAATGCTGAAAGAATTCCAAGCATTGAAGTCAAATCAAACTTGGGATATTGTTCCTTTACCACCTGGCAAGAAGGTCATCCCCTGCAAATGGGTGTATAAGATTAAGCAAAAATCAGATGGTAGCATTGAAAAATATAAGGCTAGGTTGGTCATAAGGGGGGATACTCTACAGGCTGGTATTGATTATTTTGAAACATTCTTACCAGTAGTCAAGTTCACCACTATTAAGTGTTTTCTTGCCTTGGCTGCTAAACACTCTTGGTCTTTACAACCGAAGAGCCAACCTCCGACACTTCAATATCGGGGACTTGGTGTTAAGAAAAGTAATACTGCACACTCGGAACCCGACGAGGGGAAGCCGGGGCCGAATTGGGAAGGGCCATATCGAGTCATCAAAATTACCGATAAAGGTTCGTACAATCCCGAAGCAGGAAACGGTGCAAAACTACCAAACGATTGGAATGTGACACACTTAAAGCGGTACTTAGCAAGGAAGGATGGAAATTTTGTGCTTGAAGAATCTAGGCTCGGTGGTTAGGATTTATTGTAAAGGCGAAACGGTCAAGTGAACCGTGCCCGTGTAGGCCACCTTAGCCATAATACGAGCTTTTACACGCTTACAATCTTGTACGTTACGCACAGAAATGAAAGAAAGTTTTTACCTTGCTAATACATATTTTTGCTTCTTAAAAATATAGAGTTTAAGGGCTATTTCTACCCGGGGACTATTGAGCCCAATGGCTACCCTTATCCAATCCCAAAAGGCTACCCTCACTCGGGATTATCGTCCGAAATAAGTTCGGGCGACTCAAGTTATCAAAACTAGGAGGCACAAAACCTATTAGGCAATGTCTAAACCTAAAAGGCTACGACCACCCTAAAAACGGTTCGGAGACGTCTGAAGCCTGTAATCAAAACATAAGGCCTTCAACAAAATTCTAAACCTATTGAAAGGTTACGCTCGACAAAGATATAACTTAAAAACATTTAAGCAAGCATATTAGGGCAATTTCCCGTCACTCCGAGTTTCCCCAAGTTTCGAGCAAAAATTGCATCGAGGACAGGTTTTGTTTGGAACTCCGAAAAATGACTTATTACTACATTTGATTCTGTGCTAAGGCATTAGAAATATTTGCAATTGTAAAAAGATGCTAAGATAACAGACTTGAAAATTTTCAAAAGGAAATTTTTTTATATATGCCGGAATATCTTTACAAAAGCCTAACAAAAACGACCTCAACAAAATATATGTACATGATACAAAAAAAATCCTAAGGCATCTACGCTTGATATTCACGGAACCCAACCCGTCACCAGAACCGTCGGGGCCTTCGGATTCTTCAGAGCCCTCGGAGCCCTCTTCACTTGGGGTTCAGCTAGCTTCTTGGCCTCGACCTCAAGTCTTTTTGCCTCCTCGATCTCGAAAGATAGGTTGAATCCTCGGGCATGGATTTCTTCGAGGATCTCCCTTCGAGATAACCGCCTTACATACTCGGCAGTGGTCTTCAGGTGGGCCTTGGCTGCTTCAATATAGGCCTTGTATTGGGCCACTATCTCGTCAATATCACCCGAGGTTATCTCCAACCTGGGCCTCGTTATTTCGATCTCCTTATCAAGGGCGTCCCATTCAACGATGGCTGAGCCTAGTTGTTCTTGGAGGGCATCATTTTGCTGAGCCTGTGCATCAACCTTCTCCTTCGCCACCCGAAGCTGAATTTCTACCAAAGACAGTATGGCCTGGGCAGTCTCCTTCTTCGAGGCCAATAGGTCCATCTTGTTTTTCCACCAATCTGCCATTACTCGGATCTCGTCCATCTCCTTGTGGAGTCGGTCGATCTTCTGCTGGACCAGCGAGGTATTGTTGTTAGCCTCTACGATCGGAACCTAGTTTCTAACTTCAAAAACCTTTACCTTTTCCACCAAGCCGGCATGCTCCTGCCTTAAGGTTGATGCTTCTTTCTGAGCTGCATCCAGCTAGGCTTGGAGGTTCTTGGCGATCCCCTCTTGCTGCTCGCTAAGAAGCTTTTACATGTCCTATTTTTGGGCAAGCTCCTTGAGCTCGAGCTCGGTTTGATTGACCTCAACCCGATACCAAAGAAAACTCTCGTGGTGAAGTACCGAGGCCTGCAAAAGAGTGAAAAATGTGAGAAATATCAAACATTACACATATAAAAATAGATCGATGGAAAGAAATGGTGCCTTACTCGATTCAACGCCTGTTGCGCCTCATTGAAAAGGCATGGCACGCTCACCTCATTCAATTTTGCCTGATCATCCTCGATCACCAGGAATCGGAGGTAGCTAGCTACCCCACAGGAGCAAACAAAACCCGGGCATCCTCCGGGACGGTCAGTATAATTGGTCACTTGTGACCGAGGTCCACACTTGGAGCAAGGAACTGATTGATCAATTTCAAGCTCGAGCTCAGCCTGCCAGCTTCCGAGGATGTGTCCTTCTACGGAACTTCCAGGTCGTTCAGCCTCGAGAAGTCTACCAAATCAGACAAGTCCACACCGTCGAAAAAGGAGTGAAGGGGATCTTTCGCACTATGGACCCCCTCGTTGGACTTCTCCTTTCTCGCTTGGGCCTCCTCGAGCATGGACTCAGTGTAGGAGGGCATCCCCGAGATCTAGATTACACCATGCGCTTCCTTTAGAGCGAAGCCAGCATCCTGGTAAGTTTCACCCCATGTATCTACGTCGTTCTTTTGAGTTTGAGGGGGGTCGATCTTACGAGTATCCCCCTCGGATGCATCCAAGTCCCCGGGATAGGTCATCCGGTGGGTAACTGATAAGTGGGAATTGACTACTTATAAGTACCTTTTAGCTTTTGTTTTGGTCGAAAAACATTGAATTATGTTCCCGAAACTGATGAAATGTGCCAAAATTGCTAGAAATGTTGGAAGTTGGACTCCCAGGATGAAATCTGACTCAGAAAGGAGTGCTTTAAACACTAGGCAATCAAAGGCATAGAAGCTGACAATGTGCGGTCTGCAGAATCCATATGCGGCCGCAAATCAACGAAGAAAAAGAGAGCAGACTTTTGAGGAACTTGCGGACCGCACATTAATTGTGCGGTCGCAAAAGATACTCGATGTTCAAAACAAGAGAGATGACATTAGACTTCTTCAAAATTGCGGTCTGCACAAGATTTGTGCGGCCACAGAAGATCATCTTGCAGCCGCAAATATATTATTGTGGACCGCAAAAGTATGCCCTGCGGCCGCAATATTAAACCTGTAGACCGTAAAAACAGTAATGAAAATGGATTCATCCTCTGGCTCGTCCTTAAGCCGGAGGAGGGAGTCGGAGTCTAGAACCTGGGAACTGGAGCCCCTCCTAGGCTTACGAAGCACCCGTTTCTTTAGTTTCTTCACCTCGGAGCTCGCGGAGCCCGAGGGTTTTCTCTTCCTCTTCTTTTTTCCCTCCGTGGCAGCAATGGAAGGATCAACGGATGGGGGCACATCCTCATCCCCTTGCGAAGGCCTAAGTTCGGTGGTCTTAGGCAAACCTAAAAAAACAAAAGGGAAGAGGAGGTAGTATAATAAAAGTTAGAAACATAATATTGGCTACTCATAAAGAGGCCTTACCATGAGAAGAGGCCTCCCATCGGCCCTTCGAGAGTCCATGCCATGTGCGCTCGAAGTATGACATCTGAGTACAAATTCCCTTGATCTATTCATTTAATCAGAGAACCGCATTCGGAACCCGAGTGATAGCTGCAAAACCACAAGCATGAATGAGAGGACAAGAAATTGAAGAAAAAGAATTTTGATGTTTAAAGAGAGATTGCACTTACGAGACACATTCCACTTCTAGGGGAATAGCATGTATTGGGGGGGATCAAATCCTCAGTTTTCACTTGGACAAAGTGCCCTTGCCAGCCTCGTTCCTTGTCTTCATCGATACTCGAAAAGGGGGCCTTGCTGGCCCGGCGAGTAAGCTTGATCAAATCTCCTCGAAAGATTCGGGGACTGTATAATCGGAGCAGGTGGTCGATCATGAACCGACTAGACTCGATCTTGTTCATGAAGTAGCGGAGGAGGATCACGATCCTCCACCATGATGGATGGATTTTCCTGAGGCACACCTCGTACCTCTTGCAAAAGCCCAGTATGATCGGGTCCATTAGGCCCCTCCACGTAGGTAGTAACGGCGTCCTCGGGCGCGGGGACTACTACGTTCTTGCCTTCCCAATTGGAGTCCTTACGAACTATGGGAAGAACATCTTCAGTCACGGAATATATGTACCTCAAGACTCCTTCGCCCCGGTCCTGTTTGCGCGAAGGCTTCTCGACTTTAAAGTCATCTACAATTGAGCAGCCGTCGGGAATGAACACTTTCAAGGGAGGCTCGACGGCAGGTTCGTTAGCAACCACAACAGGGAAAGTCGTTTAAAGCGAGACCACTTTAGGGGCAACCGCTTCAGTACCAGCACCCGATTGAGAAGATTAAGAGGCAACTTGTTGAGGAACAGTTTTTGATGTTTTTGCCATTGTGATCTCGGGGATTGTTTGAAAATTTGAGGAAAGAATGCGAAGTTTTGGCAAAATGGATTTTGAAGATGAAGAATAGAGTACAAAGATTTATTGAAAATCTAGGCAAAAATCTGAAAATTACTATGGAAATTGAAGAACACGGATGAAGATATGAAGGTTTGAAGAAGGTTTGATGATGCCTGGAATGTTCGAAGGTAGTAATTTAGTCGAAAAGTAGAAAAAGAACAAAGAGAGGAAGCTTTTATAGGGAAATAGCCGACGTTTCGCATTCGGGGGCAACCTGTCGACGAGCGACACGTGTCCGAAGTCAGAACGACGCGACTGATGGGACGTTTCGGCTCCCTCGTCGTAAAGTACGAAGGAAGGAACCAGAATCATCTGTCGTTTCCCATCGTTCCGGCAAGCTTACTCTTTGAGAAACAAGGGGACTATCTGTATACGGGTAAAATCGAGCCCACTGAGCATCCCGATTTTCCGATGAGGTAAACGGAGCAGGAGCGTGACCTTAAGGAATTGAAGTCAGAGCGAGGAGCTCCTCGTATCGGGGCTCGAGCAAAACACCTGCCCTTTGGGGCATCAAGACCACGTCCTCCGGGTCAGGTTCGAGCCTCAAGACTTTGGAGAGCATTACCAAACAGCTACGCACGACTAACAAAGGGCCGTGATATCCGTGCACAATCGGATTGGCAGAAAATCAGTGATTAGTGAAACAGAAGATTTTTACCTTTTGTAGAATTGTACTTAGGGTAAAACTCCCCTGCTATATAAAGGGGGAGGCTTGTTATTCATAGGACACATGGTAACACGCATACCACATAAATTTACTTCCATTCTCTCTGTTTCTAAAAGTTATTCAAAGTCCTTATTTCTGTTTATAAGTTCCTCGTAAGTGCAAGCTCGGAACCGAAGACATGTTCCTTATTGAGCCATTAACTGAGCCCGGGATCACTCTTATTATTGCTTTGGTTATTTATCGCGTCTTTCATTTGCGTAATATAACGTCATTAATCACTTGTATTGAATTAACTCACATATCCTAAAAACCGCGTATAAATTCGATTGTTATCCGTTTTTAAGGGTAAACAAGTCTCTTCTTTTCTTAGTTTATATCGAAGTCTCTCTCTAACCTCTCTTCAGGTTGCTCTGTCCGATTCTCTTAAGTCTTACCTTTGTGTCTATCATTCTCGGTCTCTCCTTTCTATCGACGGACAACAATGCCTCTCCCTTTATTAGACATTTGTTTGGAATTTCAGTTTTTTTTTTTTTTTTGCTGTAAAATTTTTGTTTTGTTTATTGCTATGAAAGACGTTTGTTGCCTTTCAGTTTAATAGAATGGTAAATAACAATAGCTTTTAAAAGTACAGTAGCCGATTAAATTGTTAGTAGCCTTAATAAGGCGTACAATCCGATCCGAAAATTCAAAATATTTATCCGCTCCAAACTTTAAAATCCAATCCGATCCAATTTAATTCAAATTGAATTCGAATTGCATTTTATAAAATCCAAAATCCGAATTTACAATCCGTGTTAAATCCAATCCTATCCGGTCGATGCACAATCCTGATTCAAACTTAACAATCATGGTTGAATACTGGGGTCGTTTGGTAGGCTGTATTAAGCAAAATAATCCCCGTATAAAAATTTAATCCGTCCAATACCTTGTTTGGTTGGTCAATTCAATTTACTCCTACCTAATACATGGATTAGTTATACCTCATATGAGGGATTAACTAATACCAAGGAAAGGAAGGGATTACTAATCCCTGAATTAGCTATATATGGATAAGACTTAAAATTACTAAATCCAGACTTATACATTGCATAATTAATTTTTAATATAATGAACCAAACACTTGATAAAAATAATTTCAGTACTATAATCCCTGCATTACTAATTCTTGCATTACTAATCCTTGCATTATTTGTGTTCGTACCAAACGACCCTTTTATGTTATAGATCTATATGATAAGTTAAGTGATTACTTTGATGCCGCACGAAGAGTACTAACCCCAGAGATAGGGATCGTAAAAGTTCAGCACGTGGTCAGGAAAACTCTCTAACAAATTAATTTTTTAACCAACAAAGCAATTATAAATACCTGGAAACATGCACGAATTCATTGAACATCACAAAGTAATTCAAATAACTTTAAAAAATTATCCCTGCACACTTACCTAGTCGGAATTTCGTTGACAGATGGGAAATTCATTTCTTAAAAGAAACGCATAAAGGCAGACAGGAAATTTGAATCTTTTTACATCTCTGGGGTCGAAAATAGCTGGCTACTTAAAATTAGTAAGCCAGTCACATCCAATTGAACTCGATCAAAACCTTAAAATTCATATTGGTCCACAAATCTTGGTAGGTGAGAGACCAATTATTAAGGAATGCTGGAAATAGATTATGTATTAATTAATTTCTGTCACTTACATATCTCTAAACTATGGGCAGAATAAAACCACTGTTTCTAATCAGCTGCCTTTAATTTTGTGATTTGAGGGGGGGGGGG
>MCJB01033374.1:47465-61237 GCA_002018475.1 Nicotiana obtusifolia | reverse complement strand
GGGGGGGTTGAAAGGGAAATCCCAATTGATAGTTAATACTTTCTTGTTCCAAAGTACAATTACAGTAGTTAATCTAACGAAAGAAGTTCTCAATTTGTGTGCCTTCAACTGCATTTGATGCGTACGCGGGAGAAACTACAAATTAGATAAAACGATTATGCTACATTTTCTTAACGCCTTCCTTGGATAATAGATCAGCTACTTGATTTTGTTCTATAAGCATCTTTTTCCCCCTTCTTTAGGGGATGTTAAATAGGATATATTAACTCGGAGACGAAAAGAATAAATACTAATTTGAAGTAAAGTCGGTACAGAAGTGAAGGTGTATTTTCTAACTAGCTAAGAGTTTGTGATGTGGCCGTGTCAGATTTCACTGGGTTTGATTCATTTAGCTAAGAGTTCACGGGGAGGAGTTAATTCCACGGCTTTTATTTTCTTTCTCCTCCATAATTCTAAGAAAAATAATGTTCGGAATATTCAACCACAATAAGCAATATTCTTTTCAAAAAATTGCTTTCATTTCCAGAAGAATGTATTGAAATCACGTTGATAAACTTATATTATTTCCAAAACAATAAGTGCACGACGACTATGAACTCCTTCCCACCCAAAGAATTAAGACTAGTTGGACTGATTACCTCAACTGATCATTCCAGAGTAATAATTATTACTGGTATTATTTTAATCTGGTACTAGGGGTGTTCGTAGGTCGGTACGGTATGTATTTGGACTTTTCGGTTTAGTATTTTCGATATTTAATTTCTTAAAATGCCATATCAATACCGTACCTAATTAAAATCGGTATGGTTCGATTTCTGTTTATTCGGTTCAGTTTATTCAATTTAAATACTAACTATTGCATAGAGTTATAGACGGTAATATTCTTAATTAATTAAAGTACTCGAAAGTACAAAACTAAAAACGCTTGTCGACAAAAGTTTTGTCCAAAATCAACAACCAACCCAGAGAGAAAAAATTATACATAAAAGAATAAATTTGATTATTAGAAATGTCGTATTACTTGCTTAGAGTTAATTGATAAATTTAGAGAATAAAGGAAAATAAAATTTTAGATTTCTTATATTAATATTATAACTAATAATATGTATATTGTGTAATATAATATATATTTCGGTACAGTATCAATATTTCAGTTTTTTATTTTAAAATATTCAAATATTATACCAATTTTTTTTAAAACTTAAATCAAATACCATACCGATATTAAAATATCGAATACCAAAATTTTTTATTTCAATATAATAATTAGATATTTACCAAATTATGCACCGTCCTAGTGAAAAATGATTTGGACGCTACATTTTGTCTTTCTTACGTTGGAGAAAAGTCTAGAAGTGAACTTAACATCTAAGTGCAAAGCATCTCATGAAATCGTCACTAGATGTATCTTTCAAAAAAATTACCCTTAATTTCTCCAGAAGACCAACAATAGTAAGTCTTTTCTAAAATAAGATCCAGTCATTTATCATAAGGGTACACTAAATAAAAATATATTAATCTATCATGGCTAAATGATAAAATAAAGTGAGAATATATATTAATTAACTATAGTAATTAATTGATATGCATTAATTAACTATAATCATGAATAAGTACGTACGACTTAGTAAAATAGTTTGTGGTGTTGTTTGACCGGAAGTATCATATCCTCTGATTGTTAAAAGTTGCTGACGCATGCGCATAGATGAATTAACAGCATAACTCTTCATTTCAACTCCTCCATTTTCTATTGTCTTCATTTTTCTCAAGTTCTTACTTGGATGGATAACACATGTCTTTTTTTAATATCAAAGGTTTAGATTTAATTTAGGAAAATGAGTCTTAACCATGGTATGGTTAGAATAATAGTATTATATTTCCATTTGCTCCCAATGAATTTTGGAAATCCCACGTTTCTAGCAAAACAAAAAGGGATTTAACTATTTTCAGAATCTATAAGTGATCAAATTATTCTCAGCTGCCATTTCCCGTTCGCTACTAAGTTTTTCTTTTCTTTTTAATTTTTTATATATTACCACTTGCTCTTTTCAAATAGCCAAGAATTTAAAAAGAAAAAAAAGTCTTCAAGGAAAAGTAAATCCCCGTTCGTAGACGGGACTGAACTCGTGGTTACAGTCCCTGTTACATCAAAATCTGAAGATTTAAAAGTAAATGGGAGGGGGGAAAGGGAATTTTCAAAAACTAAGTCACCTTGAAGATGGTGATGAGGTAATTTTTTGTCATATTTTGCGAGTGCATCTAATGTGTGATAGAGCTAGTGCACTTGAAGTTTGCGTAGCATCAACCTGCAAACATGACAAAAAATTGAGTATTTTCTGTTTCTCTATAGAAGCAGTGAGATTAGTATCTGGGAGTCAGTTTCCACTGTCAACGATTGGAGTTTACGAGTAATGCCAAGACATAACCCATGGTAAAGGGCAAGGATTTCAGCTTTGCAAAACATCTGTGAGTTGGACATGTTTGGAGTAGCCATAAATCCAAGCACCATTGGATTTCAGTGCTGCAACAGATATGTACATGAAAAACAAGACACAAACTTACATGAAATAAATAAACAACATAAAATTATTTGTTGATAAATGTACAAGTTTAAGGGTGTACAAGTCGAACCCAAAAACCGCATCAAATCGAAAGTCAAATCAAATCGGTTAAAAAATCTGACTAGATTTGATTTGATTTTGTTTGGTGAACCAAACCGACATTTAAATATATAATTTTTATATATACTTTTAAGATTTACATAATTTATTTTAAAAAATATTTGAAATTCTCTTACGGGATATAATATTTAATAGAATATGAAGTGCTCCTTGTTTATTAACCTTAAATAATAGGTTGTATGATTATTTTCTTGTCAAGTATTACTGAAATGCGTGAATCTCTTTGTTCCTCTATATTCATATGTCAAGATCTATTAAATTCTTATATATTTCTCGAATTTGAAGTGGATATTATTATTTAGGTATCATATTGATTTTTACATTTAATTACTAAATTCAGTTAACCTTGAAAATATACATCAACGAAAAATTATTGTCAGACGACTAAATAAATAGTTATCATGTGTTGCGAAGAAATTTATCCCATAAGAATATTTTAATAGATAATATGTTTGTCAATTTCAAATTTTTACTAAACATGTATTTACTTATAAAAATTTTAACAAAGTAAGATTGAAACAATATTTAAGAAAAGAAAGAACCAAAAAAATAAAAAAACCCAGTCGATATAGTTGTTTTTGTTTGATTTTGATACAACCCGAACCAATTCGGTCCATATACACCCCTACCCCTATGTACAACTTTTGTGTGTGTGTGTGTGTGTTTTTTTTTTTTTTTTTTTGCCTTCTTAGTTCTTTTTTAAGTGACGGGTGAGGGGCTGGCAATGGGAAGAGGGAAGCTAGCTGATAATTGTAGAAATTATCTTGAGAAATTGATTGCCATAAAACTGGAGTGCTACGGTCTATAATTCCTCAGAATTATTGAATGACTGATGTAAGTGATCTTAAAATTCCCTTTATCTCATCCTTAAACTGATATTACATACCAAATCTTTGCAAGAACTTGGCATGAATAATCAATTTGTTTCCAGCAACAGCGAAACTTCACTTTCTAAATTTCTTTCTTTGTTTCTTCCTCTTCTAGGGTCAATTTTAGGGTGTTTCATTTTTGTTAAATTTTGCTCTAACAATGATCTCTCAAGTCTCAAAAATGCAAAATCCATGGTAAGAATCTGTATAATTGTATGTGCAGCATGATTTTTGGTGCTATGTTTTGAGTAATTTTGGGCACCTTTGATATGTTAGCAATCTGTATTGCTAAAATAAATATCGAAACAGTAATATGTCTGAAACAGAAAACTGTAGCAGAATGTTAGCAGCAACAGAACGTGAAAATACTATTTGTGAAAATAATGTTCGGAATAAATCGAGCCCAATGAATACACAGTGTGTCCTTAACGAAATTATTCCCCTCAAGTACCCGAGGTGCTGGAATATTATCCTCCCAGGATAGAACGATTTAATTCACCAGAGTATCAGTATTAAAAACACTGGTGAACTGCGAACCACTTAATGACTGTAAATCACACTGGAATTTATTTGTGCAGCAGAAGACAAGTCTTGAAGTTTAGAAAATTCGTAAGGAAAAATCTGAGGAATCAAACGAATTTATAGCCAATGAAAGTACTGTTTCTGAAAGTGCACAATCCTTCAGAATAGTCACTTAAAACCGGGAGAGAAATTTAAATAAAATTTGGGAAGAACTGAATGGGGTCGCATACGGATCCGGTTCGGGTTGGATATTTAGCTAATTTAATTAATATTTTATTAAATAATTAAAGAAATTTTATTCAAAAAGATTAATCAATCAATCTTTGACCCAATCCGAAGCCGAAGCCGAGCCGAGCTAGCGACGACAACGACGGCGCGACGCTTGCCTTCTTCTTAACTCTTTAAGAGCTAGAAGAAGAGCAATTGTATATATATCCATCAAAAGCCTTTTCTTCCTCCAATATGGGACAATGTCCCTTTGTCAAGGAGGAAAATTCAAGTATTTTATTTTCTCTCTGTTTCCCTTTCACTATTTATTTTAACCTAACCAAGCTTAAACCCAACAATCCCCCACATGAATGGGAATGACTATAAAACAAAGGAACGCACGAACAAGTGTGTGATTTACATGCAAAGATTAATTGCATCTGGATAAGTATGTTTCACTTTGAACTTTCCGTAGTGAACTTCGAATATACTCAGTCAATCGGTAGAATTTATATCTTTGAATCGTCGAGCTTTGTTGTATACCTAGACAACATAAGTCACGCAATCAACCCTAACCATCTATGATTCTCACGGTTGTGTTTCTTCAGCCATGAACACCACCTGGTTTCATAAGTGCTTAGAGAATGGGCCTTTACTTTTATTCCCCATGAAGAGGCTTACATTTTACACTCACATAGATGATTTCTAAACATGTAATCCTATAGACACACTATCTGGTCATATCCTGCAAGACTTAGCAAATCATTAAAAACTTTAAGCTTTATTGACTTATCAAAAAGCCTTAATGCTTTACCTCGATTTCTGAACATTGTCTTCATCACGAGAATATGTTGAGTTATTTGAGAATGTTGAACTGTCATTCAATTTTTGTTTGATCTCTTTAAACCTAGCTCTTGGGATCTCCAGTCTGCTAGGTAGAGTTATCGCCATGATGACTTGTCCTAGGTCTTAACCTCATTTCTTTTGATGATCTTTCAACTGCCTCTCTAGATAGGCCTTTTGTAGTGGATCCGATACGTTATCTCTTGACTTTACGTAGTCAATAGTGATAACACCACTAGATAGTAGTTGTCTAACGGTATTGTGTCTCCGTCATATGTGACGAGATTTTTCGTTCTACATAACGCTCCCTGCCCTGCCTATTGCCGCTTGACTGTCACAATGTATACATATAGGTGCCAAAGGTAAATTGGGCCAAATGGAATATCTTCCAAAAAATTCCGAAGCCATTCAGGGCCTTATTTAAAGCTATGAATTCAGATTCCATTGTAGAACGGGCGATGCACGTTTGTTTGGATGATTTTCAAGACACTGCTCCACCCCCAATTATGAAAATATATCCACTTGTGGATTTAACTTCAGATGATTCAGTGATCCAATTAGCATTTATATCTGCCATATTTTTGCCCATTATCAACATGTCATTAACATATAAACAAAAAATGACTTCATGACCTGGAGTGTTTTTAATATAAATATATTTGTCACACCCGTTGATTTTAAACCCACTTGTCAACATTGTTTCGTCAAATTTGGCATGCCATTATTTGGGTGCTTGTTTAAGTCCATAAAGCGACTTAACAACTTTGCACACTTTCTTTCCTTTACCCGAAACAACAAAATCCTCAGGTTGTTTCATGTAAATCTTTTCCTCCAATTCTCCATTTAAGAAAGCTATTTTAACATCCATTTGATGGATTTCAAGATCATACACGTCCGCCAGTGCCACTAACACCCTAATAGATGTTATCCTCGTTACTGGCGAGTAAGTATCAAAATAATGAAAGGCCTTCCTTTTTTCTATATCTTTTGACAATAAGTCTTGCCTTATATTTGTCAATACTGCCATCAGCTTTCATTTCTCGTTTAAAGATCCATTTCAAACCTAAAGGCTTATTTCCTGGAGGAAGATCGACCAATACACATGTATGGTTATCAAAAATTGATTGAATCTCACTATTGACTGCATCTTTTCAATATGGTTATCAAAAATTGATTGAATCTCACTATTGACTGCATCTTTTCAAAATGCTGAATCAGAAGATGATATAGCTGCTTTGAACTTTGAGGCTCATTTTCAAGCAAGAATGTCACAAAATCGGGTCCAAAGGAAGTAGATGTTCTTTGACGTTAACTACGCCTTGGATCTTCATTACTTGGAGGATCTTCCTTTGGTTCTTTCCGTGGTCGTTTAGGTTTTTTACTTTACGACTCGCATTCAGTTTTATACGGATAGATGTTTTCAAGGAATTCAGCATTATCTGATTTAATTATCATATTAACATGAATTTCGGGATTATTAGATTTATGAACCAAAAACCGACATGCTTTACTGTTTGTAGCATATCCAATGAAAACGTAATCTATTGTTTTTGGTCCGATTTTTACCCTTTTGGGTAAAGGTACTTGTACCTTTGCTAAACATCCCTACACTTTGAAATATTTCAAGTTGGATTTTCTTCGTTTCCATTTTTCATATGGAATAAATTGCGTTTTGCTGTGGGGTACTCTGTTGAGTATAAGGTTAGCTGTAAGGATAGCTTCCTCCCACAAATGCTACGGTAATCCGGAACTTATTAATAAAGAATTCATCATTTTCTTTAATGTCCGGTTTTTCCTTTCCACAATTCCATTGGATTGAGGTGTGTAGGGGGCAGTAGTTTGATGGATAATTTCATATTCCGAATATATTTCTACAAACGGAGATTCATTTTCTCCAACCCAATCACTTCTAATCATTTTGATCTTTTTATTCAATTGATTCTCCACTTCATTCTTGTATCACTTAAATGCTTCAATTGCTTCATCTGTACTATTAAGCAAATAAACATAACAATATCGAGTACAATCATCAATAAAAGTTATAAAATATTTTTTCCCACCTCGAGATGATGTCGACTTCATATCACAAATGTCAGTATGAATTAAGTCTAAAGGATTTGAATTCCTTTCAACATACTTATAAGGATATTTTACAAACTTAGATTCAACACATATTTGACATTTTAATTTATTATACTCGAATTTAGGCAATACTTCTAAATTAATTAATGTCTGCCAGGTTTTGTAATTAACATGTCCTAAACGAATATGCCATAAATTATTTCACTCCAATAAACAAGAAGAAGCTGAAATTTTATTCATACTGTCAACAACCACTAAATTGAGTTTGAAAATACCCTCTGTGAGGTAGCCCTTTCCAACATACATTTGATTCTTTCTTACAACTACTTTGTCAGATACAAATACACATTTGAATCCATTGTTAATAAGTAAAGAAGTAGAAACTAGATTCTTCCTAATAGTAGAAACATGAAGAACGTTGTTGAGCGTTAACACCTTGCTAGAAGTCATCTTCAGGAATATCTTCCTATAACCTTCAATTTTAGCTGTTGCAGTATTTTCCATAGAAAGCTTTTCTTCGGGACCAGCAGTAGAGTAAGCCGCAAATACTTCTTTGACAGCACAAACATGTTGAGTGGCTCCAGAGTGAATCCACCACTCCTTCGTATTTCCAACTAAGTTGCATTCGAAAAGCATTGTGCACAAATCATCAATATCATCATTCTTCTCCACTATGTTGGCCTGACCCATCTTCTTATCCTTTTTCGGGAGACGACAATCAGGGCTTTTTGACTAGCTTTTCCGCAATTGTAGCAGTTTCCCTTGAATTTCTTTTTCTGCTCTTTAGTTTGTCCAGAAGACCTTTTCCTCTTCTTACTTTTTGGAGCAGTCTCCTCAACGATGTTAGTTCCTATAATCGTTGAATTTCCACGAGACTTCTTCTCGGCTGTTTTGTTGTCTTCCTCAATCTTGAGACAAATCAAAAGATCTTCTAACTTCATTTTTTTGCGTTCGTGCTTAAGATAATATTTGAAATCTCTTCACGAAGGAGGCAATTTTTCATTCATTACAGCCACTTGAAATGCTTCATTCACGACCATACATTCAGCAATAAGGTCGTGAAAAATAAGTTGAAGTTCTTGAACTTGGGTTTCAACAGTTTTGTTGTCTATCATTTTATAGTTTAGAAACTTGGCAACCACAAATTTCTTCAAGCATGCATCTTCAGTCTTGTACTTCTTCTCAAGTGCGTCCCTTAATTCTTTCGAAGTTTTCATAGCACTGTAGACATTGTACAAGTCATCCTCCAAAACACTTAGGATATAGCCTTTGCAAATAAAATCTGTCTGTTTTCACGTCTTAACAATCATAAATTTCTCGTTATCCGGCATGTCCGCGGCAGGCACTGGAGGTTCTTCACTGGTGAATTTCTGCATACTAAGTGTAGTAAGCCAGAAGAACACCATTTGCTGCCATCCTTTGAAGTTAGCTCCAGAAAATTTCTCTGGTTTCTCGATCGGTGGAACAACAGTTTGGCTTGTTGCCGCAACAGTTGCAGAATGATTTCCATTATCAGTTGCCATTTCTCACTGTCAACAATAGAAGAATTCAATTAATGAAAAAAAAACAAGACAGTAAACAGTAATGTAATTAACAATAAATAATATATTTAATAAATAAATAACCGAAGTTTTTATATACTGTTTCAAAGAAAACGATAAAGTTTTTATGTTCTTCAAATCATTTCTGAATTTTAATACTCCGATGAAATTTTAATATCTTCAAATCAGAATAGAAAAATCCAGAAGGAGTAGAAAATCACACGGGTCTTAATCTCCAAAAACAGAATACAAATTACAATAAATAATTTCCTTAAGCTTGTTAGCAAACCTGTATTGCTAAACTAAATAACGAAACAGTAATATGTCTGAAACAGAAAACAGTAGCAGAAAATTAGTAGCAACAGAAGTGAAAATACTATTTGTGAAAATAATTTTCGGAATAAATCGAGCCCGCTGAATACACAGTGTGTCCTTAAAGAAATTATTCCCCTCAAGTACCCGAGGTGCTGGAATATTATCCTCCCAGGATAGAACGATTTAATTCACCAGAGTATCGGTATTAAAAACACTGGTGAACTGCGAACCACTTAATGACTGTAAATCACACTGGAATTTATTTGTGCAGCAGAAGAAGAAGTCTTGAAGTCTCGAAAATTCATAACGAAAAATTTGAGAAATCAAACGAATTTATAGCCAATGGAAGTATTGTTTCTGAAAGTCCATAACTTTTCAGAACAGTCGCTTGAAAACGGGAGGGAAATTTAAATTAAATCCGGAAAGAACTGAATCGGGTCAAACACGGATCCGGTTTGGGTTGGATATTTAGCCAATTTAATTAATATTTTATTAAATAATTAAAGAAATTTTATCCAAAAAGATTAATCAATGAATCTTTGACCCAATCCGAAGCCGTATTTTATTAAATAATTAAAGAAATTTTGTCCAAAAAGATTAATCAATCAATCTTTGACCCAATTCGAAGACGAAGCCGAAGCCGAACCCGAGCCGAGCGACGACGGTGCGAGGCTTGCCTTTTTCTTAACTCTTTAAGAGCTAGAAGAAGAGAAATTGTATATACCCATCAAAAGCCTTTTCTATCCAAGGCTGAAGCCGCGCAAGCGACGACGACGACACGAGGCTTGCCTTCTTCTTAACTCTTTGAGAGCTAGAAAAAGAGCAATTGTATATATACCCATCAAAAGTCTTTTCTTCCTCCAATATGGATAATGTCCTTTTGTCAAGGAGGGACATTCAAGTGTTTCATTTTTCCTCCATTTCCCATTCACTCTTTATTTTAAGCTAACCAATCTTAAACCCAACCTGATATAGTTTATCAGAGAAAATATAAAATATTTTTAAAATTATATATTTAATATTATCTGCATTCTAATCATGGTTAAGACTCATCTTTTGAAAATTAAATCTAAGCCATTAATATCAAAAGGGACATGTGACATTCATCCAAGTAGGAACTTGGGAAAAAATGGAGACAATAGAAAATGGAGAGGAGTTAATCCCTTCTAAATATGGTGGAATTAGCTTGTCAATAACTTAGTAAATCGTATTGGGTCATTCTTAGTGAATAATCGTGTTCCATAAAACTAGACGGGTTAATCTCCTTCCGTTGTTAAAATTTCACTGATGAGTAAATGAAATAAGCATTTTATATATATATATATATATATATATATATATATATAATATAATGACTATATATATTAATATGATACTCCCAAGATATGTATGGTGCTAATTAAGTTGTTGATGACTTAGTAATTAAATTATGTTGTCCCCTTTAAAATGATGCAAATAATCAGATAATGCTCATTCTGAATAAACTGATTTTTGATCATGGACACACAAGTTGTTAAAAGTTCGCTGCCGCGTAAACTAAATAAGCGTTTTTTTTCAAGATTGGAATGAATATTATTTTCAGGGCTACTTTCCTAGACATGGCGCTAATTAACCGGCCTAATATAGGTTTGAAAATAATTAATAGCTCTAACAACTCCAACCGTGTCGGAAATAATCAAACGTAAATCCAGAATACATTTCAGTATAATGTCCAGAGTCATTGCTTCTTCGCTGTTTGGTTTACGAAAATTCACAGATTTCTACTCATGTCAATTAATCACAGCTAGTCCATTAACCTCTAGCTACCTGATATCCAAATTTCAAATATCGTGGTCATCACATTATATTTTTCCCTTCCAATTCAGTAAAGTTATCCTACTCGCCATCATTGTTTTATTACAGTTATTACGTAATGAAAATAAGAGTACCTAAGTAGTTAAAGTCTCTGAGTTGCTATGTTAATTAAGAAGAGTATACAAGGCGAAATGGGGAAGGTAGTTTTTCATTTGATAATTGTATGGGTCAAAAATTACTTTTAACATGACCAAATCATGTTTAATATTAAAGAGGGACTCGTGGACTGTCACGTATCGCCAGTACGATTTTGATAAAGGTCTGCCAGACGTCGAAGCGATCTCGTAAGAAGTGAAGGGCAGGGCCAACAAAACTGTTGAAAACCAAGGTCGAAGAGTCGGCAAAGATCGAGATCGAAGAGTCAGTGAAGATCAGAGTCGAGATCGAGCACTCACGGTAAATAGAGTGAATAACGACTAGTATTAGGATAAGACATTAGAGGAGAATATTCTAGTGGATATTTTCTGTACCTGTACTATTAGGATATTCTAGATATATGTTCCTTATACATAAAAAGAGACATAAGGACAGAGAACAGAAGATATTCACTTTTAAACAAACACATTGACTTTATGTAAAGATTCTGGCTTTATGCAAGCACATGAGAAATACCTCTTTACTAAGATTCTTGCATAACTTTTCCACTGGATCCAAGAACTATTTGAATATTCGAAGGCTCATCAATCATTCATCATTGTCAGAAGGAATATTTACAAATTTCACCCTTTTTCGGGTGACTCGCACGTTCTTATTTACATGAATGCCATTCATTGCTATTTATTGTTATTTAATGCTATTTTTCACCTTTTGAGAATATTGTTAGTGTTGTCCATATTTATTATTATTCGGTCAAACATACATATTATATATCTTCTATAAAATCGCTTATTTTATCTTTTAAATATTAATATTTACTAAGATTAACTCTACTTTATTTTTATTTTTTTCTAATTTTAGTGGTTCTTGGACTAAAGGTTAGATGGAAATTGTACATAATACTACATTGTAACCGTTTGCGTTAAACAAGGGTCGATTCATTATTAATACTGTGTCTTCATAGTTGTTTTATTATTTTCCTTAAGCTGCCTAAATTAACTATATGGGGGCCATTTTTAACGCGTTGTTTAGTTCTGTATGACAGAGCAGATCGAGTTGAAAAACGTCTGCCGAATTCTTTCATAAACTAACAATAGTTTGTCAAGTGGCAAAAAATTTATCGTTGTAATTATATATTATGAGTCCACATAAAAGATGGGTTTAAAAATGCATTTTTTGGATTTGCTTGAAGATTTTGGTTCTTCTTTGGCATCTCTTAAATAAAGTTTTTATAAATAGTTCACATTGAGAGCTGAAGGATCTAACAATTGTTTATACAGTCCCTTGGAAGACTAAAAGCATTTATCGATTAAAATGGAGCAATCCTTCGGATTAAACAATATATGAAGTAGCTGATGCCTATATTTGAATGGGGACATCTGGCTAGGGTTTAGCCATGTGGCATAGGTGAGGTTCCCAACTTGTTCCTTGTCACTCTACGTTTGCTTGCTTATGCTGTTATATGTCACTGACCCTCCAGGTAATATATTATTGCATATTTTTGATGTTTTTGTACAACTTTGCAATAGGACTATAAATACAGATTGAATTAATAATGCTCTAAGACTTTTCTTGCTCAATTAGCTTGCTTCGTACGAAGCACCACCGCTAAAAAACTGCCAAAAAGCATAAGAGCAAACCGATCGAAATTGGTCGGAGAGTAATATCGACCTAAATCAAAAATAAGTAAATTGATCGAAAATATTAAATAATAAATTATAAATAAAAATACCGACAACAATCGATTAGAAAATATAGTCTCACAAAAAAAAAATTATTTTATCTGACATAGTTGAAATTTCAGACCGACTGCATGAAAAATGATCAATCTTTAACCAAAGCCTGGTCAGACCTGTGTACTATTTACAAAAGAAATAATTAATTAAAAAAATTATAGAATAGCGACTAAAGTGGGTCGAAATTTAATTTATTTTTTTCCGCCCGCGTCAATTGTTTTTTGCTAATAAAAAATTATTTTTCATATAATTATAAAAATACCGACCGATGTCGGTCGAAAATTCTAATTAATTTTTTCGCCCTGCGTCAATTATTTTTTTATAATAAAAAATTACTTTTAATATAATTATAAAAATACCGACCGAAATCTGTCGGTATTAGTTGTCCAAATGATCAAACACTTATAGATTATTGTTAATTACAATCTACATATATATAACATCCTAAATTATATATACATTTATATACACACACACACACACACATACACACACACACACACACACGTACAGACACACACACACACACACACACACATATATATATATATATGTCTGTATATGTATATCAATTGTTTAATTTGACCGAGTATATGTTGTTGTTGCTACAACTTAAGTTTAATATAGCATTACATCTTATAGCACTATATATTTTGTTTTTAGATAAGTTACCGATGGAAATCGGTCAATATTAGTGGTCAAAATGGTCAAATGCACTTACAGATTAATTATTGTTACTTACAATCTACTTACATATATAACATCCTAAATTTCACACACACACACACACACACACATATGTATATATATATATTTATATATTTTAATCGTGTGATTGACTAAGTTACCAACCGAAATCGGTCGGTATTAGTGATCAAGATGGTCAAACACTTATAGACTATTGTTACTTACAATCTACGTATATATAACATTCTAAATTATATATACACACACACACATATATATTTGTATATATATATATATATATATATATATATATATATATATATATATATATATATGTGT
>MCJB01033374.1:0-47381 GCA_002018475.1 Nicotiana obtusifolia | reverse complement strand
TATATATATATATATATATATATATATATATATATATGTGTGTGTGTGTGTGTGTGTTGTGTGTGTGTGTGTGTGTGTATTACAATTTAGGATGTTAAATCAATTAAATATTATGTACATATATGTATATATGCATAAACACATAGGATATAGTGTCCGTATAAAAGTAATTAAAACACTCTCTCTCACACACACACAAAAACACACACACACACACACACACACACATATATATATATATATATATATATATATATATATTAAATATTATTTTTTTAAAAGCTATTTACATAAATTGACTAAAACCGACCGACTTCGATCGGTATTTCCATTAAATTAATTTTTAAAAATATTTAAAATTAAAATACCGATCGATTTCGGTAGAAAATGTGTGGTCAAACACTAACTTAAATATACCGACCACAGTTTCCGACCGAAGTCGGTCGAAAAATCTTAATTTAGGGTGCCAACAGACGGGTTTCTTCCCCATTTTTCTCTTTTCTCTTTCTCTTACTCTTTCTTCCACATCCGTGAACCCTTCCCAAATCCCACCCAAATCAACTCATCACTCCCTTCTCAACCAAAATCAACCTCCCCCACTTCGTCTCTCCCGTTCTCCATTGGTCCCACCCTTGCCACGCCACCACTGCTCCTCCGCCATCACTACCGCACCACCCACTGCCGCGCCACTCCCAAAATCATACCCCTCTTTTAAGGTTAGTTATCTACATTTGTTAATTTTAGTTATTTAAATTCTTTCAATTGTATAAACTAGGGTTTACAAAATCATGATTTAGGGCTTATTAACTATAATTTAGGGCATATCAAATTATGATTTAGGATTTATTAATCATGATTATTAATAAGTGAGTTAGTCTAATTGAATGGCTTAACTAATTCAATATTCTAGTAAGTAAATGTTGTACTTTATAATTAAAGTTTACTATATAACTTAATTCTATATTAGTTCTATATGTAGATGGAATATCGTAGTTGGATGTATAATATTAAATTATGATTTAGAATTTTCTAATTATGATTAATAGTTAGTGAGTTAGTCTAATTGAATGGCTTAACTAATTCAATATTCTAGTAAGTAAATGTTGTACTTTGTAACTAAAAGTTTATTATTTAACTTAATTCTATAAATTAATTTGAATTGTGATTAATATAACATGTAGTTTATTTGTTATTTATGTAGATGGAATATCGTAGTAGGATGTGTAATAGGAATTATCCTAATCGTCAGTTTTTGAGGGAGGAATTATAGAAGAGTTAAGGAATTTATTAGGCATGCAATGTCACTTGAACCGTTTCAGATTGGAGGGATGATTAGGTGTCCTTGTACAAAGTGCAAGTGTTGAATTTTTTGGATTCAGAGGATGTTACAACTATCTTTATAGAATGGGTTTATGAATAATTATTTTGTGTGGACTAGTCATGGAGAGGTTGATGGTACTGATGGTGTATTTCATAACGTAGTTGTTGGTGAAAGTAGTAGGTCGGTGGAGAATAGCGCTCAACATCCTAGATACCATGAAATGGTTGCGTATGCTTTTGGGATGTACTTCGATTTTGAAACCCGTGAAAGTGTTGAACAACCTCCTAACGAAGAGGCAAAATATTTTTCTGAACTGTTAGAGGCCGCTAGTCGTCCACTAAGGGAAGGGATATGCACTCTCAGTTGTCTGTTGCAGTTAGATTATTAAGTATCAAATCAGATGCCAATATCTTTCAAGCAGGAATGAATTCTTTTATTGGCCTTATGAGTGAACTAGTTGACCCAACTTTCAACATACCTGAAGATTTTTGGTCGCAAATCTCACCCCAAGTTCTGTCTCAGTTTGCGATTTCCAGGTCAAAAATGCGGTTCGCATTTCGCGTTCTCCGGTTCGCATTTCTAACATTTCTGCAGATTTTTCCTTGACACAAAAATAGGCATAACTTTTTCGTACGAAGTCTGAATTGGATGATTCTTTTTGCTATGAATCCGAAATTTTGATACGAATCTAATGCTTCAATTAAAACTGAATTTGGAGTCCATTTACATAATATTATACCACTTATTCTTGAAGATACGACATCGATACTTTCTTGAAATGCCAAAGTTAACTCCATCAACCATCCAAAATCCATTCGAGGCCCTCGGGACTTCAACCAAATATTCCAACATATCCCATAATATTATTCAAACTTGTTCCAACCTTCGGAACGTTCAAAACAACTTATCAACACCAATTCACGTTGGATTCAAGCCTAAGGTTTTCAAAATCCTCTAAATCGCTATTTTGATCTAAACCCAACCAAACCACGTCCGAATGACCCGAAATTTTGCACACAAGTCATAAATCACATATCGAAGCTACAGCAACTTTCAGAATTCCATTCCGACCCTCGGATCAAAATCTCGCCTATCAACCGGAAATCGCCAAAATTCTAACTTCACCAATTCAAGCCTAATTCTACACGGAACCTCCAAAACTAACTCCGACCACTCTCCTAAGTCATAAATCCTCTCCCGAAACTAACCGAATCATCGGAATTCACATCCGAGCCTTCTAACTCATAAGTCAACATACAGTTGGCTTTTACAACTTAAGCCTCCTTGAAAGAGACTAAGTGTCTCATTTCTTACCGATTTCACTCCGAATGCAACTTACTCGATTAAATTACCTAAAACACTGATAATAAGGCATAGTGATACAGATATTGGGGAAGACGGAACAGTAATCCATGAGACGATTTACCGGGTCGTCACATTTTAATTTCTCAATGTCTAACTTAACAACACCCAATTCTCGGATTGCATGTATAGATGAATCTGGGTAAACTTCATCTTCTCACTCCCAATACCCACATGAATAAATCTGTCAATAGTATGAAATCACACTTAAGACTTGACTAAAAGCTTATTTAATTCATACAAAATTTAAACTTTACAACATCAACAACAAATCTGCTTAGGGTATTTATAGAACTTCCTTCCAGGATTAGAAACAGTTATGGAAGTTATTCTGCTGGCTATCATACCACAGTGGCATATAATCTGAGACGAAGAACTTCCATGCAATATTTTACAGGAACCAAAAATAGGGCAGACGAGAAGAGAAGAGAGCAGAAAATTTTAATTTTTTAACTAAACCTTAAATGTTACAGATATGGAGGTTTTAGGAATAGGAAGACATTAATATGAAGGTGGCTTTTCAATTGACACGATGGGCACACGATGGGCAGCCGTCCAAAACCGTAAAGTCCAAAACCTTTGAGGTGGCCAGAAGGAACAGGCCAAAGAAGATAATACCTTTGCAGTTGAACATGGATCGTGACAATAACAAAGAACGTGTTTTCAGTTTTGCAGAAAAAACTAATTAACCTGAATTATTAATATGTTCAAATACGAAATCATAAGCTAAATGTGTGCCATAATTCACAAAAGCAGAAAGCTTTCTATGTACTTGGAATCTTACTGGCACGAGTACGTACTTACCCTATTGATGATTAAAAGCTGAAGTAAGGCTCATGTGAAATGTGAAGAAGAGTGTTTCAGTAGTCAAAAAAGTGCTTGCTCAGGCTATTGCTCAGGCTGTTTAGTAGTTATTTATTTAAAATAATAAAAAAGAAAAGAAAAATCAATGGCATGTCATTAATAGATGTTAAAAATTTAACAGAAAAATGACGAAGAATATAGAAAAACAAAAAGAAGCTGGCTTGGGGTGTGAATTAACACTTTGCCTAAAGGGAGTAATTGTTTGATTTTTGGGTAAGCAGATAATGATTTTCTGAGATATAACAAGCATGTTAGTTACTCCTCAGTTATCTTGAAATCTCTTATTTGAAGTGAAAATAACTTTATTTTCGAAAAATGTCAAATTAAATTTTTGGAACAATGAGAATTTAGAATATTAGAAACTAAACTGTAAATTTGTTGTACAAATTGTAATATCGAAGTGAAAATGTAAGGAGACTCCATAAATCCCACGTTGGATGAGTTATTTCAAAAGTTGTTGCATGTTAATTAAATAAGGTTAATTTCTCGGATAGTCCCTCGATTTTTATTTTTTTGCACCAATATCACTAAATTATTGTTTGTAATGAAAAGATTATTAGACTTTGCTTATGTATCAGAGCTCACTAACTTATTTTTGTAATAAAAGTCGCGCAACTTTGCTTAAGTATCATGCGAAATTACTAGATCATTGAAGCCTCAACGTCTATACTTTGTAACCAATAATCACTCAAATAGTTTAATGACTTTCTATGACACTTACGCATAATTTAATTAGTGACTTTTTTGTTTACAAAAAATTTATTAGTGACTTCTATATATGATACTTGCATAAAAAATGACTTATTCGTTAAAATAAATAATGTAATTACTTTATGCATTAATTTGAAATTGAATGATCATGTGTAGTTAACCCCTAATTAGATGAGAACATTGTTAGAGCTTTACATTGGAAATGAAATTGGAAAGCTAACTCCTAATAACTAAAAGTGAAAGTTTTAATTTTGGATGAAGAATAAAGATGTGTGGGAATTATTAAGGACGTTAATGTTTGCATACATTTAAATAAGTTATACTCAAATCTCAAAATGTCGTAGAACTTTTAGTTCCCACGTGAACAAGTCCTACCATTCAATAGCTAATACTCGTCTACTCAGTCTTGTATCCTTATCCAAATAAATATATTTATCAATAGCTCGACGCAAGAACTATTGGTATATATCTCATACATCAGGGGAAGAAAAAAAAGAAAGGTAAAATGTTGAAATTTATTTTTCTTTTTTGTTTTTGTTTTTGTTTTGTTTTGTTATAGATGTGAATATGTTCAAAAGAATTTCACGTGCAATATTCTGTGCATGTGTGGTCTATATACCCTCGAACGTCTTTAAAAGGTGAAATAATTCACCCCAAAAGAACCAAAGCCCATTTTGTAACATTTCTGTCGGATACTCTGTTAAAACTCAAAAACTGTCATAAACAGACACTCTAGAGTTCATCTTTAACAATGGCGTTAGAAGCTGTAACGCAGCAACAACAAAATCTTTACGCCTTGCTCGGAACTGCAAACTGGGGCGGTGGCTCTGGCCCTGGTTTTGATTATCACAACAATGAAGCTTTTGAATTTCTTGAGAATAATCAAAATGTAGGAGAAGCACAAGAGTATGAGGACTACTCAAATTGGAACTTACCACCTCCGTTATTGGTGGATTATTCTCAGAATGATTTTAATCAATGGGGTCAGAATTCTTCCACTCATGTTTTAGACCATAATTTTACAATCCCAGATCAATTGCCGCAGTTGGAGTCTCCAGTTGAAATGTCCAGTACAACTAGACAAAGAAGAACAAGAAGAACAAGAAGCAAGAAGAATGAAGAAGAGATTGAGAGTCAAAGAATGACCCACATTGCCGTTGAAAGAAATCGTCGAAAACAGATGAATGAGTACCTCTCTGTCCTCCGAACTCTCATGCCTCAATCTTATGTCCAAAGGGTCAGATTCTTCTTCTTATTTTTGTTTATTTTATTAGTAATATTTTGTGTTGAATTATATGGTTACCTCGTCTAAAAGCTTGAGATATTGTAATTTCTTTTAATAATAGGTGGTGTGCCCCTTATAAAAAAGATTAAGCTGCCAAGTAGTAGCGAACTTAGAAATTTCCTCAAGAGTATTCAAAGTTGAAAGAAGCAAAATATTCTTCTTTTACCTATATACACAGTGTAATTTTTGTCAAATATATCTTCGCTCCTGCTATCAAGAGATTATACATTTATTTATTTAATTGTATATTCAACATTTTGACGCTAAATTATTGATTTTCTTGTTACATAATTAAGGGTGATCAAGCATCAATTGTTAGTGGTGCAATCAACTATGTGAAAGAGCTAGAGCAACAGCTGCAATTCCTTAGTGGTCAGAAGCATTTGAATGACGAAAAATTACAAAATGTCATTGGTGAAACTTCTCCATTTTCTGAGTTCTTCAGCATTCCACAGTATTCCACAACTATGACTGCTGCTACAAGTGAAAATAGAGGTTCTGGGAATGAATATTATAGGAACCAGCAGCCAACAGCAACAGCTGATATAGAGGTGACAATGGTGGAAAATCATGCAAATCTGAAAATAAGGTCAAAAAGGAGGCCAAGATTGCTTCCTAGAATAATTTCTGGTCTTGAAAGCCTTAGGCTAAGTGTTCTTCATCTCAATGTTTCAAAAGTTGATCAGTTTGTCCTTTGTTCTCTCAGTTTGAAGGTAAGACTATAGAGGAGATTAGTTAGTTACATATGTGTTAATTAGAAACTTAAAGCTAAAAGGAATACTGGAATTTCATATACTGATCGATGATTATACATGGTGTTGAATATGCAGGTAGAAGAAGACTGCAAGTTAAGTTCAGTGGAAGACATAGCAGCTGTTGTGAATCAGATTTTAGGTAGGATTCATGAAGAGGCTAATTAGCTTAATGTGAGACTATAAGAGTCTTGATTCTCCTATTATATTGCTATCTTTGTTGAATTAGAAAAAATTTGACAATAATCAAATTTTAATTTTGAGGTCACAAATTCTCATTGATTGTGTATACTGTCGTTTTTTGGGAGTTAAATACACTTACCATCTTATTAAATCTGTTATCACTTTAGAAGGTTTAAGCTATTAAAGACGACCTATTATTATTAGTAGTCGATTGTCTTCATGCGCGTGCGTATGCATGGCTTCTAGCCCATTCAATTTAACATGTCCGAGATTCGTTTAAGTAGAATAATACCCACTAGTTAACTAGTTACATTCTTTAGAGGAAAGACAACAAAACTTGGATTTAAAAGTGTCTTTAATTTACTGACTGTTTTGACACCATCGCCGTTGACTACCTCCAAGCAAGAGCCGTAATCGATCAATTATAATTCAATTAATTATCTTGTAATAATCATTTGTATATATCTAAATGAAAATAAGTTTGCAAGAAACACATCATAGAAACAAAGAAACATGACTTATTTGATGCTATCAGTCTACGACTCTACTAACATAGCGGTGTTTGTTTGTTAGATTTATAGTTTACCTAAAAGTTACAAGCATTTTAGATTTATTTTTCCCCCTCTTTTCTTCCAACATTCTAGCGCTGCTATTTCTTTGATTCGTTTTTTTTTTTTTGTGTGTGTCTAAAAAGTTGATAATTAACACTCCTATACCTAGTAAGTACCAACATGATATATTCAGATATTTAATTAGTGTTAGGACTTGACAGAACCTTTCCATTTCCCTCTTCTTTTTTCCCCAATATGTGATGCTATTAGTGCTAACTGCGAATCACAAGTGCAAGAGTAGGGGGCAAAACGTGATACATATTTGAACAAAAGTACTTTGGAATATATTCTCTCTTCTAAAATATTCAAATGTTGCTATCATGGAACACACATCTACAAGAGAGAAATTAAGAAGGCTGAAATTTTTTATACCAAATCAATCAAAAAATAATACATGTATCTTTTACATTCACTAATTAATTAATGTATCTTTTACCAGTATATTATTTAATTATAATAGTTCTTCTTTTTTTTTTTTTTTTGGGAAGAGAAAGAACACAAAGCTGCAGCAAAGCATGAGCAGATCTAGAACGGGGCAGCTCTTTTTTCCTTCTATGCAAGCATCATATCTTCAGTTTATTGCAACAAAACAGAACTAACTGATACATTCTTATCTTGATCCACATGACCCACACAAGCTAAAAGCAGCAAATAATGAAACCCTTTTACCATTCCTGTACCTAAAAATGGAAAATGATTCCTTTTTGTTTTGAAAGAACAAACAATTCAAAGCAAAAATCAATTGCAGGGTACTGAAAACAATCATGCAATTCCCTTCTCCATGAACATGTATGTACGACGTTGGCTTGGCTCGAAATCCCAAAAGTAAAAAGGTGAAATGTTTTCGTTTGGTGGGGTTACGTTAGAGATAATAATTACTCTATATATTCCGCTGCCTTTATGTGAACAGAGTAAAGGAACATTAAAAGGTGGTGAATTTTGTGATAGAAATATGTTGAAGAGACAATTAACAACATTCGTTTACACAATAGGTAGTTAAAGAAAAAGATGTTTTACAATCATAGCGATTAAACTACTCGTGAAGCCAAAACATATTGGTGAATATTCCAGTTACGTTCGTATATACGAAAAATTGGACAAATTCAGGGTAAATAATTGTTGTTTATCCATGTGCTTAATTAGACGCTTTTTTCACACGAAACTAATTAAGTATGCTTAAGAAAACAATCATAATCTCACAGCACCATATAGCCGTAAAACAAAGAATTAGCGCGATCTAAATGTTTTTGTTAAAGTGCTTTTGGTGGACAACCACATAAATAATTGAGACAAAAGAAGTCACTGTATTTGAAAGAATTGGAAACGGCCTAAAGAGGATGTTTTCTCCATGTCGAGCTTGACGCAGGGACCTATGTTTCCCTTAGATTAATATATGCACCATTATAACAACCATAAAATAATATTACTTTTCTTGTATTTGATGAGATATGTTTGCATATTATGTGAATGGAAGTTGATCAAATTCAAGGCTCTTTTGGAGTACTTTTCTAGTGTTCTTTTCTCTGTAGAGCTCACATGCAAACTTTATGGACAGCTCCAACAAAAACTATGTATACGTGGAAACAATAGGGTACTATCCATACGTAAAGGACGCCCTAGAGTTTTATAAATAGAAGATTCCGACCTCTCTTTCTGTTTTTATCTTCTTGTTCTCTTGTGAGATCAGGTGCGTATTAGAAAGATTCCGTTTCTGTTTTTCCAAATTGAGCTGTCTATGAACCAGCATCGACTCCAGAAGTATGGTTTTTTTGGACTCAAACAATAAAAATAGATAAAAAAAATTGACTATCATTTATACAGCGCTATATTTGAATTTAAAATTGAAGCGCACAAATAGAATGCGCTATATTATAGCGCCTCCTATATATGGGCTATACCTACTTAAGAAAGCGGGCCATCTCCTTCCCCGACCAGAAACCAGCAGAAAGCCAAACCCCCAAACCAGCGCCCCCCCTCCCCCCATATTTTTTAAGCAAATTTTTTTTATTGGAACCCGCCCGTCCCACAAAAAGTGTATCTTATCCGTATTGTAGCAAGCTAACACCGGATCCAAGGTGTTGTCGTCTATCTATTGCTCGTTTCGGCCCTCAAATCATTAAATTTTCACATTTCAAAAATTTTTAAATTGAGATATTCCAACTTACTTTTTGGTAAAACTCATGTTTATAAAACGCTTATTAGTTGTTTATTACTGTGGTCTATGTTTTTTGTAATTTAATTAATTAATTATTTTTCATTCAGATTAGATTATTTATGTGCTAAAAAATTAGTAAAAAAGAAAAATTATTATTTTATGAATAATTAATCTTATATGTGATTTTAATGTTGTCATATTAATATGTGACTTTATTGTTATTTAGTGCCCTTTATTGTTATGTTGTGCCCTAAATTGTAATGTAGTGCCCTTTAGCGTAGTAAAACTGATAATAAATTTGATCTTATGGTAGCTGACTTTGTTCATGGCCATTTAGAGTAGTGTTACTTTAGTAGAAAAAATGTTGGAAACTAACATATGAAATATTAATTTATAAATTTATCAACCTAAGTATTTTTATATGAATAATTACTAAATTATATTTGTAGTTATTAAAATTAATTATTTAATTATATGTTAACAATAAAAATATATTAAAAAAAATAATAGTTTAAGCAAAAACTCTCTCTAATTTTAGTCAGCAAATATAAGAAAATAACATAAAAAAATAACATTTCAGAAAATTTGTCAATCTAAGTATTTTTATAGGTATATTTATTAACTATATCATGTATAGTTATGAAAATTAATTATTTAATTCTATAATACCCAAAAATAGCTGAGTAAGAAACAGACATATAAAATAATAAACTAACATATAAATAATGTAATAAACTAACATATAAAATAATAATATAGAAAATGTATTAACCTAAGTAATAATATGGAAAAAAATATCAATTAAATATTAATATAAAAGATATTGTAATATATTTAAAGATGGTAAACAATTAAACAGAAAAATACTTTAATTAATGTTATTCAATTTACAAACATCGTCATGGAGGTTTTCTCTATGCATTCCGGACCTGCATCTCAAGAGCTATTGTTTCTACAGGGAAAATATAGGTCTTCACACATCTGGGAAGGGCGTTGTCTATCCCAGACATTCCGCCCCAGACATTTTCATTAGGGACCACCCACTGCATCCCCTTATCGCCATCTGGATACGGGGTTTCTACATGATCATAGAGATCAGTCGGTTGCAGTTCGATTGGGCATCGATCACGGCTATGATAGAGCGGTGGCGACCGGAGACGCACACGTTTCATCTACCCATCGGCGAGGCTACCATCACTCTTGAGGACGTAGAGGTTCTTTTCGGGCTGCCTGTTAATGGTATACCTGTAGCTTACCTGCATGCTCTTAGAGAATATAGGGGAGTGGATTACCCTTATATGTTGCAGCGACTCATCGGTTTCCAGCCAGCGGAGCCGATTGCATTCAGTGGGGCCAACCGATTGCAGCTGTCACACCTCCTTTTCGTACACCCCCGAGGAGTATATAAAGGAATTTTTCTAATTAAAGTGACATTATTTGAAATGAGATTATTTATTTAATTTTATCAGAGTCGCCACTTGAAATATTTAATTGGTGTCCCAAGTCACGGATTTATTTTTATCCCAAATCGAGGAAAATTTCGACTTTCCTTGTGAAGTCTGCGAACCAGAAATTCTGAGTAAGAAATTCTGTTAACCCGAGGGAAGGTGTTAGGCACCCTCGGATTCCGTGGTTCTAGCACGGCTGCTCAACTATTATAATCGGCATATTATCTGATTTTACTATATATTTCTAGCCTATGGTATATTTTACATTTAACCTCCTTTTATAATTGTTAGAGAATTGCAACGTTAGTTAAAGTATGTCACGAACCACGTCACATAAATGCACCTGTAATCCGTAACACATTTTAATTTAACATTGAGATTTAGATTTGGGTCACATAAATGCGCACCCGAGTTTAGGGAATTGAGTTATTAAAATAACGCGCCTTATAAAATAACTACGCGTTT
The DNA here is from genome assembly GCA_002018475.1 of Nicotiana obtusifolia. Taxonomy (NCBI): domain Eukaryota; kingdom Viridiplantae; phylum Streptophyta; class Magnoliopsida; order Solanales; family Solanaceae; genus Nicotiana; species Nicotiana obtusifolia. The sequence goes on along the minus strand of MCJB01033374.1, from coordinate 36,224 downwards.
TTAACTTTTTGAGGGCCATGAAATTCACTGAATAGCACACCTCGATTTTCTAAGTATTTTAATATTGATTAATGAGGGCCATGCATTTTAAATTTTATTTGGCGCGGCGCACCTCAAATTATTTGAAAACTTTCCTTATTTGAAGTTATTAAAATCGAGTTACTTAAAAGGCACCCTCGAAATTGGCATTGTTACTATGTCACGGGAACCGTACCCATAGTCACAATATTTGTTAATCGTGCCTAAAAGCAAGCTACGAAAGTTTAAGGCGTTTAAGACTTAATTATTTAAATTTGTATTTAACTATTAAGAGGGCCATAAATGATCGTTGCTAATTACATGGCTCACCTCTATTAATTAAAAGAAATTTTTTATCTAAAGTTGTTAGAACTGAGTCTATTTGTTTAATGCCATTAGAAGCCTACATGAAAAAACAGCAAATAGTCCATTTGGTTTCTGCACTGAACAACAAGCCTGCTTGGGCTCCAACTGTTTTCAATTTCAATCCCATAACAGACCCCTCATAATAAGGTCATAAGCTCAATTACGAATATAGCCACTAGTTTCAGAAATAGCCCTACATTGAATTTTAACAGATTATCTTTGCAGTCAGAAATAATTATTAAATTTGGGCCTAGATGCCACTGAAATGGGCAAGCTCAGCAATCAGGCCCAAAATTAGCCTTAAACGAAATTGTATTTTTTAGAAATGGGCTATTATTGTAGCCCAAACATCCAAGGAAAAGGGATAATTCAACAAATGCTCTCAGCAGATAAACATAAGTAGGAATAGATTAATTACAATAACTTCAATTAACCTGGAAAGAATTTAAAATATAGACAGTTATCAACCTACTAATTGACCACAAAACTGATAAACTAAATTATTACAAAACTTCTTGATTCGATCTTCAAACTCATAACATAGCCAGCCAAATTCCAGAATAATACATTAATACTGTAACCAGTGTCCTTCTCCCTGTTCCTTCTTCATATTTCAGATTTAACTAATCAGAACAGGGATAGATGAAATGAGCACTAGTTCCTAACTTTAATTGAACTCGAAAATATTAATTCCAATTTTGTTTTTGGTCAAATAAACATTGTGCTTCAGCATATTAGGTACTCTATATCACAGCAGTGGCATTCTTAGCATGTTTCAGTAGTATAACTGATCACCAATAATTACTAAATTAGTTTATGAGTATTTCCCGTTAAAATTTCAATTAACTAAACAACAACCAACAACAAACTGAAACTGGGATGGAAGTAGAGCTAACAATATGTGGCAAAGATAAACAGAGTCATGAGGCAAACCAAATACATATTACAGCAGTACTTCAAATTTTATTACGAACCAGCAAAGGAACCCAAACAACCACTAATACATGATTCATTAGTACTGATCAGTCCAAATTTATAACATTCACAACTTCCGAGATTGATAGGAAGAGAAACTCAAACAAAATGAACCATTAAACATGTTAACTATATAGAACATAGGCAGTAAACAATTTGATTTCACTCATGATTTTAATTTAAAATTACAGGGGTATTTGAACATACCTATATAGCAGCAAACAAATCCTAAAAGAGCCAAGTAAATTTGATAGAGAAACAGCAGCAAGCAAACAGTAATCCACAGCTCGATGCACTTTTAAATCCAGAAAATAAGAAAGGACTTAGCAATCACTCAAAGTCTACTGCTTTTTTTTTTCGAACTTTTTTTTTTTTTTTTTCAAACTGGAATTGTGAGTGCAGTGAAGAGCAGAATGAAGGCGAGTTTAGGAGTGGTAATGTATATCTGTGTGTGTATGTGCGTATCTATCCAGTGAGTATGAGAAATGTGTGTATCTTTTTTCTAAGAATCCCAATACTCTCTTCTATCCCCCTGTGTATGCAAAAATCAGTGCATATCTTCTAAAAATCCGTTTGTCATGCAAAATCTCAGAATATCTCCCCTCCCAATCTGTTTTTTTTTTGTGTGCATGTGATAAAAAGAATCTTTTTCTAACAGATTTATGGACAGCTGTCCTATTTCAGTTGTAACCTTTCTGAAATTGTTCATTTTAGCCCAGATTTTTCCACTTTTGTTTATTTATTTTGCATTTGAGGACCCCTAGAAACTTCTGAATCTGTTAGTTTGTTACTAACAGATTCCTTCTTAGATATTACCCAAATTAATCCCTCAAAATACTGATTTTTACTTTGTTAAACCATTATGGGTTGAGTCGACCCGACTCCAAATAAAACCCAACCCAATTCCGACCCTGTTCCTTTTTGGGCTTCGATTTTTAGAAGCCAGATTTCATCCATGGCATTTTCAAAGAGTCTAAAGGACTCAGCCCATTTTAGAAAAAAAGTAGTGAAACAACAAAGAAACAGAAACGGACAAGATTTTGACCCAAAATTAAAATCAAAACTGGAAAACTAAAGAATGGGGTAGAAGATGAGAAACATTAAAAAGTAAAACAGAAAACAAAAAAGAGAAACATGAAGAAAATATATCGCACCAGAGCATCTTTGAAATTTTAATTTTTAAGCCAAAATTGACCTTAACTGTGTGTTCTTGTTAAAAACACACGGTTAAAGTCTATTTTGACTTTAACTCGGCTCTAAAGGCTTCGATTTCAGAGGTTCCGAAATTTTACGGTTTTGTTTTTCAATTTGAAATCGAAGGGATTTCAGGGGGTTTTGGTTGAAACGGGGTAGGGATTTGGGATGAGGGGATGAAGGTGGTCCTAGGGTGTGGTTTTAGATCGATTTAGGGGTGGATTAGGGTGAGGAGCCGCCATGGCTCCAATGAGGATTCGGGGGCGGCTAGGGTTTCGAATTTCAGGGGAAGGGGTCGTTTGAAGGAGACGGAAATGGGGTAAGGGGATAGGATTCGGACATATATTTAGTCGAAGGAGGGTCAGTTGTGAGCTGTTAGATCTGCTGAGATCAACGGCTCAGATCAATTCACTTAATCTGAACGGCATCGTTTGGACCGAGTTTGGGTAATTACCCTTGGGCTGGTCTGGTCAAAATTGTATTGGGCTCGTTTAATTCAAACAAGCAGCCCAATCCGATTTCCTTCTTCTCTTTTGTTTTGTTTTTCAACTTCTTTTGTTTTTAATTTTCTCATTTATTTTTTAAAACTAAGAATCCTAATAATTAAAAATCTTAAATTACCTAAATGTGAAATTGTAATACCCCGTAAATTTTTCGATGTAATTACGCCGTAACGTGGCGAGTGTATATGGGCCTAAGAATAAGATGAGGGATTGAAAAATTTATTAAAAGTTTTTAAGAAAAAGGGCGGGAAAATTGTTTGTGTAAGGGCTTAGAAGTAAGAGGGATGTTGAAAAGAGTTGAAAAATAATTAAGAAAAAGAAGAAATGAGCAAAAGCGATGACACTGTGGGAAAAAGCGAATCGCGAAGAGGAAAAGCGATTCGCGAAACCCACCCCTCTCATCGCGAACACGAACAGAAGGTCCAAGGAAAGGAAAGCGACAGGTTCGCGATTCGCGAAATAAAAAGCGAATCGCGAAACCCCCTTCCCTGCATCGCGAACACGGACAGAAGGTCCAAGGAAAGGAAAGCGACAAGTTCGCGATTCACGAAATAAAAAGCGAATCGCGAAACCCCCTTCCCTGCATCGCGAACACGGACAGAAGACTAAGGCCAAGAAAGCGACGAAAAAGCGATTCGCGAAACTAAAAAGCGAATCGCGAAAAACTGTCCTCCCCGTCGCGAAGTCAGGCAGAAACATAAGGAAGCATTTCGCGATGGGTTCGCGGTTCGCGAAATGAAAAGCGAAACGCGAAATCGACCCTCCCCCGTCGCGAACAGAAACAGTATCCAAGGTCGCATTTCGCGAAATGAAAAGCGAAACGCGAATTGTCCCTAAAGCGACGCGAAATCAGCATTTTTGCTGAAATTAAACCTTCGACCCTCTGACCTAGATAAAGCCCTCAAACACGTTCATTTCTCATTTTTAAGACCCAAACACATCTGAAGCTCTCAAGAACATTTCTCAAAGAAACCCACAAGCCCTAATCGATTCCCCTTCTTCCAAACACAAGAAATCGAAGAAGGAAAGCATAAAATGGGGAAATAGGAAGGAAACCCAGCTGAAGCTCTTCCCTTGCAAACCCTAGAATCAAAGGCTAACTAGGGATTGAAGAATCAAGAAAGGGAAATGAATTAATCGACATGCAAGGTAAGTTCCTTCACCCATTTTCTTAGAAATTCTTGAAGAACAAACACATGCATGTAGAAATCCATGAAAGTAAGAAAGAAAGTTATGGGTCGAACTTAATCACCACCAATAGAGTGGGTCATGAACGACTTTGAGTTGCATGCGTCATAAACATGCTTAATGAGACTAAGGGGGAAGAAATTAGGGAAAAGCATCTCATGAACCTCTGAAATTGTGAATAGTAGCATGAAGTATAGTAAGTAATGATTGGGTTGTTCCCAAAATTGTAGATTAAGGGATACTACGCTCTTCCATAAGCTTGGAAGCGGAAGCTAAAATACTACGCACCAGGTATGTAAGACTATACCGTTCTTTCTTGCACGATTCCTGTTCTATACAATGTCTCTAAGAAGTCCCCAAAGTATACTCTATTCTTAGAAGTTAAGGAAGCTTATGTTGATTCCTTCCGATTATATGAATTTCTATGTGCTGATGTTGTTGCAATTGTGCCACTTAATAAGAACAATTGGTATGTGAATTAAATGCTATGTTAACGACGAACAATAAGAAATAGAGAAGAAAGGGAGTATTAAGAACTATAAGAAAGAATGTAATGAAAGAATGTAATCCATGAATGAATTGTTATGAATCAAATGTGTATGTATATATGAATGAATGATTGGATACGAATGAATCGATGAAGAAAGAAGTAATGGAATTGATAAGAAATAACTTAAGTCTTATATGATTGAATGTCCACGAGTACTTGTGTGTGAATGAATGTGTATGATCACATCTAGGAAGAAATAATTGAATGAACTACATACGCAGTGTTTGTTTGGCACTTAAGGTGCAACTTATATATATATGAACATATAAAGAACGTATACCGGACCAAGCAATAGCTGGACGGGTAGTTATACACCGAGCCATGACACATACGGCCGGGCAATGAAAAGATACGTACACTGGTTACGCGTACCGGGCAGACACCTATTGGGAATGCGCGCGAACACCATATCGGACTATATGTCGGATGGGCATGACCCCACTGATCAGTTGGGGGAAGATTAAGATAAAGATAATAATGACGACAATACTAGAATTAACTATGAAGGAAGTGAAAGATGGTACTTATGATGACTATTATGTGTGAATGATTTACCATGACGATTGTGATAGTCCTATATGGACAAATGCTTGTGATTGTTAGATTATGATGATTGTGTAATGCACGTGTCGAAGTAACTGACTTATAAGTAAGGAGCCCGTAGTGGTGCCGTAATGAACTAAAGTAAGGAATGCGAGAGTGATGAATTGGTTGTGAATGTTGAACCTTGAATGATGGAATTAAGTTCCATAATGAATATGCTAAGCTATGATGCTTCAAAGGTAAATTCTACTGTTATGAGCATTATGTTTATTACGTTATTGATGTTATTGTTTCAGTTATGTTCCTGTCTTACATACTCAGTACATATTCCGTACTGACGTCCTTTGTCTGTGGACGCTGCATATCGTGCTGCAGGTCCTAATAGATCGACGGGCGAAGTTTATCCACCGCAGTAGGTTGTCAGATCGATAGACATAGCAGAGTTCATCTTCCGGACCTGCTATATTGGGTATGCCTTTTTGTATAAAGTTTTGGGCATGTCGGGGTCCTGTTCCGACATAGGTCATGTTTTGGTATATATGTATTCACTCCTTAGAGGCTCATTAGACAGTTGTCAGTATGTATGTAATTAAAGTCGGGCTATGTAAAGTTAAATTGCCGTGTCGGCAAAGTATTTATTTTGTTATGTGGTTTTGTATATATATAGCCCAGTGGGCCACGTTATGAATGAAGGAATATGTATGTATGGCATGGCAGGTTATTGTGAATAGTGTATGTTGTTATTATAAACAGGGTTCAGTTGCCATGTGCCATTTAGGCCAATGTGAGACACCTTATAGGGTAGTCATGCACAGGGTTCGCCGGTACTCTATAAGTAGGGTCCGGTGCCCGGTCGCGGCCCCCGAGGTTGGGTCGCGACAGAAATTAAGCTAAATAACTAATTATAAAAATTATAATAACACTTAATTCTAAAAATTAATGATTAAGAAGATTGTAAAAATGCACTATTTTTCATGATTTTCCAATTTTATAAAACATATAATTACTAATTTAATCCTAAAAATGTAAAAACAAATCCTAAATGAGATGCATGATGTTTTTGTATTTTCATGATTTAATTAATTAAAAATTAAACAAGCAAGAAAAATATAAGTAATTTAAAATCTAATAGAATTCCTAAAAAATGAATAATCTATTTTTGATTTTATGGGAACATTTCGGTTACGGAAAAAATCACGTGCTCACAGCTGCCCCTCTTTGCTCGGAGACACGAAGAGTTTTCGGGCAAAGATAAAATGAGCAATTCTGCGGGATTTTTGTCTATCCGAAACTCCATGAGAAGCATTTTTGAAAAGAGTCTGACCGAACCTTGCTTCAAATGGTACCTACATATCCTTGGCTACAAAGGAATCAGGTCAGTGTAGTTTTGGAAGTTTTGGTAGCTGGGACTACCAGGAAGCTGTGACTTTCACTGTTGCTGTTGCTGTTACTGCTTGCTGTGCTCCTTATTACACTAAAATGAAAAAAATAAAAAGCTAGACTAGTTACGTCTATCAACTATGAGTTACAAGATTCCTATCTACAAATTTCTTGAAGCTCGATCTTGAATCTTAGCTGGTTTTCGTGGTGGACTCTGATCTGAATCTCAACTCTTGTCAGTTGTAAGTGCTGGTTCTTTCTTCAACTTTTGAATCAAGGTGGGACATGCGATGCTTATGACTTCTACCAAATTTTGAGCATATCGCGTCCTCGTCTATCGCAACATTTGAGTTTGCTTCCCTTTGTTCTTTTCTTCTTTTCTTTATTCTGGATTGAGACCTATTCTTATGGTCATCTCGAACCTGTGCCTCGAAGGAAAACCTGCTCAGACACCAAACCAAATCAAGCAAACAAAACTATCCTGCCCTAGTTCCATTGGGAAAAATTTGTGAGTTATTTTTAACTAAAAGCTAAACTATTTTTTCTATTGAAAACAGTAAAATAAAGGAATGATTGCTTGGTTATGCTGGGAAGCCCACCGAGTTATGCTGGAAAAAGAAAGTTCCCGGGTTATGCCGAGGATGTTATCGGTCGATTCTACTGGGGAAAAGAAAAAGAGTTCCTGAGTTATGCCAGGGTAAAAGAAAAGGTCCTTGGGTTATGCCAGGGAGTCCACGGGTTATGCCGGGGATAACAGAAAAATAAAAGTTTTTGGGTTATGCCAAAGAGATCCACGGATTAAGCCGGGGAGTCCACGGATTAAGCCGGGGAGTCCACGGATTATATCGGGAAAAAAGAAAAATGAAGGTCTTTGGGTTATGCCAAAGAGATCCCCGAGTTATGCCGGGGATGAAAGAAAAGATCTTTGGGTTATACCAAAGAGGTCCACGGGTTATACCGGGGATAACAGAAAAATAAAGGTCTTTGGGTTATGCCAAAGAGGTCCACGGGTTATGCCGGGGATGAAAGAAAAGGTCTTTGGGTTATGCCAAAGAGGTCCACGAGTTATGCCGGGGATAACAGAAAAATAAAGGTCTTTGGGTTATGCCAAAGAGGTCCATGGGTTATGCCAAGGATGAAAAAAAAGGTTTTTGGGTTATGCCAAAGAGATCCACGAGTTATGCCATGGAGTCCACGGGTTATGCCGGGGAAAAAGAAAAATAAAGATCTTTGGGTTATGCCAAAGAAGTTCACGGGTTATGCCGGGGAGTCCACGGGTTATGCCGGGGAAAAGGAAAACAAAGATCTTTGGGTTATGCCAAAGAGGTCCACGGGTTATGCCGCGGATGAAAGAAAAACAAAATCTTTGGGTTATGCCAAAGAAATCCACGGGTTATGCCGGGGATGAAAGAAAAATAAAGTCTTTGGGTTATGCCAAAGAAGTCCATGGGTTATGCCGGGGAGTCCACGGGTTATGCCGGGGATGAAAGAAAAATAAAGTCTTTGGGTTATGCCAAAGAAGTCCATGGGTTATGCCGGGGAGTCCACGGGTTATACCTGGGATGAAAGAAGACTTAAGTCTTTGGGTTATGCCAAAGAGGTCCAAACTAATGCAGGAAAGAGTTTGGAGGAGACTTCCCTCTGATTATTGCTACAAAGCTGTTTTTCAGCCTTAGTGCTGTTTCTTTCTGGTTGCACCTGCTTCTTGCAAGGTTAGCTTTGGATCGCACCGATTTCCTATTTTTAAAACAGAGAACAATTGTTAGTTTGAAACGGTGATTGGTTTTGTGGCCTTGATGATTTTGATCACTCGATCCTAGCCCAACTTTGGCGAGAACCTCCGCTTCTTGCTTGTTTTTCTAAAAGTTGATCTCTTTCTTGAACCTAGAGACTCAATTTTTTGTAAATTTGTTGTGACGGCTTACTCATGTGGGGCTTTGTCTTTTTACTTTTTCTTACCTCTGGGGCTTTTGCTTTTGAATTTCTTTTCATTTTTCACAACTTTGGGTTTCAGAGCATCAGCCATCATGGCCAATCGAGGTCGACTTGATGCACTCGCTGAGGCTGGTACTTCTTTTGGATCTAGCTTTTATTAAGCGGGACCCTGTAAAACCAATCTTGACGCCTTTTCTCTATATTAGTTTCGGAAGCAGAATTAGACCGAAAGGGATTCAAAGAAAGGTAAACAAAAAGCAAGAGAATAAATTCAGAAAAGTGTCCCTTTCGGGGAAGAGAGAAGAACTTATCTGGAGTGCACGCAGACTTCGCATAGGCATGACATGCTTCTTGGAATGGATGCCCGATCTGCGTAACTATCCAGCTTTCTTATGAACCCATCACGATTCGTATTTTGAAATCGAGAAACCTTGCCAGGACTCTTTCAGTACCAATAGTGGCGAAGATTCCTGTTTTTCGATCAACGACGTCCTTTGCGGGTTTTCGCCAATTGACCTCTCTCCTTTCTCTTCTCACTGTCGCCTTGTAGTACTCTTTGCGAGTTTTCACTAACAAGACTCTCTCATTTTTAGTTTCTCTGCTTACATAGCCTTACGGTGCCCGTGTGGGTTTTCACCAATAAGACTCTCTCATTTTATTTCTCTTATTTTGAATGTATTCTTTGATTTTGAAAACCTTTCACCGATTGATCGGAAGGACTTGAACAGGATTGGTAAAAGAGTTTTGATTGGATTACAACTTTGGAACGTTTCAGGCGAAACACCGCCGAACCGTTATTACATCTGCCCCAGTTTCATTTTTAGGGAAATTTGAATTTTTATTTTGGTGAGACTGAACCTCAAGAGAGAGGCTGCCTACGTATCCTTTCGGAATCAAGTCAGACGTAGTTCAGGCCTACATTAGTTTTTGGATTTTTTTTGTTGTTGTTTTTTTTCCCTTTTTTTTGTTATATATATATATATATATTTTTTTTTTTGATTTTCTTTTATTGTCTTTCAAGTAAACCTTCTAATGATGCTTTTGAGTTTCAAAGAGCGTAATCCAGGAAGAATAACCGGCTCAAAGGGCTAGCAAGGGATTAGAGTGTTTAGGGTAGCGAGAATGAAAGCCTTCGTCATCCCAATCGGAAAGATTACACATAATACCTTTTGACTGCATCCGCATTCACTGCTGCTTCGGAATCATTTCCTTCAATGTCTCCCAAGTACAGTGCTCCTCTTGGCAATATCTTTCTGATGATATATGGGCCTTTCCAATTAGGAGCGAACTTTCCTTTTGCTTCCTGATGATGGGGAAGAATACGCCTTACGAGTTGCCCCACTTCAAAATTTCTGGGCCGTACTTTCTTGTTGTAGGCACGGGCCATTCTTTGTTGGTACAACTGCCCGTGGCGTACTGCGCCCATTCTCTTTTTATCAATCAAGGTTAGCTATTTCAGGCAGGTTTTGACCCACTCACTATCTTCAATTTCAGCTTCAACAATGATCCGTAAGGAAGGAATTTCAACTTCCGCAGGTATCACATCTTCAGTGCCATAAACTAAAAGATATGGGGTTGCGCCCGATTGATGTGCGCACAGTGGTGCGGTACCCCAACAATGCAAACGGAAACTTTTCATGCCACTGCCTAGAGCTTTGAATCATTTTCCTCAAAATCTTTTTGATTTTCTTGTTTGTTGCTTCCATGGCACCAATGGCTTTGGGCCGATACGGAGTGGAGTTTCTATGCGTTATCTTGAATTGTTCGCATATTTCTCTCATAAAATGACTATTCAGGTTTGCAGCGTTATCTGTGATGATGGTCGCATGGATACCGAAACGGCATATAAGATTGGAATGCACTAAATCCACCACAACTTTCTTGGTAACAGATTTGAGGGTGATTTCATCAACCCATTTCGTGAAGTAATCGATGGCAACCAATATGAATCTATGCCTGTTTGAGGCTTTTGGCTCGATCGGCCCAATGACATCCATGCCCTAAGCAACAAATGGCCTAGGTGATGACATGGGATGTAGTTCCGTGGGAGGTGCATGAATCGAATCACCGTGCACCTGACACTGATGACATTTCTGAACAAAACTGAAGCAGTCTTTATCCATGGTCATCGAGTAATAGCCTGCTCGGAGGATTTTCTTTGCCAAGACATACCCGTTCATCTTAACAAATTGAGATCCGGGGTCCTATTGTATAGGATATCACCGCTCAAAAAGAAACCACTTGCCTGTCGTCTGATGATTCTCTTTTGGTCTCGGCTAGCTTGATCCGGGTATTCTTTTGTTTTCAGAAACCTCTTGATGTCATGATACCATGGTTGGACACTTGATTCTGCTTTAACCGTATTACAATAGACATGCCTTTCACGGATTTAGATCTCCAAGGGATCAATGTGGGCATTGCCTGGGTAGGGTAGCATCGATGCCAAAGTAGCAAGTGCATCAGCTAATTCGCTGTGACAACGTGGGATGTACCTGAACTCTATTGACTCGAATTGTCTGCTCAGATCTTCCACATGTTACCTATAAGGAATAAGCTTGACATCTCGGGTCTCCCATTCTCCTTGAGCTTGTCGGATAATCAGGTCCGAGTCTCCCATGATTAATAATTTTTCAACATCTTGGGCGATTGCCATGTTCATACCCATAATGCAAGCTTCATACTCAGCGGTGTTGTTTGTGCATAAGAACCAAAGCCTAGCTGTGGCCGGATAATGCTGACCATCAGGTGAGATCAAGATTTCCCCAATCCCAACACCTTTTGCGTTTACCGCTCCATCGAAGAACATTTTCCAAGTATTGGTGTCTTTGGATATTTCCTCAATTGAATTTACCTCCTCATCCGGGAAATAAGTGTTCAAAGGCTGATACTCATCATCGACCGGATTTTCAGCCAGATGGTCTGCTAAAGCCTGGGCTTTCATTGCCGTGCGAGTGACATGGACTATGTCAAATTCTGTGAGAAGGATCTGCCATTTTGCTAACCTCCCGGTGGGCATTGGCTTTTGGAATATGTATTTTAGAGGATCCAACCTGGTTATGAGGTAGTCGGAGTATGCTTGCAAATAATGTCTCAGCTTCTGGGCGACCCAAGTTAAAGCGCAACACGTTCTTTCCAGCAAAGTGTACTTGGGTTCATAACTGGTGAACTTCTTGCTCAAAGAGTAAATGGCCTGTTCTTTCCTTCCAGTCACATCATGTTGCCCGAGGACACAGCCGAAAGAATTTTCCAGGATTGTCAGATACAAGAACAAAGGTCTCCCTGGTTAAGGTGGGACCAACACTGGCGGATTCGACAGATACGTTTTGATTTTGTCAAAAGCTTCTAGGCATCCGTCTGTCCATTTAATGGCCGCATCTTTCTTTAATAACCTGAATATGGGTTCACATGTAGAAGTCAACTGAGCAATGAACCTGCTGATATAGTTCAATCTTCCCAATAAACTCATGACGTCTTTCTTGGTTTTTGGAAGGGGTAGATCCCGAATAGACTTTATCTTGGTTGGATCTAGCTCAATGCCTCTTCGACTGACTATGAATCCCAAGAGCTTGCCGGATGGGACTCCGAATGTACATTTGGCTGGGTTTAGCTTCAAATCTTATTTGCGCAACCGCTCAAAGAATTTTCTCAGATCTCGGACATGATCCTCCTTAGTCTTAGATTTGATGATCACGTCATCCATGTACACCTCTATCTCTTGATGCATCATGTCATGGAAAATGGTAGTCATGGCCCTCATGTAGGTTGCCCCGGCATTCTTCAATCCGAATGGCATGACCCTGTAACAGTATGTGCCCCAAGCTGTGGTGAAGGCTGTCTTTTCAGCGTCTTCTTCATCCATTAACACTTGGTGATATGCCGCATAACAGTACACAAAGGATTGTATCTTATGTTTGGCACAATTATCAACAAGGATATGGATATTTGGCAAAGGGAAATTATCCTTGGGACTTGCTTTGTTTAAATCTCTATAGTCCACACACACTCATGTTTTTCCGTCTTTCTTTGGTACTGAGACTACATTGGCTAGTCACGTGGTGTATCGAACTACCCGGACCACTCCTGCTTTCAGCTGTTTTGTGACCTCTTCTTTGATCTTGTCACTTATATCAATTTTAAACTTTCTTTGCTTTTGCTGAACAGGGGGATAATCAGGGTACGTCGGCAATTTATGAACCACCATATCAACACTGAGTCCTGGCATGTCATCGTATGACCAAGCAAACACATCTTTGAACTCAAACAAGAGTTGGATCAATGCATCTCGAGTTTTTTAATCTGTGTGAATGCTTATCTTGGTTTCCCTGATTTCTTCAGAACTACCCTAATTACCAGCTCAGTATCATTTAAGTTCGGCTTAGGTTTATTCTCAAATTGTTCCAATTCTCGATTTATTTCCCTAAAAGCCTCTTCTTCATTATATTCCGGTTCTTGGTTCATTACTTCACAGTTAGACAGCGTGTTTGGATCTGGGCATGAAGTCCGCAAGCATGTCATTTTATTTAAAGTTGCATTATTAGAACTGAAAAGAAAAAAGAAAAATAAAACAACAAAATTAAAAGAGATGAATGATGAAATATTGATTTTATTTCATTGAATTTTGAAGATAACAGGGTTTACACTTGGAATTAAAGACAAAAGATAGGACAACTTAAACAAAACAAAACATCCGAGTTACACCCTGAAATAACTCGTGATGCAGAAAAAGTGGCAAGACAAGTCTACCGGGACTCCCGCCTAATTGGGAATGGCGTAGCCTTCCAATCTTTCAGCTTGGCATTGGGTCCCATGTATAGCACCTCAGCGGTGCTTGAGCCTTCCCCTTGCTGAACCATGTAGGTTTCATACAACATATGTTTTATAGCCCCACAAATTTCTTCAATTTCCTCGGCCGTAAAGGCTTCATCTTCCTCCCCGTTACTGTACTTAGGCTTGACAAATGTTTTGTACAGATGCGGAAGCCGCTGAGTCAAAACCCGCCCATCATTCTTCCTTTTCTTTGCCTATTTTATATCAGCTGGCGTGGGTCGGAAACCTAACCCAAAGAATCGCTCGCTGGCAGTTGAGGTGATGGGTTTAACTGTTCCTTATAGTGATCTCCCGAGCCCTTTTCCAGGTTGATATCCATGTCTGATCATTTCTATGGCTACCATGATTGATGCGTTTGACAGGACGGGTTGAAGGCAAGGGTTTCCCTCTTTACATTGGTCTGCGACCACAATTTCAAAAGCTTGATAGATTATATGTTCATTTCCTTCATTTACTTCAAGGCATGGGACTGATGGATCGCGATAAATTCATTGTTCATCCTCTCCATGAACCACAATCTCCTGGTTTTCATATTCAAATTTAACCATCTGGTGGAGAGTGGAGGGCACGACTCCTGCCGCATGGATCCACGGTCGTCCCAAGAGAAAATTGTATGAAGTGTCCATATCCAGAACCTGAAAGGTTACTTCGAAGTCGATCGGACCAATAGTCAGGACCAGGTCAATTTCTCCAATAGTATCCCTCTTCAAGCCATCAAAAGCACGTACGCACACATCATTAGGTCTTATTTTCTTGGTGCAGATTTCCATGTGCTGTAGGGTTGAGAGCGGGCAGATATCTACCCCAGAACCTCCATCCAGCATGACTCTCTTTAAATAATACCCTTCACATTTTACTGTCAGGTGAAGGGCTTTATTGTGGGCAGCCCCTTCCGGGGGCAAATCATTTTTGCTGAAAGAAATTTGATGGGTTGCAAAGAATCTTTCTGCCATCCTCTCCAGTTGCTCTACCGTAGTTTCAATGGGCACATATGCTTCATTGAGGGTTTTGATTAAAACCTTTTGATGCTCAGTTGAGCTCATTAACAAAGATAGAAGAGAGACTTGATCGGGAGACTTTTGAAGTTGATCAATGACTTCGTAGTCTACTTCTTCGGGGCTTACCGGTTTCTTGGATGGGAAGCGTTTCTTTGTAGCATTTTTTACTTCCCCCAAATTGAGATACCTCTCAGCCGGGTTGTCTTCTTGGATTTCCCCCGAGATCTCTTTGCCTTTGTATGTCACTACCGTCTTGCTGTAGTTCCATGGCATGGCAGTGGGGACTGTCATGGGCCTTTGTGGCGCACGACCGATAACCACGGGCTCATTTAGCCTTGGTGGACATACCGGTCCCCGTACCACATAGGTCTCCTTTTGCACATACATTTGAGCCTTTTGCTTCTTTACTTCAAATCTCTTGGGGGGACTTAATGGCATTTGTTCTTTCTTGCGCCCTCGGGGGACATAAAGAACGACATCTTTGGAGGGCATTACCCCAGTTTCAATTTTTACCTTCTCTTCTGCCTTCTGAGGAACAGTTTTGCTCTTCTTCTCTATTTTGTCCTGTTTTGGGATAGTTTTTGGCTTTGTTTCTATATCAGCTATGGCGATGATAGCTTTCAAGGTTAGGTCGAATTTCTTGTCTTCACAGATCATTCCAATAACCAGCCCATTGTTGTGAGCCGATAGTGGATTATTGGTCACATTGGGGATATCCTCGTCCCTCAGCACTATTCTTTTTTATTCGATTAAATGTTCCACCGCTCTTTTCGATGTCCAACAGTTCTCCATATCATGGCCTTCTGCCCCCGAGTGATACGCACATCGGGTGCTCCGTTGGTAAGAAGGTGACTTTGGGTTTTGTCTGTTTGGGGGTACAAGCTGTAGCAAACCCATTTGAACCAACTTCGGGAACAAACTCGAGTATGACTCGCCAATGGGTGTGAAGTTTATTTTCCTCGGTGGCTCCCGGGCACGAAAATTATTTTGTGGAGGTCGGGGATTATAGTAGGCTTGGGACGGTGGTAGATTTCTAGGAGATGGAGCTCTATTTTGGTTAAAATTTTGTTGGGGCCGGCCATATGGCTGGCATTCATCACTGCATATGGTGGATGAGCATAGGCTATATCCTGGTGAGGGTAGTAGTGCTATGGGCCCTTCCAGAGAAAAGAGGTCTGGGTGGATGGGGCTTTCTTGCACTTGAAGCAGCCATTGACGATTCTTCTTTCTTCTTTCGATTGGCTAATCCTCCAGACCTGCCTTGTATGGCTTGGGAGGTAGCTCTGATGGCAGATTGACTCAAAATCCGCCCTGTTCTTAAACCGTTCTCGATCATTTCTCCGATTTTTATGGCCTCAGCGAGCGTCTTCCCCATCGTTGAAATCATATTTTGATAATAATCAGCTTCTTGTGCCTGAAGGAAGACCGTGACCATTTCAACTTCGTCCATGGGAGGTTTCACCCTCGATGCCTGCTCACGCCATTTGACGGCGTACTCCCTGAAGCTTTCGAAGGCTTTCTTCTTTAAATTTGCTAAGGAATTTCTGTCCGGAGCAATGTCAATATTGTACTGGATTACCGAACAAAATCTCTTGCCTCATCATCCCAAGTATGACAACAGGATATTTCCTGGTCCATGTACCACTCGGAAGTAATACCGACCAAACTCTCCCCAAAATAAGCCATGAGGAGCTCTTCTTTTCCGCCCGCTCCCTTCAGCTGATTGCAATACTTTTTGAGATAGGCGATGGGATCCCTATGCCCATCATATTTCTCATACTTCGGGGTTTTAAAACCCAACGGTAGATGCACATGAGCAAACATACACAAATCAGCGTATGATACATTTTTCTGTCCACTCAAACCTTGTATGTTTTTGAGACTTTGCTCGAGACGTCTCATCTTTCTAGAAATCTCATCTTGCTCAGGGGTTTTTACATTTGTCTCCCGCCCTGAGGTAAACTCGTACCTAAGAAGCTGAGGATAAGCCGTTGCAGCAAACTGAGATGTTTCCATCGGGAAAGGCTGTGCTTGATATGTACAATGGGATGGATTGAAGCTAGGCCTGGGCAAGGCAGGTTGTGTCGTGGCCGAGCAAGGGGGTGCAGTAACTATGTTTGAGGCTGCACCAGAAATTGACGCCTGGGGGCGATCCTCGGAGGGTGTTCCCAAAAAATTAGCAGTGATGGTAGGGTATCCCAGTGGGTAACTTATCGGGATGTTGGAAGTCCTACTGGCCCTGGGAAAGAGCTCGGGAAATCCGAGAATTGCATTTGGTGGTTCCTTTCCGTTTGTCCAGGCGTCCCACATTTCCATCATGTGCAGACACAATAATCTGTTTTCTTCGGCAGCTACCGATTCTGGAACTAAGATGCCTGAGATTGGATTTTCCTCTGCAATACGAATTGTCGGCAAAGTTATCTCAGAAGCCATTTCGACACTTCCTTTTGATCTTGTGAATTATGGATGTGACGCCAGGTTACCACAAAACCAATCGCCTTACTTGTAAAAACCTATACTTAACAGCAAACCGGTTAGTTTGGAGCAAATAACACATAGGTAATCGCACGTTGGGGTGTGATGCACCTAAGCAGTTAAATGCGTTTCTACATGTCTCACGATGGTTGCATGTTTCATCCCGTCTTTGCCTATTTCCCTCAAAAGTTCTTTCTTTTTCACTTTCAGATTTTCATTCTTTTCTTTCATCCCGTTCTTGCTCTTTTTCCCCTTTCTTTTATTTTTTATATTTTTTTTTGTTGATCATTATTTTTTTTTAAATGGGGATTGCGTAATTTCGGAGAAATAAATGTAAAAATAAAGAAACAATTTTGAGAATTTTGTATTTCCATTAATAAAATTCTTCTATACAAACTAAATTCTTAAAGAAAATCTGCAATAGACTTGAAACAATTCTTGAAATAAAAACTGGAATACAGATTTAATAAATGTAAAATTAGAAATACATTAATGCTTCAGTTCCTTGGGCCCGTGGGACATCGTTCGGTCTTGCCATGGGCCTGTGTGCAAGATCCCCCTGGAGCCGCTCCAAATCACTCATTATCTGGCGGACAAGTATCATTACCGCGGCAAAGAAGGTGGTTTGAGTTATATCTTCGCATGCTTGGCATTTTGCGACAATATAGTCGGCAATGGTTCTGACCTTTTCTCGGACAACACCCTTTTCTTGAAGCGGGCGCCCTATTTGTTGATCTCGGGCTTTTAGCACCTGAATGTCATGACGACTCTGGCTCTGTAGCTGTTGTAAATCATGCTCCATTCGGGCCATCAGATCATAGCAGTGCTCCCTGTCAGCTTTAAAATTTCGGGCCTGTTTGTCTACCTCATTTTCAAGACTAGTTATCTTTCTTTTCAAATCGGTGATTGTCAATTGTTCTCTCCCTTCTGCATTTTTTGCCAATTGTTCTCGAATTTTCGCTTGATTTGCCTCGGATTTTTCTAGATTGTCTTGGCATTCAAGCACTTTCTTTCTCAAACTGCTTATGAGCTTTCCATCCGCTTGCCTTCTTTCCTGATTTTTGGCAGCTATTTTCATTTGCAGGATTTGAGCTTTGAGGGCTTCATTTTCTTGGGTCAGCTTTTTCTTTTCACCCTCATCTACAGCAGCTTGCAAACCATTCTCGAAATGAAGGTCCCTGACTTGCTTTTCTAGCTTGCTTATGGTGGCCCGATACTCATTTTTGGCCAACCAATCCCAATGTGCTTGTGACTCTTCGATGAATTCTTGAAGATGGGGTCTTTTGGCCGGTCGTCTGGACTCGACTTCTTTTTTGTACCAAGCAAGATAGCCAGGTGAGACTTTACCTCGGGACATGTCACGCACACAAGTATTTGCCGGCAAGTATTGGCATTCACTCCAAATCTGAAGAACCACCTTTTCAGGGAACTGTCCATCAGCGCTGATCTCAATTGCATGACGGCTAAGGTCTTCATCTTTGGGCACCATTTGGCATCTCCCCAACTATCTCAAGACCCGATATGGGGCATAGGGCTGGATACTTTTAAGACCCATCAGGGGAAAGTGAGGCCCAGTAGCTGGCATATATATGACTTCGTCGACAGGACTCCAGCCAAGCATCCATTCTATCTGTTCTGTAGTGATAAAACAAAGACAGGATATCCACTCTGCGGCCCCTTTAGGCATGCTAAAGCCTTCGACCCTTGCATTGAATTCCTTTATGCAACTCTTCTCTGTTGACGCGTACCTCATGTATTGAGGACCAGGACATAAATGTTCAATCATCCATATTTGTAACAGGAGGTTGCATCCCTCAAAAAAGTCTCCTCCGGCTTTGCAGGCTGTGAGAGCTCAGAAGATTTCAGACACTATCATGGGCGCGAGGATGCTTTTGGCCTGAGTGAGTAAGGTGCTGATGACCCCAGCTATCTGTATATCGATATTTCCGTCTTTCCTGGGGAACACTAGGAGACCCAGAAATACCACTATAAAAGAGAAGCACATGTGCTCTTCCCATTTTAATCGGTTTCTTTTACTGCAGGTCTTGCTTTCTGGATTGTTAAAGCCCCCTACATGCCCGTACCGATGGTATATGAATTGCAGAGTAGAAAAGTTGTCTGCCAAATCCGGGTTTTGGACCCCCCTTGCTTATTTTCAACATATCTAGGAACTTGTGTGGAGTGACGGCTCTTGGAGCAACCAAATACCCATGCCTCAACGGAGTTTCATTTTTACCGATATACCCGGTTATTTCTTTCAAGGTGGGTGTAAGCTCAAAGTCTGAGAAATGAAACACATTATGGCTGGGTCCCAAAATGTAACCAAGGCCTTTATGATATCTCCTCTGGGCCTGATCGTTAGCAAGTCGGGGAGACCACCCAAATACAATTTAACCGTATTCTGCCCTGATTCACCCAGATCTTTCCAGCACATGTGCAGCTCCAAAGGAATCTTAGTCAATATCTCCATCGGCAATTTTGATTCGTGCTCGTTCTGCATATTTAAATTAAGGTGATTGATTTAAAAAACCAACGAATTTTTCAAAAAAGAGTCGATCTTGCACACATTTAATAAACAGCTACTTTTGCAAATACGGCCCTTCAGCACTTCAAAAGGGAAGATTTTAGGGCTGTGCTTGCTAGGTAGCCAAAAATTAAAATAGGTGGTCGTTTTTGCAAAAACAACCTTCCGACGCCCTTTTGGAGATATTTGGGCTATTTATGCATGGACGACACTACCTAAACTTTTATTTTCGAAATTTCCTAAAATGAAATACTTAACAGAAGAAAGGGTATTTCTAGATTTTTTAATTTTTTTTAAATTCTTTTTTTTATTTATTAAAGAAAACTACTTTGGAATTTTTTCAAAAGAAAATATTTTTTGATTGAATTTTGTTTTATCTTTTTCAAGGAATAAAGAAAGATTTTCATTGTCTCGAATTCCTAAGATTTTATTTATCATAAAAAATCGAGAAAGAAACTTTTTTTTTTGTTTTTTTTTTTGAGTCTTTTAAAAGCAAAAATATTTTTTTTTTGAACTTTTATTTTATTTTATAAAAGCAAGAAAAGAATATTTAGCAAAAGTAAGAAAATATTTTGAGTTTTTATGTACAAAAGAAAGAAAGTATTTCGGATTTTTCGTTTATTTAGAAAGATATTTTTGGAGCCTTCAAAAGTAAGAAAGAAAATATTTAGACTTTTTCCTTTTTTTTTCATTTTTTTTAGAAAGACAAAATATTTCAGACTTCAATTTTTCAAAATTCTTTTTCGATTTTTTTTCTTTCCGATTTTTGTTTTCCTTTTTCCGTTTTCTTTTTCTTTTTCTTTTCTTGATTTTGAAATCAATTTTTTTTTTTCGTTTTCTATATTGTCTTCTTTTTTTTTTCAAAATTTTGGCAAAGTTTCGACTTATTTTGGACACCAGATTTTTTTGAAAAACGTGTAACCGACTCTCCGTTTTCTCATACCTCAACTTCATCATCTTTTTCATTTTACTCTAACCGCCGGTCCACATGCAAACCGATGTTGAGTCCCCAAAGTCAAATGCATATGATGCAAATAAACGTTCCTACTAGGGATCCGGCATGAGGTCATGTTATTCTAAGCTGAAAACCTGAGTATTGTTCTAGACTTGTGTACACAACTCGAGCTGAGGAGGGGGCTACGTACAGGGCACCAAAAGGTCAACCGGCTATGTAACTTGTCCGGCCTCTTTCTTATTTAAGGTATGACACTAACAGAATAAAGAGTCACGACCAGTGTGCACATCCCCGAAGATGAGAAAAGAAGGGTTCGCAACAGTTTTATATACAGTTCAAGTAATATCAAAGCGGTAAAAGCAACATTTAGCACATTAGGCTAAACATGTAACAAAATCAGATAATAATAAAAGCCAAGCATAACAGTTATTCTATGCTCGAATTCTTGAACCTTGAACCAGAGATTCTGGGTTCATTCCCTAGCAAAGTCGCCAGAGCTATCACACCTCCTTTTCGTACACCCCCGAGGAGTATATAATGGAGTTTTTCCAATTAAAGTGACATTATTCGAAATGAGATTATTTATTTAATTTTGTCAGAGTTGCCACTTGAAATATTTAATTGGTGTCCCAAGTCACCGATTTATTTTTATCCCAAATCAAGGAAAATTTTGACTTTTCTTGAGAAGTCTGCGAATCAGAAATTCTGAGTAAGGAATTGTGTTAACCCGAGGGAAGGTGTTAGGCACCCTCGGATTCCGTGGTTCTAGCACGGTCTCTCAACTATTATAATTGACTTATTATCTGATTTTAATACATGTTTCTAGCCTATGGTATATTTTACCTTTAACCGCCTTTTATAATTGTTAGAGAATTGCGACGTTAGTTAAAATATGTCACAAACCACGTCACATAAATGCACCCGTAATCCGTAACATATTTTAATTTAACATTGAGATTTGGATTTGGGTCACATAAATGCGCACCCGAGTTTAGGGAATTGAGTTACTAAAATAACGCGCCTAAAACAACTACGCATTTTTAACTTTTCGAGGGCCATGAAATTCACTGAATAGCACACCTCGGTTTTCTAAGTATTTTAATATTGATTAATGAGGGCCATGCATTTTAAAATTTTATTTGACACGGCGCACCTCAAATTATTTGAAAACTTTCCTTATTTGAAGTTATTAAAATCGAGTTACCTAAAAGGCACCCTCAAAATTGGCATTGTTACTATGTCACGGGAACAGTACCCATAGTCACAATGTTTGTTAATCGTGCCTAAAAGCAAGTTACGAAAGTTTAAGGCGTTCAAGGCTTAATTATTTAAATTTGCATTTAACTATTAAGAGGGCCATAGATGATCGTTGCTAATTACATGGCTCACCTCTATTAATTAAACGAAATTTTTTATCTAAAGTTGTTAGAACTAAGTCTATTTGTTTAATGTCATTTAGAAGCCTACATGTAAACAACAAATAGTCCATTTGGTTTCTACACTGAACAGCAGGCCTGCTTGGGCTCCAACTGTTTTCAATTTCAAGCCCATAACAGACCCCTCAGAATAAGGTCATAAGCTCAATTGCGAATATAGCCACTAGTTTCAGAAATAGCCCTACATTGAATTTTAATAGATTATCTTTGCAGTCATAAATAATTATTAAATTTGGGCCTGGATGCCACTGAAATGGGCCAGCTCAGCAATCAGGCCCAAAATCAGCCTTAAACGAAACTGTATTTCTTAGAAATGGGCTACAATTATAGCCCAAACATCCAAGGAAAAGGGATAATTCAACAAATGCTCTCAGCAGATAAGCATAAGTAGGAATAGATTAATTACAATAACTTCAATTAACCTGAAAAGAATTTAAAATATAGATAGTTATCAACCTATTAATTGACCACAAAACTGATAAACTAAATTATTACAAAACTTCTTGATTCGATCTTCAAACTCATAACATAGCCACCTAAATTCCAGAATAATACATTGATACTGTAACCAGTGTCCTTCTCCTTGTTCCTTCTTCATATTTCAGATTTAACTAATCAGAACAGGGATAGATGAAATGATCACTGCTTCCTAACTTAGTTGAACTCGAAAATATTAATTTCAATTCTGTTTTTGGTCAAATAAACACTGTGCTTCAGCATATTAGGTACTCTATATCACAGCAGTGGCACTCTTAGCATGTTTCAGTATTATAAGTGATCACCAATCGTTATTGAATCAATTTATGAGTATTTCCCATTAAAATTTCAATTAACTAAAGAACAACCAACAGCAAACTGAAACTGGTATGGAAGTAGAGGTAACAATATGTGGCAAAGACAAATAGAGTCATGAGGCAAACTAAATATATATTACAGCAGTACTTCGAATTTTATTACAAACTAGCAAAGGAACCCAAACAACCACTAATACATGATTCATTAGTACAGATCAGTCCAAATTTACAACATTCACAACTTCCGAGATTGATAGGAAGAGAAACTCAAACAGAATGAACCATTAAATTGACCTTAACTGTGTGTTCTTGTTAAGAACACACGGTTAAAGTCTATTTTGACTTTAACTCGGCTCTAAAGGCTTCGATTTCAGAGGTTCCAAAATTTTAGGGTTTTTTTTTTGATTTGAAATCGAAGGGATTTCAGGGGGTTTTGGTTGAAACAGGGTAGGGATTTGGGATTAGGGGATGAAGGTGGTCCTAGGGTATGGTTTTAGGTCGATTAGGGTGAGGAGCCGCCATGGCTTCAATGAGGATTTGGGGGCGGCTAGGGTTTCGGATTTCAGTGGAAGGGGTCGTTTGAAGGAGACGGAAATGGGGTAGGGAGGTAGGATTCAGACATATATATAGTCGAAGGAGGGCCAGTTGTGAGCCGTTAGATCTGCTGAGATCAACGGCTAAGATCAATTCACTTAATCTGAATCGCGTTGTTTGGGTACGGGAGGAATCGGACCGGGTTTGGATAATTACCCTTGGGCTGGTCTGGTCAAAATTGTATTGGGCTCGTTTAATTCAAACTAGCAGCCCAATCTGATTTCCTTTCTCTCTTTTGTTTTGTTTTTCAACTTTTTTTGTTTTTAATTTTCTCTTTTATTTTTTAAAACTAAGAATCGTAATAATTAAAAATCTTAAATTACCTAAATATAAAATTAAGCTAAATAACTAATTACACAAATTATAATAACACTTAATTCTAAGAATTAAGATTAAAGATTAAGAAGATTGTAAAAATGAACTATTTCTCGTGATTTTCTAATTTTATAAAATAAATAAT
This sequence comes from Nicotiana obtusifolia, assembly GCA_002018475.1. Taxonomy (NCBI): domain Eukaryota; kingdom Viridiplantae; phylum Streptophyta; class Magnoliopsida; order Solanales; family Solanaceae; genus Nicotiana; species Nicotiana obtusifolia. Next base: position 12,509 of record MCJB01033374.1, on the reverse strand, counting down.
TACTAATTTAATCCTAAAAATGTAAAAAGAAATCCTAAATGAGATGCATGATGTTTTTGTATTTTTATTATTTAATTAACTAAAAATTAAACAAGCAAGAAAAATGTAAGTAATTTAAAATCTAATAGAATTCCTAAAAAAATGAATAATAATAAAAAAGCTATTTTTGATTTTTTGGGAGCATTTCGGGTACGGCAAAAATCACGTGCTCACAGCAGCTGATGCCCGTTCGGCAGCATCTGGTGGCGATGGACGCGGAGATTACAGATGAATCACTGCCAGAGGATATAGACCGGCACAAGAGACTGTTGTTGTTGCTGATGTTTGCTGTATATTGTTTCGAACACTTCGGGAAACCTAGTCAGCTTGAGATTTCTACATCATCTAGAACGGCTAGATGATTTATCTGGTTACAACTAGGGTGCATCTATTCTAGGTTACCTGTATAAGCAGATGTGCGGAGCGTGCATGAGCACCTAGAGAGATATTGCCGGATTTTTACCGTCGCTGCAGGTGAAAACATAGTAAATTCTTTTCATGATTATACATAGTTAAAAAAACACCTTAAATCTTACGTCCACAATCTATATAAGGTTTGGGCTTGGAGCGTTTCCTGCAATTCCAGCCACTTCTACCACCGATCGCTTCGGATGCACCACCTCCACCGTTTCTCCCTTTATCTTGGATGTGGGTTGATAGGCGAGGCTACGCGTGCGAGGTTGAGGCTTGACATCATCTCCCTTATTATAGGGATTTGTTGGATTTACTTGAAGACGCATAGGTGCATATTTACTTAAGTTTACTTGGACTAGCTTGATATGTGTTGCGTTTACTCACGATTCTTGTGTTTATTAAAGAGTTCGTATGGGGGCCAAACAGCGACGCGCTCATAGCTGGTTTGCCGATTCTTGCTCCTGCGGCCGAGCTATGTGGAGCTCTTCCATCCCACTGATATGTCTTGATATAGTCGGGCATCATGACACTGAGCGAATCTTTCGCCAGTTTGGTTGCCCGCAGCTTGTACCTATTCCGCCCACTTGGCACAGGACACATTACCAGCGGGATGATCGTTGCAGGGTTGACCAGACATACATGGCCTGGCTAGAGGCTCAGATTGAGGTTTGGGACTAAAGGTATGACCTGATTCCGCCATACCCTCCACCTGAACGTATGGATGGCGAGAATAAGTACATGGGTTGGTATCGTAGCGTTACCCGACTTCTCGTCGGGAATCCTGTTCATCCTGCTGGTTGTTGGTACATTTCATACGCCGGGAGGCATGAGGCACTAGTATGTTATATGTTATACTTATTATAACGTTACGTTATCCTTTCGTAATTAATATTTTACATGTTATGCAGGCTATTGGCTTACATCAGTTCTACTAGCTGGGATTGGAGATGCTGCGGCATACAGGCAAGGGAGCGATAACTTTACACGCGTTTGGCCGTCGGGTTACTAATCTTGCTTCCGCCACATTGAGATGTGCCCGAGAGGATGAGCGCTTAGGATACAAGGCTGCTTATGTCCCGCCCGAGGAGTACCATCATGGGCCACCAGTAGAGCCTGAACGTGGTAGACGTGGTAGGCATGACCAGAGAGGAAGGGGTGGCCACGAGGTCGTGGTGGTTGGCGAGGACGGGGTCCCCAGCAAGGGGCACCCGTAGAGGATATTAGGGATAATCAGCAGGGTGAACACCCTAAGCCACACGATGCTCCTCATGATATGCTGTTATTTAGCCTTCAGTTGTCGCCAGGGACTTCACAGGTGACCCCATCAGCCCCATTGTTGATTGCAGGCACAACCATTAGGCGGCAGGAGTGGGATCATTATTTTCCTGATCCCCCAAAGCCATCGACGGTTGCTGCTGATCGTCCGATACCAAAAGTGCACAGTGAGCGACGACTGAGTTATGACTCATCACCAAGGGATGCTGAGGATCTTTCACATACTTCATCAACTCCAGTGCATCTCGATATTCTGACAGAGCATTGTGGCGCTACTCAGGTGCAGGTTTGTTTGTATTTCTATTATTTCAATTTATTTTTATGTCATTGATTAGTTAGCAGTATCTAAAGTGTTTTTTATCTTTTTAAAGATTTCGTCATCGCCCATTAGGGAGGCCACATTGTGCGATACTGACTTGCTGGAGATGGATGATTTTATTCAGGAGCCCGTTGAGACCATGGTATGACCATTATAATTTTTCTTGCTAACACGTACATTAGTATTTTATATTTTATATACTAAAATATCTTATTATTCTGTAGGTTACTGCTGGCCCAACGGCCGCTTCTACCGAGTCTACCAGCCTTATTGACGATCATGCTACAGCGTATCCTCCGATAAAGAGGCGACATGATGAGGATGATCCTGATAGCGTAGCTAGGCGGGATGGGATGTGCCTCAGGCCAATCAATGCTACCGAGTCTAGAGTTCATATTCACCGGTTAGATTCTAAATGTTTAGCAAACATGATTTGTAGTATTCCTGGTTAATGGGTTCATCATACCATTCTTCAAAACCACATTGATTTTCGTACTACAAATAGGACAATAACACAAGACAATTAATTAACATGTTATATAAAAGGTATTAACAAACCTTTTTTTCCAAGAATAATAACTTAGAACTTGTTTACACATCTAACGTCTGCGCCCCAGATTGCAATTTGACTAATATGTCTCAAAATCGCACGTTTGTCACAATAGCACCTTGGTACGTCATTGCATCCAGTCATGTCGTAATGCTCGAAAATAAAAAAATAATGGAAAGTTTTTCTATTTGTTTCGTTACAACGCAAATAATAACTAAAATGCATGACATTTTTATAGGCAGCTAAGAGTGATTTTAGGTTACATATCGCATATTGGTGAGGCACTATGTTTCGCGTGATAATGATTCTTTCGGGTACAAGTGGGTCTAGTTTTTCAGACCGACAGCTTTTTCGGATCGATAGCTTTTTCAGGTCGACATGAAAATACACATAGCGCATATTGGTGAGGCTTTATGTTCCGCATGATAATGATTCTTTAGGGTACAAGTGGGTCCAGCTTTTTCAGGTCGACATGACAATACACATAGCGCATAGTGGCGAGGTGCTATGTTTCGCATGATAATGATTCTTTCAGGTACAAGTGTGCCCAGCCATTCCAGGTCGACAGCTTTTTCGGTCGACATGAAAATACACTTAACACATATTGGTGATGCATTATGTTTAAATATACGAATTCGTGCCGTTTAATTCTTCTTAAGTTGAACCAATGAATCAGTATTCAAAGACCATTTGAAGAACCATTACAGCATCCATTTCAGAAATGCTACTAACATTTAATAAGTGGCTTAAGAAGAGGCAAAAAGCTAAAGGTAGTATAAAAGATCCACATGGAACACGTCGTAACACAATCAATCCCTACCTTAAAAAAATATGCTAGGTTGCCATACAGATTTGGTTGATGACAAGTGGTATGGTGTTCTATGTCCCTTGAAAAATAAGCCTATCAATATACACACTGATTTCAAAGTTGCAGGGCACATTATTGAGGGCGAAGCGCATTCTACAAAGCCTGAAGGTATGCGAATTTGGGGCAAAAAACTACAATGGGTTCCCCTTTACTCAAAACGATGTGATTATGAAGTACTATGTTACTGCATGGGATTGTTGTACCACAGGCACTGTATGAAACCTTCCAAACAAACACACACAAGGATGAACCAAAAGTGATTCGGTATTTGATTAAGGAGATTCTAGAGATGGAAAAGGCACTAGTCATTCATCATGCAATGGATGATGTTAACTACTTGGAAAGAACTGAGGATCAGTATTGAGATTTATTAGAAAATCAAAAATTTAGAGACAATGATTATCCTATTTTCCCAACAGTTTTCGAGTGGGGAGGGGCTACCTAAGTTTCTACATAGACGTTGGACGTAGGAGTCCAATATTGTTGTAGAAATCAAGCAAGTGGTCTTATTGATGATAGTGATAAAACACGAGAAATGTGTGTCAACTGGGGCCTAGATTACGATGCCCTCGGCCCAGAAGGGTGCGTACAAGATGTTGACGAAGAAGACGAAGATAGTGACAATGAAATAGTGTTAGACAAGGACGATAATGGCCAATGAAAATTGCTATTTATTTCTTAGGGTGTATTTTAAATTGTTATATTGAATCTTTAATGCTAAATATCAATTAGATTTAACCCCATTGGAAACATAATTTTATTTCATAAATATTGCAAACTGAACATTTACAGACAATTAGTACAACAAAAATACTGCAAAAAAACATTACGTGTATCCTTGATATTGGAGCACATTGGATGAACTGCAACCTGGAGCTGAATTACCACCGCTTCCCAAACCAGCTGAAGAACATTTACAATGGTTGTGTCCTATTTTGGAACATATGCCATATTTACGCGTATAAATGATACGCTCAGATTATACCTTAAGAATAGTGTAAGCGGTTGGTGTCAAATATAATAACCCAACAAGGTTGGGGTCGAATCCCACAGGGAATAGGTGTGAAACGTTTATCTAATTAGTGTAATACTCGACTAAGTCGTAATTCTATCAAGTAATTGTAATAAAAAGGAATATTGAACTTAAATGTAAACGAAAACTGATTGCAATATTGTGAATATGAATAATATAAATAAAAGAAACCAAGGTTGTGTTCCCCTTTATGTAGTACAATGCTATTGATATTAATATTGTATAGTTCCATCGGATAACTTTCTTAATATGCAATTGACACCTAATTTACTACCCAATATTTTTTAATAATTCGGTAATATATCCTCTTTATGATTTTCCTAAATATAAAAGAGTTGTGATTAAGAACAATCAATTAATGCCAAATTAAAATTCACTTATTCCTAAGCGATTTTATTAAACAAGCTTTAAAGCCTTGAGTCGTTGTTATTTACTTCTACCAAATTCTATCCCACTTTCCCAAGCAAAGATAAAATTAATTGGCGTTCATTAATGTTTGCAACCATTAACAATTGTTGAAGAATAAGAAGTAAATAAATATCAATCATCCGTTGAAATCATATTCAATATCAAAATCTCAATAACATTGTACCCATCTAGGGTTCACAACCTTAGTGTTTAAATTTAGCCACTCATGCTGAACATTGAATAAGACAGAATAGTAATTGTCATAATCTTACAAAATAGAAAGTAATTGATCCCAAAAGCTTCCAAGAATTCAAACTAGTTAATTGCCCGTACTTTGTACTCTCAATTCTGACAAGATGATCCTCACAAAACTCTATTAAACCTATTTATAGAGGCCCAAAACCCGAGGCGAACTTTGGACTGGTTTGCCCCTGTTGTAATAATGCGGACCGCATTTCTGTCGCAAAACAGAAATGTGGACCGCAAATCTTCCTTGACTGTCGCATAGTTAACCTAGAATTTTTGCCTTCATCGAATGATTGTTTTGCGGTCCGCATGTTGATTATGCAATCACATTCTTCACCCTGTTTTTTTACCCAAAAACTCTGCTTGCATCTGCAATTTCACAGTGCTATTTTGCTGTTCGCATTCTTGTTTTGCGGTCGAATATGCGACCACATTCTCGACATGAAGGAGTGCCCATAGTTCTGTCCTTGTTTGTGATTTGCTAGTGAGCGATGCGGTCCGCATTCGCTGTTTGCAATAGCATACTCACATCTGCGATGCTATTTAAGTCTTTTCTTGTCTTTAGTTGGTCTTTTTAGCTCTTTTTCGTGCTTTTGGGTCCTTACACTCGATATACTGCAAATACACTAAAATTACATAAATATCGGTAAAATTAGCACATAAAACAAGTTAAACTCTAAGCAAGTAGTATCAAAATATGCCAAAATTACCCGGCACATCAACACCCCCAACTTAAACTCTTGCTTGTCCTCAAGCAACTAAAACGATACTATCCTAGTCTAAACTCTACTTATTAAACATGAAACAATACTGACTATGGACGGTGTTTGTTGTTTGCATCTCAAGTATATCTCTTTGAATACTTTACCCTCCTTGAATCATCAGTATATTCAAGGACAACCAATCAACTTGTGAACTTTAAGCCTCAACAAAGTAACTAAAGGCTACCTTCAGCTGAATGTACTTATGCTTTACTCAGAGCTCAACTTTCGATCAACCTAGCAGTTTATGTGCCCTCACTAAAAAGAAAGTCCCACTCTCATGATCTTTATCATAAAACTACAAGGGACTCAAATGCAAATACACTCACTCTCAGAACAAAATTTCAAGTGTCACCCCATGCCATACCATATGCTTGCCCTTATTTTAATTCATCACCTACTTCTAAGAACACTCTGTTGGAGATCACATAAGGACTTTGTAAGCTTGTAATGTAGGTTTAAGGAAGGGTAGGATATATATTTAGATGTGAGTAACTACATCCTCCTTGAACACTAATTATATTCTTCTTTCTTTTAACATTTCGCTTCTTTTCAACCCCATAGCCTCAATGGCGTTTAGTTCCCGAAGTGGGCCCGCCTTAAATACCCCTCTAATATATTTCAGAGCTCCATTATTATAAATACATATATAACTATTTTTTTTTCTTTTCTTTTTCTTTCTCTTTCTTTCTCTCTTTTTTTCCTTTTTTTCTTTGGAGCTTTCATAAATTCACATTAGCAGGCTCTCACCCTCACTTCACAGCCTTATCCATTTTCATTTTGACCCACACCCCCAACTTAGACTTTTAGCCCTGTTCTCAATGTTCAAGGAGGAACGGGTTCAAAAGAGGTCATTGTTTTACGAACGGGAAAGGTTTGTAATGAGGAGGCCAAGAAAAAAGCTAAAAGGCTCAAATGGGAAACTAGTGATATTATTTATACACAGGAAGGCTAAAAGAGGCTAAAAAGGTTTCATACATAAACAAAGAATGCCTAAGATCCTTTTTCCAACTCAGTGCACTTATAATAAGCGTCGAAAAACCACCCGGGCAGGTTCTAGATGGCAGAAGCAACACAAGAAATATTCAAACAAAGAGCTCACACACATTGGTACACAAACTGTTCGGTTAACATAGTTTACAGCTTTAGAGTTAACATTTGGTCACTCGAGGCTTTCCTCATGTATACATACACGACTCTAGGTGGACCTAGAGTTGCAGAGTGAGCCTCCAGTTCACCTAGTTGATTTGTTAACAAGGGTATAATCTACACACAGATTTACATACTTGATACTAAACAATTTTACCATCCCGGCCAATATATCTCATTTTAATAAACCCGGTTCTACTATTACTCCCTTGAAAAAGAACCCGGCAAAGAAAAAATAAGGGGATTTTATTGACAAATGGGATTTTATTGATAAACTTCATTTCACTAACTATGTAACTACAACAGCATATATACATAAATCATTAATCATTACTACATATTTTACAGTTATCAATGTCACTAAACATGCCAGAAAATAGATCAAATACACAAATAAGGCTACCACCCCCAACCGAAATCATGCATTGTCCCCAATGCATAAGAAAAGAAGAGAGAGTGCAAGGGGCTCCCTGGAGCGCATTTGCGCGACGAGATTCAGTAGCCTAGGAATCCTCTAGAGCTGCAGGAGGGCTGTGAGACTGAACTGGAGCAGGTGGTGGGGCTGCTGAGCTGCTAGCTTCGCCCACTGGTGGCTGTGTGGCCGATGAGTCTACAAGGGTGACCACATCTGCTAGCGAGTGCTGTATGGCCCTCTCAATGTCTGCGTGCTCTTCTTCCTCCGCTGTTGGCGTCGCAATTGCTTTGCCCTTCTCCTTAGGTTTATCAGCCTCATCGGACCATGAACTTGCATCCTCTGACTCCTCCCCTTCTAACTCTGATGACTGCCCCGATATCTCGTCATCAGTAACATCTACCGGTACCAAAGGAGCTGGAGGATGAGACACTTTGGCAGACGAAGGTGCAATGTCTGCCATTAGAGCAGTGAAGTCTAAGCCTAAGTCTGGTGCAGCAGTGTCTGCACTCTAGTTACCCTCTTTGGGGAGGAGAGATGCTATGTCGAACTCTAAATTTTGCATTTTCTGTAGTTCGGTCTTCATGGATTTTACTTCCTTCCTAAGCTGGGGTAAACCCCTAGCCTCACCTATTTCAATCTGTTCAACCCTAGACTCAAGTTTGTGCAACCGATCTCCAAACAATGTTTGTTGTTGTTGGAGAGCGGTCACTGATGTTTGAATAAGAGTCAGGGCTTGTTTGATTAGGTGAGGCAGAGTTTTCAAGAGTTGGTCCACTTTGGCATTGGCGGGATGTGCAATTAGACCAAGTCTTGAAAGGGCTGGCATTATTGAAGAAGATGGACCCGTGGTGGATGGGGGTGCAGTCTCTGTAGCAGCAGTGGAGGCTTCTGGATCTTGGGGAGATAGGAGATTTTGGGAGTCAATGTCCTGGATTGGGGTCTCCACTAGGGCAGCAGAATCACTGATATGAGTGATATCGATATCCCTCGTTGACCGTCCGAGTTTTTCAGCTTGTGGCAAGAAAGGAACATTCACCTCTTGGCAAAGGGTTGTGATCAAACTCGGAAAGGGAATTGATGTAGCACGCTGCATTGCCCGGATGCCAATCTCCTGGAAAATGAGACTCCCCACATCAATTTTAATACCAGCCATAATACACGCAATGAGAAGTGCTTTTTCAATACTGATATCTGTTTCGTTTCTGGACAGTATTAAATGGGAGGTGACGAAGTTTAGCCAAAATTTTCCCTCCCTTGTGAGGTCCTCTTTATAGATTTTCTTTCCAGGGTTAATCCAGGCAGGAGTCCCCTTGGCAATAACGGACGCTATCCATCTACATTCGTGTTCTCTGTTGGAGTACTTGGCATCGTACTCAGCTGTGCTTGATTCCCAATCGGGGAAGTAGAGTTCATTAATATGCTCACTGTTGCATAACACAGCCTTTCCCCGAACGTGGACGATGCCAGTGAATATTCTGTTGCGTCTATGGTACCCCGTTCGTGAAGCTCCGTAAGATGCATAGAATTTCCGTACCATTGACTCATTATATTCTTTAGGGTCCCTAGTAAAGTACTCCCATTTTCTCGTTTTGATATTGTCGAGAATATGAGGGTACTGTTCCTGTAATCCATTCAAACTTAACTTTTTCTCCCCCAAGATTTTTCTTTTTGTTAGCCCTTCACTGAACAATGTTCTGGAACCTTTAACCCCGAATCGAAGCTGAAGGTCATCACCGCGTTTCCTTCTGGCCTCAGCCACTAGATCGACTTCCGGTAAGCGTTCCTCCTTATCAGACTGGGAGGTGCTTGGCACATGTGATTCCACTCTTACCCATTTGGGTTGTGCTGAGGTAGAAGCGGATGATGGCCTTCTCTTTACGGAGTGCTTTTTGGCTGCCATAACTGCATGAGGGTGAGATGTAAGCGACATTATCATCATTAGAGAAAATCAAAACAGGAATAATCAACAAAGACTTACAGAAATGCGACGTGGTTTACGGTCGCATATCAACTATGTGAACCGCGAACTCATCGCATTCTTAGGTGTGCCAAGCCAGGTTTCATTCTGCGGTGGAATATGCGAATCGCATAACCATCGCAAATTTTTTTTGTGCATAGGCATGTTGGATACACACAAATGCGATCGCATATTCACCGCAAAGTGAGATATGCGATCGCAAACTGACTTTAGAAATTGATGATGCTACTCAGCATGTTCTGGCCTTATTTGCTGTGCCTTTGCGGTTTGCATAGTCATTATGCGATCGCAAAGGCACCGCATTTATTGTCTTCCTCAGATATCTAGGGTTTAGGGATGCGGTCAAATTGTGGTCCACATTTTAATTGTATGGACCGCAATACCTTTAGATACACAAGTAGGTTCATCCCCCAAGAATTATTACCCTAGATCCTTGTCTTCATCCCCCAAAAGTTCAAAAACTCCATTGAAACACCAAACCTAACTTGCAAAATTAAAATTAAAAATATAGCAAGGGTCGAACATACCTAGGAAGAAGATGTGAGGATTTAGGACAACTTTTAATCAGCACTTTGATGTTTGGTAAGCTTGAAATTCAATTTCCTTCGATAATGTTAATCGCTGTTCGTTCTTTGTTGTGTTTACCTTTCTCTCTCTCTCTTTTTTATTTTTTTATTTTTTTTATATATACTAGGTTAAAGGATTTAGAAGAGGAGGGAATGCGGACACGTACCTGTCAGTAGATGATGATTAAGTCATCGCATATTGTAAATGCGGAACACAAAGTAGAGCTACCTCACCGCATTTATGTCATTGTTTTGAACCAAATTCTCTGTCTCTGTTTGCGATGGAAATGCCGACCGCATAACGCGAATGCGATCCGCGAACTGTTGCACATCGTCGCATTTGTGACAGCTATGTTTGTTCAATTTTCTGCTTCAGTTTGCGACAAAAATGCGGCTCGCATATCGATAATGCGATCGCATTTGTGTAGCATTTATCACATTGTTGTTTTTCCACCATTTCAAGAACTCCTTCTCAATTTTTGTGTCCTTTTGTCAAATTCCTGCATTCTAAAACATCCTTCAAATAGCCCTAATTACAAATATAATATTAGAACTTGAATAAAGGTGCAACAACAAATAAAAGTACTTTTTACCACACATGGGTTGCCTCCCATGAAGCGATTGATTTAACGTCGCGGCACAATGAAGCTAAGACGCCTCTGCAATCAATCCATGGTTGGGCATGGACCATCCTTTAGAGCCAGCTGCTCTACCAAATGTTTCTCTCCATGCACTCCTAGGTAGTGCTTGATTCTTTGCACGTTTACCATCAAGGTTCGGAGCCCATCCTCAGATGCTAATTCAACAGCTCCAAAGGGAGAGACATCAACAACTTTAGAAGGGCCAGACCATTTAGACTTCAGCGTACCCGGGAATAGTTTTAGTCTTGAGTTGAACAGCAATACCAGATTCCCTGCCTTAAACTCTCTTCTTAAGATCTTTTTGTCATGGACGAATTTCATTCTTTCTTTATATACTGCTGCACTTTCATATGCGTGAAGACGGAACTCCTTCATTTCATTCAATTGTGCTAGCCTTAGAGCTCCAGCCTCCGCCCAGTCCATGTTTAATCTTTTTAAGGCCCACATAGCCTTATGCTCAAGTTCTACAGGTAAATGGCAAGCTTTTCTGAAAACTAGCCGATAAGGGGATGTACCGATAGGGGTCTTGTACGCTGTGCGGTATGCCCATAGAGCATCATCTAGCTTCTTTGACCAATCGGTCCTATTTGCGTTCACCGTCTTTGCTAGTATGCTCTTTATCTCCCTGTTGGATACCTCCACTTGACCGCTCGACTATGGAATGATAGGGTATGGCAACCTTATGCTTGACCCCGTACTTGTCAAGGAGACCTTTAAAGACTGTGTTACAGAAATGCGAACCCCCATCACTGAGAATGGCTCTTGGGGTGCCAAACCGGGTGAAAATATTCTTCTTTAGAAATGCAGTCACACTCCGAGCCTCGTTGTTTGGTAAAGCAATGGCTTCTACCCATTTGGACACGTAGTCCACAGCCACTAAGATGTATTTCATCCCACATGAGCTTATAAAAGGGCCTATGAAGTCAATACCCCAAACATCGAATAGTTCGATTTCCATCACAAAGTTCATAGGCATCTCATGCCTCCTAGAAATTGGGCCCTGTCGTTGGCATTGGTCACAAGAATTTACCAACTAATTAGCATCCTGATAAATGGTCGGCCAGTAATAACCACATTCCAAGATCTTTGCTGCGTTCTATTCCCCCCATGATGACCCCCAACTGGTGAGTCATGACCAGCTTTCAGAATTTGTAACATCTCTTCCTCAGGCATGCATCTCTTGATTATGTTATCCGCACAGACACGGAACAAGAAGGGTTCTTCCCAATAATAGTTTCGACAATCCCTCAATAACTTCTTCTTTTGGTAAAATTCCAACCCTTCCGGAATAAGATCGCTGACTGCGTAGTTAGCGATGTCTGCATACCACGGTGCAAAGGAATTGGATAATGCCAGTATTTGATCATCTGGAAATGCATCATTAATTTCCAGCTCTCCTTTTTGTCTCCCCGATTCTTCAATTCTAGATAAGTGATCTGCCACTTGGTTTTGTGTTCCCTTTCGATCCATAACTTCAAAATCGAACTCCTGCAGCAGTAAAACTAAAACGGATTAGTCGCGACTTTGCATCTTTCTTCGCCATCAGATAACGGAGAGCTGCATGATCGGTGTATACAATTATTTTAGAGCCCAGCAAATACGCACGGAACTTCTCGAAAGCATACACAATGGCCAACAGTTCTTGCTCGGTTACGGTGTAATTCATCTGCGCCCCATTAAGTGTTTTGCTAGCATAGTATATTGGGTGAAGAACTTTATTGTGTCTTTGTCCCAGCATAACTCTAATAGCTACACCGCTGGCGTCACACAAAAGTTCAAAAGGAAGCGACCAATCAGGTGTGACAATAATGGGTGTCGTGGTGAGCTTAGTCTTCAGTTCCTCAAAA
>MCJB01033363.1:22245-76661 GCA_002018475.1 Nicotiana obtusifolia | reverse complement strand
ACATAATGAAATGGGGTCGGGTGGTACGCCTACCACAGATTATAATGAAATGGGGTCGGGTGGCACGCCTGCCATAAGATATTGCGAAATGGGAGCGGGTGGTATGCCTACCACAGAATTTAAGGAAATGGGGTCGAGTTGCACGCCTGCAACAGGATTTTAAGGAAATGGGGTCGAGTTGCATGCTTGCAACAGGATATGACAGAAAGTGAAAGTTGTCTGAAATTTTCTCTTGATTTGTGTTGGAATTTAATTTGTAGTTTCTTTACTATCCATCTATGATATGTTGTTTTAACTGTTATCCCGAAGTATATTCCTTTTTTTTTTCCACTTAATTGGTTCATTTATTTCTATCTTTCTACTGTAGATGTGTGTGTGTGTGTGTATATATATATATTGGTATATAACTGCACAGGTTTATCTGGAGTCTGGTTCTAGCCTCGTCACTACCTCGCCGGGGTTAGGCCAGACACTTACCAGCACATGGGATCGGTTGTGCTGATACTACACTCTGCACTCTTTTGTGCAGATCCCAGTACCGCAGGCTTTGGACTGTAAGGAGCTTCCGGCTTCTGATTATCAGGCGACCTAAGGTAGTCCTGCAGGCGTCCGCGGACCTTGGAGTCTCCTGCTTTCTATTTTGTCTGTTTTTTTTTTGTAGTCTCGGAAACAACATTTTGTTATTTCTTTCAGACCCCTACTTGTAGTAAATCTTAGACAGCCTGTGAAACTGTGACACCAGATCTTGGGTAGTTTGTAAAAGAGATTTTATTTGAAATATTCTATGCATTTAGGTCGTTAAATTGTGTTGTTTATTTATAGTTGGTTTTAGTTGAATTGATTTCAAATGAGAACGTGGTAAATAATTCGGTTGATTGGATTGCGTAGCTTTCACTAGTAGGCGCCATCACGACTCTCGAGGGTGGAAAATCCGGGTCGTGACAAGAGCAAGGTGGAGGATCGCATATAAATATTCGTAACACGCAGCGGAAGACAATAATAATCGTAGGAAGATTTTTTTTATTTAAAATTTATTTACATGTCAAATATCATATCTAAGACGTATCTAGTGAAGAGAGTCTCGTTTCAAATTTTCTTCGATAGCACAAATACTCTATGCGGCACTTCTTCTGAATAAAAAAAAAACCTTGGCCACGATATATAGGTAATCTATATATAGCCAATCACCAAATCTTTCCAAAGTCAATTACTGAAAACTAAAGGCGGCGAATTACCAGTCTAGTTCTAAACTGAAATTTTTCATAATTTACTATTGAAAAATCCAAAGCTCATTCACAATGGGAAGTGGCCGACGAGTCCTTCTGGACTTACATAAATCCAACTTTGGATTTGATTTATGACTCTCCCATTAATATTATATACATATCTTATATATATAAATATTAGTTATGAGTATCAAATATATATCACATATATATTTCAATCAAGAGATATAATTTATTCTATTCCAAATAGAAAACTTCAATTTATTCACAATATTAATTATATTTCCTGTGCTAACAAAGAGTATAATAATATTTCATTTGGACTAATAAGTTATTTATTTGACCAACTAAATTCTTTAACTCAATTGTCAAATAATAAGTTAATAAATTCTTTAGCAAAGATCAGAACACTCGTTAGTGTGCGACCCCATAGGTTCAATACTAAACAAGTAGTAAATTGACCACATCAATATACTAATCAAGGGTAGCGTCTAGCAATACTCCTTAACGACCGGATAGCATGAAGTATACAATTTACTCTCAAGAACCCATAGAAGAATAAAGTAGTATTTCTTTCTGCCCTTGTAGCTCTGAGTCACCCTAGGATATGGTTCAACTGTCAAATCCTAATAGGCGACCAACTATGTGTTCATGTCAAATATAATGTACCATTGAATGACCTAAGAAACTCGTTTCTTCTTTCATTCAATTGCCCAGGCCAAGGTCTTAGTTTGGTCGTTTATAATTCATGACAACATGGAGCTTAAACTCATTACCCAGAGTCGACAAATTCCATCTTGGTCAATCACTAATTGTACAAGTATTTAATCGTACCCAATATCCTTTCAACTATCGCCCTAGGGCCATAGATGTCTAGTATCAAAGCACAATAAATAACTTGTCAATTACTATGACGATCTCAGGTCAAAGGAAACTCTTACATCACATTCTTCAAGAGAATATCCTATTGACTCTAACCATTAAGAATTATCCAATGAGTCGGTTCAATGATCATATCTCTATATGTATCATCTATCTATATGATTTAGTTAATGAGATCAACTAATCTTTATCCCATATAGACAATCACATAAATATTGACCTAACCGGATGACTAATGTCCAAACTAATAATCCTATGATCAAGAACAAACTTAGATTAAATTATAAGAAACTTTACTCTCATTATTATGATCTCCATCATCATGTCAAGTCTCAAAATTTAATCAAGGACCTTATCAAATTAATCAAGCAATTAATAATAACTATGATAAAAGAATATTAAGTACCATATATTTTTATATCAAATAACGTTCACAAAAATAAGTTCAAATCATCAAATATGAGAATGGATCTAGGCCATATCTACTATATCCCTAACAATCTCCCACTTGCACTAGAGCCAATTGCTCTTGTACTTCATCCCCAATTTCCACTTATGCTTGTCAAACTCCTTTGCGCCAAAAGCTTTAGTGAATGGGTCTGCAACATTTTCCTTTCCATCAACCTTTTGAATCTCGACGTCTCCACGTTCAATGATCTTTCTAATCAAGTGATACCTTCGCAGAACGTCTTTGGATTTTTGGTGTGATCTTGGTTCTTTTGCTTGAGCAATGGCTCCAGTGCTGTCACACAATAATGGAACTACACCTTCTATTGAAGGAACCACACCAAGTTCAGTTAAGAACTTTTTAATCCATACAACTTCCTTAGCAGAGCTGCTATATATTCCGCTTCAGTCACTGAATCAGCTACTGCAGCTTGTTTGGAACTTTTTCAACTCACTGCACCACCATTTAAGGTGAATATATAACCAGAAATAGATTTGCTATCATCCCTATCTGAAGAGAAACTTGCATCAGTATAACCTTCAAGTTTTAACTCAGAATCTCCATAAATGAGGAATTGGTCTTTAGTCCTTCTTAAATACTTAAGAATGGTCTTCACCACCTTCCAATATTCCTGACCAGGATTTGCCTGATATCGGCTAGTCACTCCTAGTGTATAAGCCACATCCGGACGTGTACATGTCATGGTATACATGATAGCTCCCACTGCACTAGCGTATGGGATCCTACTCATGCATTCTCTCTCTTCAGGTGTTTTAGGACAATCCTCCCTATTGAGAGTAATTCCAGTGCCTATCGGTAGATAGCCTCTTTTGGAATTATCCATGTTATACCTCTTTAAGATGGTACCAATGTACAAAGACTGTGAAAGTCCAAGCAGCTTCCTCGATCTATCACTATAGATCTTTATTCCTAATATATAAGCTGCTTCTCCCAAGTCTTTCATGGAGAACTGTTCAGATAGCCAAATCTTGGTACTTTGAAATGCCGGTATGTCATTCCCTATGAGCAATATATCATCAAAATACAGTACTAAGAATATGATTGTGCTCCCACTAATCTTTTGTACACACAAGGTTCTTCTTTGCATCTAACAAAATTGAACTTTTCAATTGACTTGTTAAAGCGAATATTCCAACTTCGAGGAGCTTGCTTTAGTCCATAAATGGATCTTTGTAGCTTGCATATTTTATTATGATCAGACGAAGATGTGAAACCTTCAGGTTGTGTCATGTACACATCCTCTTCTAGTTCACCATTAAGGAAAGTTATTTTCACATCCATTTTCCATATTTCATAATCATAGTATGCTGATATAGCAAGCAAAATCTGAATTGATTTGAGCATTTCCGCGGGAGAGAAAGTATCATCATAGTCGACTCCTTCTTTCTGACAATATCCTTGGCAACAAGACGGCTCTGTAGACCACCTTTCCGTCTGCTCCAATCGTTTTCTTAAAAACTCATTTACAACCTATAGGTTGAAGGTTCAACTAAAGGCCATACTTTATTTTCCTTCATGGATTCCATTTCGGATTCCATGGCCTTTTTGCCATTTCTCATAATCAGAACTTTGTATAGCTTCTTCATAGGTCTTAGGGTCATCATCATTATGATCAACCTCATTTGATACATCATCTTGTACCATTAGATTTAATCTAGTTGGTACGTGACGTTCTCGTGTAGACCCTTCTGAGAGGCGCTTGTACAACTTGTTCACCTTGTGCTGGATTTGGTTGTTGTTCAATTTGGTTTGGAACTAGTTCTTTAACCTATTCTTGAACTACATTTAGTTCTTGAACTTCAACCGTTAAATATGGCAACTTCTTTGTCAACTTCAAAACATCCAATAAAGGTGTTCAACTTGTGTCTCATGTTCTTTATTCTGTATTGATTCATTAGTTTCTTGAACTTCATCAAGTTCTATTTCTCCACTATAATTTCCTTCCAAAAGAAATTCCCTTTCCAAAAAGGTTGCTCCTCTAGCCACAAACACATTATGGTCAGAAGGGTGATAGAAATAATATTCATTAGTTTTTTTGGATACCCAATGAACCTATACTTATCAAATCTTGAGTCAAGTTTATCAGACTGCAATCTCTTAACATAAGCTGGACAACCCCAAACTTTAATATGTTTAAGGTTAGGCTTACATCCTTTCTATATCTCATATGGTGTTATAGAGCTGACTTAGTGGGAACTTTATTAAGTAAGTATGTTGCTGCTTCCAAAGCATATCCCCATAAATTTATTGGAAGATCAATGAACCCCATCATAGATCTCACCATATCTAGTAAGGTTCGATTTCTCCTTTCAGACACACCATTGTGTTGTGGTGTTCTTGGAGATGTCCACTGTGAGAGAATCCTATCCTCTTTGAGATACCTAGTAAAATCTTCAATAAGATATTCTCCACCTCTATCAGACCTTACTATTTTGATACTTTTACTAGTCTGTTTCTCAACTTAACTACGGAACCTTTTGAATATTTCAAAAGATTCAGATTTGTGTTTCATAAGATACACAAATTCATATCTTGATATATCATCAGTGAAGGTGATGAAGTAAGAATATCCACCTCTAGCTTGAATTTTCGTGGGCCCACAAACATCTATATGAATTAGTCCCAATAATTCAGAAGCTCTTTCTCCACTTCCAGTAAATAGAGATTTGGTCATTTTTCCTTT
This sequence comes from Nicotiana obtusifolia, assembly GCA_002018475.1. NCBI lineage: Eukaryota > Viridiplantae > Streptophyta > Magnoliopsida > Solanales > Solanaceae > Nicotiana > Nicotiana obtusifolia. Next base: position 71,401 of record MCJB01033363.1, on the reverse strand, counting down.
GAGACAAGATTCACAAGTTGGGTATGATTCAAAATTATACTTGTCAAGGTACCCTTTCTTGTACGGCTTGTTAATTCTTTTCTCTCCAATATGACCAAGCCTACAATGCCAAAGGTATGTATAATTTACTTAATCATCTCGTTTCCTCTTAAGACTTGAAACATGCACAATCGAATTGGCATGCACATTAGGTAAGATATAAACATCATGTTGGAGAAAGCCATTCACATATAAATTATCATCATAATAAATAGAGCAAATACCATTGCCTATAATAATGCGAAAATCACGTTTGTCTAACTTCGAAGCTGAAATTATGTTCGAAACAAATTTAGGAACGTAATAACAATCATCCAACGTAAGTACTTTGTCCTAGGCATTAAAGAAATTGATCCTACAGCTATGGCTGCATATTTTGTACCATTTCCAACTTGTAGATTAACTTCTCCTTTTTTTAACCTTCTACTTATCTGGAATCCTTACAACATATTTGCAGATGTTATAACCACTGCCAGTATCTAATACCCACAATGAAGAATCAGTAGTAGTTAAAGAAACCTTGAAAATATTTTTCATTAAAGTCTTACCTTGTTTTGTGTCCTTGCAGTTTCTCTTCCAATATCCTATTTTCTTACAATGGAAACATTCAACATCAGATTGGTCAGCTTTGCCTTCTTTGCCTTTGCGTTTGGTCATACCACCCTTACGCGCAGTAGGCTTTTTCTTGGGTTTACTTTACCCCTACCCTTCTTCTTAGTAGAGTTTCCAACCAACATGATAGTTCCTTTCTTCTTCTCAGATGCAAGTTGATTCTCATAATCAATCAGCATAAAGCATCTCATGAAGATCACAATCCATTTTATGCATATTGAAATTAATAACAAATTGTGAAAAGGATTCTGATAGTGACTGCAAGATCAAATCTTGAGAAAGCTCTTTACCTAGTTTGCACCCCAACTTCTCAAGTTCTTCAATAAGATTAATCATATGATTGACATAGGGTCCAACTGGAGAGTTTCCAGTCAATTTGGATCCAAATAAAGCCTTAGATAGCTGGTATCTAGCTGTCATGCTTTGCTTACTAAATATCTTCTTAAGATGTCCAATGATTGCAGTTGGATCCATATCCTGATGTTTCCTCTGTAGTTCAGAACTCATAGAAGCGAGAATGATGCATTTGGTAGTAAGACATTCTTCCAAGTATTTCTGATAAATCTTGGTAGCATCATCATCATCCTCATCTGGGACTTCCTTGGCAGGCTTATCGATCACATCAATAAGCTTTTCATGCATGAGAATAATTCTCAAATTTCTGTACCAATCATCAAAGTTTGGTCCTACCAACTTGTTGGTCTCAAGTATTCCACGCAGTGATATAGCAGCATATTGAGAAATCTAAAATTAGAAAAGAAAAGATAATATATAAGAACATATTTACACATATCATAAAGACATGGACTTTTATCTAAATGATATTTTCACTAATTATTTTAAATTATTTACCCTCATTATAGTTTAACAAATCTTTATTTCTGTTAAGTGAATAAAGGAATCCTATAACAATATGTACGACCCCTTGGAAGTCAAGTCGTTTCCCACATATATTTTAAAGGTAGGTACTCTTACCAATTGTATCCCCATACAATTTCCTTAAATAGCTCTATGTCAATAGTCTCCTGGTAGTTAGATCGATCTTATTGGTGTAGTTGAGTTCAACCAACACGAAAGCAAAGAACTTATTAAATTTTATACTCCCAAGGATAGTCCAGGCGTCTAGTATAAAATTAAATAATTCTTCCAATCCATGCATCTAATGCAATAAATGATTTTAACATATTCTCGAACTATAAGTCTCCTAGTTGTCAGGCCGCTCCTTATAAACAAGAAATAAACAAAATTATTTATTTTGATGGATAGCTTTACAATAAAATATCTTATATTTTATTATTTAAGAACTCAAATTTTAGTAAGAGGGAATTGTTACTAAAAATAACTTTTAATAACATGAAGATCAAATCTTGTATAACATGTGAATTTAATTCAAGTTGTCTACATGCTTAATCCTAAATTAATTTACATCACATGTAATAAATAATTCAAAATTATGTAATGAACGAGCACATGACATAAAAACAAAATTCAACATTCTTCTAACATGTTTATCTTTTATATTACCTAAAAATAATCCATGCTGGAATACTATTATTAATTAATATCTCATGAACTAATAACAATTAAAATAACAGTATAATCCAATAACCTATTATAGATTACCGTCGTATCTAATACAAAATTTTAAATTTAAGTTACGAACTATCTCAATAGTTTAACTTATATGTATACATATTTATTCACAATAAAATGATATCAATCTAATATGCATTCAAACAATTTAACTATTGCATAAGAAACATGTATTATGATTTGAACTCTTTAAATATAATCTTAAAATATTTCGTAAATAAATTTTAGACACAATAAACCACTGAAAGATCGCATATAGATGATCGTAACATGCAGCGGAAGACAATAATAATTCTAGGAAGATCGTTTCATGTTTAAAATTTATTTACATGTCAAAGATCGGATCTAAGACGTACCTTGTGAAGAGAGTCTCATTTTAAATTTTCTTCTATAGTGGGAAAAGTCTATGCGTATCCTCACCAAAACCGATCCTTTCTATCAACTCTTTGATCAATGAAACCCGCGAACAAAATTGAATAAAAAATGTGTGCTGTAATTTTTCTCAAAAACTTCAAAGCAAAGTAATAAGACAAGAAAACAATTTTCCTCGTCAAAATTATTTCTCTCGACTGTGCGGCACTTCTTCTGAATCAAAAAAAAAAAAAAAACCTTAGCCACGATATATAGGTGATATATATATAGCCAATCACCAAATCTTTCCCAAATCAATTAAGGAAAACTAAAGGCGGTGGATTAGTTGTCTAGTTCTAACTTGAAATTTTTCATAATTTACTATTGAAAAAAACAAATCCCATTCACAATGGGACTTAGTGGCCGATGAGTCCTTCTGGACTTATGTAAATCCAACTCTGGATTTGATTTATGACTCTTCTATTAATATTATATACGTATACACACACACACACACACACACACACACACACACATATATATATATATATATATAGATATAATTTATTCTATTCCAAATAAAAAATTTTAATTTTTTCATAATATTAATTATATTCCCTGTGCTAGCAAAGAGTATAATAATATTTCATTTGGACTAATAACTTATTTATTTGACCAACTAAATTCTTAACTCAATTGTCAAATAATAAGTTAATAAATTCTTTAGCAAAGATCAGAACACTTGTTAGTGTGCGATCCCATAGGTTCAATACTAAACCGGTAGTAAATTGACCACATCAATACTAATCAAGGGTGGCGTCTAACAACACTCCTTAACGACCGGATAGCATGAAGTATACAATTTACTCTCAAGAATCCGTAGAAGAATAAAGTAGTATTTCCTTCTGCCCTTATAGCTCTGAGTCACCCTAGAATATGGTTCAACTGTCAAATCCTAATAGGCGACCAACTATGTGTTCATGTCAAATATAATCTACCATTAAATGACCTAAGAATCTCGTTTCTTATTTCATTCAATTGCCCTGGCTAAGGTCTTAGTTTGGCCGTTTATAATTCATGACAACATGGAGCTTAAACTCATTACCAAGAGTCGGCAAATTCCATCTTGATCAATCACTAATTGTACAAGTCCTTTCAACTGTCGCCCTTGGGCCATAGGTGTCTAGTATCAAAGCACAATAAATAACTTGTCAATTACTATGACGATCTCAGGTCAAAGGAAACTCTTACATCATATTCTTCAAAAGAATATCCTATTGACTCTAACCATTAAGAATTATCCAATGAGTCGGTTCAACGATTATATCTCTATATGCATCATCTATCTATGTGATTTAGTTAATGAGATCAACTAATCTTTATCCCATAAAGACAATCACATAAATATTGATCTGACCGGATTACTAATGTCCAAATTAATTATCCTACGAACAAGAACAAATTTAGATTAAATTATAAAAAACTTTACTCTCATTATCATGATCTCCATCATGATGTCAACTCTCAAAATTTAATCAAGGACTTTATCAGATTAATCAAGCAATTAATAATAACTATGATAAAAGAATATCAAATGCCATATATTTTTATATCAAAAATATGTTCAAATCATCAAATATGAATTGATCTAGGGCATATCTATTATATCCTTAACACAAAGTTCTTGCAATAGATAACATTACTCTACTGGAACCTTGAGAACAAGGTTCTTTTTTAGGCGGGACGTATTGTTGTGAACTTAGCGAGTAACTCGGTGGAGGGCATATTTGGGAATTTAAATAGTTATTTGTGGGATCCGGGTTGAATATAAGCAGGGAAAAATTAGTTATAAGCATAGCAGAGGGCGTAGAGCATTCTTTATGCTGAAGTTGTCAAGTGTTAGCTCTGTTTTCTCATCTCTGTTCTTCTTTTATATTTCTCATCTCTAAATTTTTTATCAGTCTAATTCTCATTCCTTTTCTTCTTAAATTTCTATTGCCATGTCCTTACTATCATTAGCATCTACATTGTAATCACAATTAGTGTTGAATTAATATAATCAGTTGGTTTGGTGTATTATTTGGGTTGTTTCAATAATTAAGTGATAATCTCTTTAATTGAAATAATTAAATTTACAATGTAGCATAGATAGGAAAAATTCTTACATAATAGACAGTAAAGAAAAGGTTCTACTACAGTTTAATAGACAGTAAAGAAAAGGTTCTACTACAGTTTGCTAGGCTTTGGTACTACTATTACATTTGGATGTGATAACACTCTAGTGGGTCGTTTGGTTGGAAACAAGTTATCTTATGATTAATTATTTTGTAATTAGTTATTCCGGGATTGTTATTTCATTTTTCCATAGAGATAAAAATAACAATATAATCCCAGGATAACTAATCTCAAAATTAGTTATACCGCAATTTTATCCCTACCAAACATAGGGTAAACTCATCTCAAATTTAATTTCGGGTTTAATTATCTCTTACCTCATATCAAAGGAGCCTTAAGGGGTCGTTTCATTTGATGACAAGTTAAGTTGGGATTTGTTATGGTGGGATTAGTTATACTGAGATTATTTTTTATTGATTGTTTGGTATATTGTATTAATCCTGAGATTGCTATTTTACTGCTTTATCTTGGAATTACTCTTCCATCCTCTGGCAGGTATAAATTATCCCAATACTATTTTTTATTCAGGGATAACTTATCCCAGAATTAATAACCAAACAAGAAATAAGATGATACTAAATTTTTATCACACAATTATTTTTCCTTATCCATCGTACCAAAAACGAGCTCTAAGAGGCATGATATTTATGTGTGAGCTGGTACATGTATATTTTCCAAATGAATACTTTTGTCCTCCGCAATATCTTGTAGTACTTGTCCTATGTTGATTATAGTACATGTTACATGCAACAAGACTACAACAGCTAATAATATGCTGTGTTTGTATATTTTACTTGGGCCTCTTTTCTTGTCAGTGCCTTTCTGGAAATGTTTGGCAAATTGATTAGTATGGAAAACTATGCTTCTTCTATCTTTGTTCCTTTTTATTAAATTAAAGGACTTTATGGTAGGCAAGTTAACAAACTTGAACTTCATATATTCTCTTTTGTTATTCTTCCTCATTCCTTTTTTTTTCCTTCTTTTGGGCAAATTAATCATGAAAAAGGAGAACCAGAAATAACTGGCACATGCTATGTCAAGAGTTTGAAAGCATGTTCACAAATCCATAACCTAATAAAAGAGTTAGGGTTAGCATTAATTAATTATAAGGTTACTCCCCTTACCTAAAACCAAACTACAAACAAATACAGTCAGACCTCTTTATAGAAGCCTCGTTTGTTCGGATGTCTTTTGGCTGTTATAGTGAAGTACTGTTATAGAGGACATATATTATAATATAATATGAAAATCGATTTCGAGAAAAATATTATTTTTATAATGAATAGTTGTTATATAAGAATGTTGTTATAAAGGGGTCTGACTATAACCTGCGAGTTCCACTGCCATCACCTTCTCACATGAACAGTACAAACTCCCCAAAATATTTTCCACTTTAAAATTCCATTACAAGGTTATTTAGCAACATACTACAAAAGCCGTATTCATTTTCAAGCAATAAGCAAATTTAACCTTAAATTAGTTTATATAATTGTGTGTTTTGGTCCCTTATAGAAAATATATTACTTAGATTAATTTTAGAACTATATTAGCTCCAATATAGAGCAACATTACATATTCAAATTACCACGTGGATAATTATTTATTTTAACATTTTATTAATTTTTTTAAATTTGTAAAGATTTACTAGCAAAATGATCAAAAGTACACATTAAAATTATCACAATAATCAAAACAGAATTCGTCAACATGTTAAAACTCACAGATTTCCGTTGAAAAATTCAGTTTAATTAATAGAGAACATCAAAGTTCAAAATTTGACTTGTTTAAACATATTTAATTCCTGAAAATTGTACATAAATGGAATAGTGTCAAGAACTTCATAAGATGAGACGGGGTACTTTCCATAAAGGAATTTTTATAAATAATTTTGAGATAAATGCATGTTTAAATTGCCTTCTGTATAAAGAGAATTATATATATATATATATATATATATATATATATATATATATATATATATATATATAATGAATCAGTCAAAACAAGTGAAATCTCCTGACGTACAACTTATTAGCATCTGATAGTGAAGCAGAATACATTAACAAAACTCACAATATCAAAAACTAAAATATACAAACAAAAAAAAAAAAAAAGAATCTCTCATAATTGAATAGACTAAACGAAAATCAGATAGCATAAAAAATAACACTACTAGAAATCCGGCCAAAAATCGGTTTACAAAATATTTCTTTGAACCTACTGAATTCGGTTGGGTTTGTTTTCGGCGCCAAAATATGAAAAATTATTTTTACGGCCCGAAAAATTATTTCTCAAGAAATCGATCAACTTCGGTTGGTTTTTAATTTAAAATAATTTGAAATTAATATTCAAAAAATTGACTGACTTTATTTTTTTAACAAAATCGACCAAAATAGATCAGTTATTTTCACGCAAAAATATAAATAAAGAGTATAAATAAATAAAAGAAAGTATTAAACCAAAAAGCACCAATGATATAGCGGTAGAATAGTACCCTGCCACAGTACAGACATTGGTTCAATTCCCAAATGGTATATTTTTTTAATAATATTATTTTAAAAAACCAGCCGAAGATGGTTGGCTTTATTTTTTTGTTTTTTTTTTTTGGCCGGATGTGGAATTTAATTGACCGTCACGAATCAATCGATTTTTAGTCGATTGTTAATTACTGACCAACATCGATCGATTTTCACAATCAGTTTTTACCATATTTTCGTAAATTTCTAATGGTCAGCTTTCAGTTTTCAACCTCTTTTGCAGTAGAATAAGTATAAATAAATGAGGCCTAATAAGTTCATACCATAAATTACATGTTAATCCCATGTTATCTCCTTCTCTCCGCATTCTTTTTTAGTCAAATACATTTCCGTATCTAAGGGGTTGATTTTTCTTTTGTCCTTTATTTAGTTGACGCGGTTGTCTAGCCTGCTAAATTTTTGTGGTAACAAAAAAAATTCAGTTATTAGATACAGTGTCCCCAAGATAATGACTAAAGGAGGAAGTGTACTTGTCCTATCATGGATTTTTTTCTTTTCTATGGTTCTGCTAAATGTGGACCTTTTTTTTTAAAACATGAAAAGGACTGGGAAGTTGAGAAAGTTATGGGTTTGAATATCAAATCATAGGGTTGGATTTAGACTTATGAAATTTTTTGGTGAGTGGTTACGAAAATAAAATGAAAATTGGGGAGTTAAAATAAAATATCATTGGAGTTGGATAGAATGAATGCAATTAGATGAAATGAAAAGTTTGTAGTTTGTTATACATAAGTTGAAAAGTGGGCTTTGATTGTAAGAAAATTTAATGTCATGCGTGTATATTTATTGATATGGTACAAATTCGTCAAAATCTAACTTAAAATCCCAATGAAGTCGGAAGCTTTTAGATTGGGAAGGAAAAGAGTAAGATCGTAATTGAGAATGATGATATCCCTATTTTGTAAAAATATTGACTTATTTAACATTGCGCCACGTGTTAATTTCTTTATAATTTTCTACTTAGTTATTACTTACGAATGAGTTAGGTCATCTTTTTTTTACTAAAAAAAATTCAAAAAAGGTGAGAATTGATTAGTAAACAGATGTTACACTAGATAATTTTATAACTTGATGCTTGTTGTGTACTCATAATATACTTCAAAAAGTTAAATAATGTCTGATAAAAAGTATTTATTAAGCACTTAATGTAGATATGCAATTTTGACCTTCCACTTCTCAGTTCATCTTTATTCATTCAAGTTTATTAATCCTCTTCAAACTATGCAAAATGAGGGACAAAAATATTTTCCTTATTGAGATTGAAATTTATCCATGAAATAGTGCAAGAAAATTATAATCTATATGTATAAAACAGGAGTGTTTAGCTACGATTTCAAAAGCTACTTGGACTTCAGTCATTTCATTTAAGTGCGGGTATATTTTGGATAAGGCTATTGTCAATACATTAACAACTCTAGCAATCATTACTGGATTCAACGATTCTACAAGTGAAACACCAACATAATATACTGAAAATTCAAAAAACTCTTTACATATAAAATTTAAAAGAAACGGTACTGGACTTTAGAGCTTTTAAATATAAAATTCCAACAAACTTTATTAGAATTCAAATATTTATAGGTTCAAAACCCAGCATATTACCTTATTTTGAACTTCAATTCATAATCATGGAGTTTTAACTTTTACAAGTTGAAACTCCTGATAAGTTCAAAATAGATATTGTTGGTGAGATTATTCCTTTTAGGTTGAAATCCTAGCAACTAGTACTCGGGTTCAAACCTTTATAGGTCCAAACCCCAGCAACAATTATTGGGGTTTGTTTAAACATTTATAGGTTCAAATCCCAGTAAAGATGTTGGGTTTAAACCTTTATAGGTTCAAATTTCCGTAATAAGTTACTGGGGTTTGAATCCGTTCTTATTATTTCAAATTCTTTGTTTTGAATTTCATAATCGTTCCGGAATTTTACACTAGTAGAGGCTTAAAAATTAGGAATTATTCTTGAAGCTTTGATCTCCAATATCGATTGCCAGAGTTGTATTCCGTGTTTTAGGTGATGGAAAAAATGTCAATTTAGTCGGACTCGGTGGCTACATTGCCAATACATTTGAAAATATGTCCAAACTCTAATAGCAAGGCCTAAAAGTGACTATGTCAACCAATTTTTTCTTTTTATTTGCCCCTTTGGTCAAAAAATATTTAAAATTAGTTTGAAATAATATATTTTAGAAAATTGAGAAAGCATTAATTATTTATTCTCAAATCTATTACTTTTGCAGTTGTTACACTCCACATTTTTTCCCTGCACATATGAAGCTAAGGATTGACGAGGTTTTAGTACCACCAATCAACTGAAGGCACGTTAACGGGTAGAGAGGCAATTTCATTTGGCCAAATTGCGCAACAGTCCCACCGGCTGCAGTGACCGGGTTAGGGCGACCCATTTTGCATGTGATACGGCAAAACTCTTATACTAGGTATAGTACAAAGGGACAGTGTAGCTCTTTCTCTTTCATTCTATGAGATATCACCCACTTTAGCTCATTCAAAATGCTCTCAAACCTCTTTTAGAAGTTCCAAACAATTCAGGTCTAAATCAAAGGCGAACCTCGTAGGATCTGGAGCAAGAAGAAGCTTAAAATCGTTGTCATTGTAATATCAGTTATTTGTTTATATCGATTTTTGAAGATTCATTGAAGGTATAGTTAATCACCCTAGGAGCATAAGAATTTAGAGGGTGTAACTAGTTCTTCAAAAGGTATGTAAGGCAACCTCCTTTCTTGGCATGAAATTATGTAAGTGATTCCTTCTAAAACGACTCTTATTTTCTAAGCCTTACTTAATGATGTTGGTCCTATTCTTGTGCGTTCTTTACATGTGACACATTCTTCTATATATGAGATGTTCCTGAATGATATCTGAGTCGGAAAACATGATTCATTTTGAGTTCAATCTTGTTATCTCATAGAAGTTGATCTTGAATCGCACTTATATATAAACATGCATCTATTTTACTTTTTCGAGCTATGTTATAGTTGCCCGAGTACGTCACTTATTGTGCATCACTGATCAGTTGGGTATGATGAAATACAATGTGAAATACTACCGAGCCTTTGTGTGGCGGGGTACGACTGAGCTCTCTATGAGGCCGACTACGGAATGATGTGCTATGAAACACTACCGAGCCCTTGTATGGTCGGGCACGACCGAGATCTCTTGAGACCGAGCACAACCAATACCTCTTGAGGCCGCGAACGATGTGATAGAAGAATAAAACTTTACCAACTCCTCTACGAGGCCGGATACGATATGAAACGATATGCCCCACAGAGTGGCTGAGTAATATTATATTATATTTAATGCTTGGTCTCCATGAGTGGCTTAATCTTTTGTAAAGCTTGCATACTTTTAAGTTTTATGGTTTCTACAGTTTGCGCCTCCGGTGGCTTATCTTTGGTATTTAGGTTGAAATCATGTATCCATATCTCTCATGTATTTAGGTGCAAATAGACCTGGTGACGTCTCTCCTTGGTAAGATATTGTTCCAGCTGTTGGTCGTTGCACTTCACTTCTTCGGAGTAGCTGTTCAGAAGTCAATAGGTACCGAAGTGTACGTTCTAGTTATTTTGGGTACGATGGGGCCTTATCCCGACCAAGTCATGTACTATATTTTAGCACTGTAAGAGGCTTGCAGACTAGTGTTTGATTGTATGTAATAGTTGGTTATGACCATGTAGCTAACAGTTGTGAAGTTGTATAAATTTTAATTTTTCTTTCATAGTCAGTTGTGTACATTTTAAATTTTCAGCATTTCTACTTGGAGGCCTCGTTGGCCTAGGTTTTATGGTTGATTAGGTGAAAGCATGGACGTCAGTCCGCACTGGCCTTCGGTCGTCGTGTGTCGGTCGCTAGGATGTCAATGGGTATTTAAAAATCGATTAAACCGACCGAACCATACGTACCGAACCGATTTTTAGGTTTCTTTTAATAAAATCGTAGGTTTTTATATAAATCTATAACCGTACCGATAATTAGGATAGGTTTTTTATTTTATGAAACATAAACCAAAAAATACTGAATCGTACCAAATAAATTTACAATGTGAAAAATATATTTATATATTAGTTTTAAAATAATAATGCATTAAATTTTTTCTTAGGCTTTGGAATTATGAAGCAGTTAAGCCAACAAGTAGTTAAACTCAAAATCATAATTCCCAAACCTATTATGCTATTCCTATTGAAACTAAATTATTTCTAGATTTACTAGCAAAACACAAGGTATTGTAGCGATTATGAGTAGCAAACTACAATGCATTGAATATGTTTCCTTTCGTATGCTTTAGTTAATATCTTTATTCTTGAATTTATATTATCTTTGTATTTGTTTAGTTTTTTTTACGTTGATGTAGAATAGTTGATGAATATGTACTCTAGCCATCTTTCATATTTTCTTAATTCATCACCTTTTAAATTGTAAAATATCTACAGGATTTTTCTAAGTCCTATAAAAGTAAGTATGTTATTGCATTCTACTTCTACTAGTGATTTTTACATGACATTTAAAAAAATTACCAAAAATTTATCGAACCGTACCAATACCGAAGAGAAACCGACATAATTGAAACGATTTCGGGTTATACATAATAGAATAATCAAAAATTGATATGGTACAAATTTTATAAAATAACCGACAGAACCGAACCATTAACACCCCGACTGGCCGCACCTCCCGAGAGTGGGGTGTGACAGCAGTAAACGATCTATACAATTGTTTTTATTAAAAAAATCACCAATATTACCAATCTTCAGAAAAAGTTTGAAAATAGATCACGAGTGATTTAATCGAACAACCCTTATAATTAATGCTATCAAATGACTATCTTAATGGATATATCAAAATCTTTTTAAAAATTTTTAAAAAAAATAACAAAAAAGAGTAATAATACAACGTTGTAAAATCCCAATATATATATATATATATATATATATTTAAAGGCAAAGATATAAGAAGTGCGGAAGTAGATCAGGTTTGGATATCAACCAACAATTTTCTTCAAATGTTATTTTCTTATGAGTGTCAGAGCGTGCAGCTTTTCATGCTCACCCTGATTTCATTGATTGGAGCAAAATATGCTTGTTAATCTTATTATCTTGGTCATATTCAATCGCATAGTAAAAAATGCTTATCAGATTCATCCAATTAATCAGCAAAGTAACTTTTCAAAAAATTTAAAAATTTGAAAAAACAAAAAACCAAATGCACCAATACCCAACACATGATTATCAAAGCAGAAAAAAATGAGATTATATTGTCTCAACCAGGCAGCCTTTACGCCTGCTCCTAATGGGATGGAGAACTGAGATTACTCCAGAATCCATACAACTCCAGAAAGGTAACGGAACACTAAAACGAGATGAAACCAAAAATTTTACACTGAGAACAAAACCTGAACAATAATCATCAATAAGCGTAACAATAATTAATTGGTGACAACCTTATATTAGCCTATCGTTTGATCCCAATTTTAAACAAAGTAAACTGTACACATCTGCTGCATAAACTCACCAATCAATCGAATGTTCGGGATCCTGGAAAGTTCGGGATCCTGGCTATCAGCTGTGAATCCAGGTTCAAACCACGATGAGTAGATCTCCACAGTCATTCCAGTACGGCAACTTCTTGATCGACTCTCCAGTAGTTTGCATCGTTGAACTCTTTTGTTCCTGCCCCACCATCATCTGTGGTTTCCTTTTCCGGTGATTTAGGAACAATGCTCCTTTTCAGCGGAGCGGCTTCGCCAACAATCCCCTCTTTAAGAGCATGTTCCATCGCCTTCTCAGTACCCTCAATTTCCACGCCAACAAATTCAACATCCTCTTCAAACAACGAAGGAACAGTGGCTGCTTTCTGACTAGAATCAGATCCAGATGAACTTTTGCTCGAACCAGGGGATGAAACACCATTTGGAATAGATTCTCCACTGCAACCAGAAGTGGAACTAATTGGTGGAGTTGCTATATCCCCTGAGTTAGCAATATGGTCAGCAGAATTATTATGATCTTCAAATGGGTTCCCACTGGATCCACCAACTTGAATATTTGGGGCATCCCCCCATGCTACCCATTCGGGTAGAGACCTGTCACCAAAGGGGTCGTCACTGCCTGACGTCTCAAAATGGAACAGAGTCATGTCAGCTGAAGCGACTGCTTTCTCATTCTGTTGATTGAAGTCTCCATTATTACCGGAATTGGCTTCACTTAGCCCATTAAACGTGTTTGAACTAGAACTGGGTGTTGCATTAGAATTTTTGCTCTCAGCCAATTCATCCTCTTCTCCAACTACCACTTCATCATCACTATTGCTGTTACTACTATTTGACGTTCCATTGAGGTTAATATCCTCCATCACATCAGTAGGTGAGGTACCCATTGAAGCATCACCAATTCTATCATCTTGGAACGCAAACCAATTTGAATTTGTGAACAAACTGCTGCAGAAGTTGAAAGGCGGGAGAAAAGGAAAAGATAGCTGTTATACAAACAGTGATAAGTCTTAAAAGATAAAACTGAGATGTTATAACTCTAAAGCCTAGATATACTACCTTATTGCCTAAACTCTAGTAAATTTTAAACAAATACAAGATCATATGCAAGTGGAGATCTTGTAAAAACTACAGCATGTTAGGTCATTTTACATCCCACCAATAAGAGATGTATGTCTGTTTTCCTGATTTTAGAAGGTGTTATGAGTTCATGTTAGTTGAGCCATGTTTTCATGCAAACTCTTCAACTTTTAACACACTGGAAGACCCAAAATATTTAAAAAACACATTTAGTCAAATATTTGGAAAGGAACGCATTTCTCTTTCTTGTCATCTGTATTCTTATTTATTTTTTCACTTTCTTTGCTAGAAGCAAATGTGCTCAACTGACTCCTTGACAAAATTTCCTTCAGAAAATGAGAACTTGAACTCACCTCCCCTGGTCATCTGCCAACCTAAGGGATGATATCACAACTTCAGCAGACTCATCATCAAAATAAACATCCTACAAAGGCATGAAACATAAGACTGATGAATACCAGGGAAGCGATAACAAATAGCAAATGCAATAATGACCGATAATATATACAACAAGGAAGATGAATTAATAAGGGATATGAAAGTATTACCTCATCATCTCGATCAAGAGCTCCACGCCCCTGGAAAATGCAAGAAAGACTTGAGTGAGCTGATATTGAAAGTCTCCCCATAACCATTGGTCGATATTGGGGTTGCAATACAAAAATGTTAATGAGCTTACACGTTCCTCTTTTTCTTCTTTTTGCATGCAGAACCTCACGCTCTACCACACCGTCCCAAACTTCCCCTCCCAAAAACGAAAGAAATTTACCTCTTCAGCATCATCATTATCATATATGGTGTAGCGGAATGCTTGACTCAGATTATTTGCTAAAGCGGCTACATCATAGTCTCTGTCATGAACATCTTCCTCATCACTCTCCCTTGTTCTGTCGTGCAATGCAGTTGGTCGGCTGGTCATACGAATAAAGGACATTAACATAAACTCATTATTTTGTGGAAAGCAGCTGAGCAGAAAAGGGATTAGCTAATTAACTTAAAAAATGTCTTTTGCCTCCAAAAGAACCTTTCTAAACCACCCTTAGACCTCCACTCGGCTTAAACAGTTCTTCAAATCCATGTTTATCCCAATGAAATTCTGCAAGCCTCTCTTGACAATTTCATTAACGAATTTCTCTCAGAACATGTTTCATCTAATACCGAGACATCTAGGACACTAGATCACAACAATGAACAAGTATATTGTGTCAGATTGTTGTGAGCGAAAGCATGTGCTTTCCATTATTCCTAGCTTATCCCACCCACCCAAATTTCTCTTTTCCCCATTTTCTACTTCCTCCTCATATTTGAATATTCAAAAACTAGCGTAGAAGGAATTACAGACAGGGAGTGCAGCGCTTGTTAGGACACCAACACTATAATGAATGACTTGCTTGAAGTATCCAATACTTTCAAACTTCACTTTGCTTTGTGCATACTCCTTATTTACTTTTCCATTCTGTACTACTGTACTGGGGCATCATTTAACATATCTAAAAATAGCCCAGGAACTGTTCAAAGCAATAGCTTCAGTAAAATAATTATCCAGGTTCAGATCTTAAAGTATAATGCAGACAACCATTATGGGTGATTTCATATTGGCAATCAAGTAGCAGAATCAGAAAAAAGAGAAGAACCTTACCCACAAACCCAGCGATAGACATTTTCTGTTGTATTTCGCTCCTGTAAAACAGTAGTATGCCAATCACTCCATTCCATATTCTTCTGGAATACACAAGGTGCAGAAAAACAAGTGAGAACAGCAATATCATTATTAAGAGGATTATACCAATATCAACAAATACTTAGCAGGAAACCAGAGAGAATCGGCAATATCAATACCAAACGCCAAGAGATTCAGCATATCAATACCGAAGGCCATCTCAAAATAAACTCTGCCCACATGAGGAGCGATTATTGATTCAGGAGAAGGAAATTTTTGGTAACAGATCATTCAAACTATTTCTAATGCCATGCACAGCAGAATATATGTCAATGCAGTATCCAAATTTGTCAAAAAGGAACCAAGTTTCAGTGCATAATTTTTTTTTAGAATTTCTGGAGAATGGGAAGGCAAGTAATTGTTTGTTAAAATTTTCCAGTGGTCCTCATGAAGTGTCCAAAAAGAATGTTATCTTAAAGGAAACACAGTAAATTTTTACATTAAAGCTTCAGTAATAATTAATTCAGAGAAAGACTCAGGACCTAGGTTTAGAGAAGCTTATCAAGCAACAAACTTATATCTGACGAACCTCGAGATGTGCTCGTATGCAGTTATCATTGTTTCCCAACTGAACGAGTTTGTTAGAAATCCTAGTCATATGCCCTATGTTACCTAATCGGGGTGCTCGTCTTCCAGTAGCTGATAAGGTGGGCTGCATCAGTTAAAAACACCATTAAACACTTACAAAAGTCATTACCAGCATTAAGACTGCATTGTTCAAATTAAACAGACATATCAAAGGATTTTGTTGCTTCACAAAGAATAACCTGATTTTCTTCACCAGAAACTGTAGGCTGTTTATCTGTTTGAATAATTTTCCCAATCAAATTGCACTCTTCAAAAAGATGGTCGACAATTGTGATGTTCTTGCTTTCCAAGCATGAGTAAATTATACTCTCAACATGATGATGCAACGCATTGTTATAAGGGTACCTAAACAGGAATTAAGTAAATACTAAGAATGTCAAACAAGAAATTGGTTTTAAAAATTTCAAGAATAAGGATGTAAGAACGTTCAGTCGAAACAATTTTTAAGGTAAAGAATCCAGGAACATTGACATAAAATCTTACTCAAAAAAGAGATTCAGGACCCTCTCAATTGTTCTGGAGCTAATCAATTCTTTCTCCGCAACTTCATTGCCAGTTTTCAGTAGCACAGAAATGAATTCAACAATCTACAAGGAAGGCACAACACTTCTACGATGAGATCAAAAGACTTGGACAAGATTACTAATTCAATAGACCACAGACACCAATGCTGCAAGCATTCAAGCATTGGATGTACATATTCAAAGCCTACTATCCCAAGTACTAGAACCTGATACAAATATGACAAGTTGCCATCAGAGCAACATACACAAGATTTACAACTACTTTGCAAGAGAAGGTAAAAATATTTGATCCCTTGACAAAAAAGAGGAAACATCATAATAGTGAAGCTCTCTCTTTGCATATCCTCCTGAGGAAAAACCAATCAAATGGAAAGGAATAATAGAAGGCCAGCCCATTTTGTTCCAAGAACATAACCAAGACAAACCTTTAAGCGATGTTTTCCTAGAGGCGGCCTGAGTTCTCCATATGTTGTTGGCAGAATCTTCTCATCAGATGACACATTCAACAGCTCAAGCAAACCACCTGCGCCATAAATGATGCAAAGTTTATTATACTTTTCAAGATGAGATTCAAATAAAGAAAATTCACAAATACAAGTAGCATTCTACTAATAATTTTTTTCTTGCTTTTGCCAGGTGGCAGTACAGAATCACTTTGTAAAGGGCATTGCATTTTTTACACTTGTCTACCAGCTGGTCTCTGGTAGAGAACTTAAAAATGACCTCCAAACGGTAGGACACTGGAAAACAAGTATTCAATAACTCAACACCGTACGAACTTCCACAATTTGAAAACTTACTAAGTTTAGGAAGCATTGCATCAATAGTATCAGGATTGGCATGCACGGGAGACTCATAAACCTGCTGGTTCCGGAAAGAATACATCATAGTTGATGGAATTGATCGTTTAGGATCAAGCAGAGATATGCAGACAGACAACGAATGGACAAGGGAAGACTTTGAATGTGAGTCTTCGAGGGCATGATCAAATATCCTAGCTACAAAACTGCATCCAGAGAAAGTTGCAGAGATTAATGAATTAAACTTACAATATATAGAAAAGATATGCCAAAACACATATCAACTTCCAAATATCAAAGTCCCACAAACCTTGGGCTGGATAGTTTGGTGGCCAGGGGGGATGGTGTGTTTCTGGTTATTGCACATAGTGCTTCTGCTGCATTAGCATGTACTTCGGGAGAACTCTGAAGGGGAAAAAACAATATATCACGAGATTCGAACCTCGGATCGTCATTCCGTAAAAGACCAAGTCGCAAAGTGCTTCCACACATAACTTAGAATATATGAACTATTACCAAGAATTAAGAATGATAAATAAAAAATAAATTTTCCAGTCAACTCAATTAAGGTGGAGCAACGAGGACATGCATTCATAATTGGAGGGGATTTGGCCCAATAGTTCAGTGGTATGGTAACAGGTAATTCCTATCAGCTATTGAAAGACATCTAAGATCTTTCTGCTGCTAACACCAAAAAGTCATTAGACTCTGCGCAGCGCTGAATAACCAACAACCTAAACAGTTAAACCAGGCAAAGCAAGGTTGGATGGATGAATGGTAAAGACACTACGAAATAATAATGATAACAAGAGACACAAAAATAGATACCAACAGACCGCGAAGCGACGTGATCATATAATACTCTGGAAAAGACACCCACAATACTAGAACACTCTGTAAACATTTTTCACTAGTATATACATCCAACCACCAGCACAGCAAATTAACATAAAATCACGTAATTTTTTACTTACAGAGGGGCTCAATTTGTCCACTATCATTTCTAATAAGCTACTGTCAGCCAACCATTGCATTACATCCATAGTATTGGGGTACATATGATCATCAGCTCCTACAAGTCGCACCAAAACCTACAAAGAAAGGACTTATTTAGAGGAAAAGAGTGTCTCCGCTAGATCAACCAACACGATTTGACTTTATTAATGATTGCCTCGGATGGCAGAATGAAAAACCAAGCTTACTAACCTCCATTATGGATGTTATACCAATCAAATCCACCATCTGTTGAAAAACATCATGATGGGCCTGTAACCAAAAAAAATATAAACACCAAGTCCTTAAGAGGAAAAAGGGGAGACAAAATGCATTTAAAACAAGCATTTACACATTTCAAAGGAATCCAATATGCATTAAATCACTCTATGCAGAGTTTGCAAATAGAATGGCCCAATTATGGATCTTATAAGCACTAATTCCCGCCCAAAAACAAGATGCCCGAGGCAAACTTTCTTACATTAGCGAGCTATGTGTTCAACAAGCAGTTTAAACATGCGATGAACTCATGATCCTCCTAGCTTCACCGCCCATTTACCCAGATTAAGTAGATTTGCAAGAATACACATCAATATCAACTTCCCAACTGATTTGGATAACTCATTAAAAACATAATGGACATTCCAGACCCTAAAACTACTCATTCCCAGCATATCTTAGTTCAACTTTCATCAAAAGAAGGTAAATTCCAAGCAGCCAACAAGCTTTCAAAGAATGCAAAATGAGTTATGCAGCTTTAGTATTAGAACTTGTAGGCTTCTAAAATATAGGATGAGTTGGAATTTGGAAAATGAAGCAACGGTTTAAGCTCAAGATGGAACAGAAGAGCAAGTCCGACACATGGAAAAAACTATTAGAAGAAGAAATGGGAGTGTCTCAATAACTCGTACAATTCATAATGTGCAATGAATTTACTAGGCAAACCTGAACATAATTCATAAGTGGAACAGTCTTCCGCACCATAAGGCATATCACCACCTACAACGCAGCAAGAACTACATAAAGCAACTTGTTTTAGACCCAAAAAAACGATTCAACAACTAAGACCAAGGTATTTTGTCTGGATGAGTCAGATTTCACCTTACTAAAATACCCAGCCAGCAAGGCGCTATGGGGACGACTTGGTTCCAAAAAGGAAAAGAGCAAATTCATTAGCTGCAGCAAGACAGAGAGACGATTGAAACATCAGAGCAAGAGAACTTCATTTCTTACTTAAATTATCATGACTGCATCTTGTGAATACAATACCTCTTCATCATCCACTAAAGTCTTAAGGATGACATCAATCTCACAGGTAAATATCTCACAGGCAATGAAAGGGAACCTAGAAGGTGAAACAACATTAAAACCAAGAAAACCTAGAAGGTGAAACAACATTAAAACCAAGAAAAAAGTGTTGTTAAATTACTATATTTAAGAAATTGCAGACACTTGCAAATCCAACTACTGACATAACTGTTAAAGCGAGGTCATGACCTAGAAACTTACTTAAATGTTCGTTTGCTATCGGCGTCCTCAGAAGGCTCTTCAATAATGTAGTGCAGCAACTGCTCAACCTGGGTCCTCTCTCTCAAACTGAAAAGCGAAAATGATAACCATCTTACTGTGAACTTTAAAATGTATAGCTGAACTAATAAACAATTAGTCAGGAACTACATTCTCTCCTGGGGGCATGCTAAATTAAAAGCATCTATATAGTTTGAAATGGGAGAAATTTTACAAATTTATGAGACGACTGTTCAAAGCTTTGCATTCTTGGATGATCTCTTCTTCATCCAGCAGCTCTTCCAAAGTGAAGTTTTCCTTGTCTAATACTGCTTCAACCTAGAATTCCAAGGGAAAAACAAGTCTTATCATAAGCAACAGCAATCACCAGGATGGGAAAAAAGCCAACAGAAAGAGCAAACAAACACACACTGCATTGAGGTAACAGCTTAATTGAACAGTATTTACAGCGCGAGCTAGACTTAGTAAATGTCGGAATAAGAATAATGCAACACCAGGTTATGCAAGAAAGAGATGTACATAAAATACTAGGAGTACCATATAATTACATTACACGAAATAGTCCTGCCAGCAGATAGTGCTAACAGCTATAAAAAGACTCGGCAATCCGAAAAATAGTTCAACTAAAAAACCGTTATAAATTGCATAGATCTTCACTTTTACCAAAGTTCGTTCCTTCTAAAACTGTCTTATATCTTTTCATTGATTTTTTTTTTTTTTGTTTTGTTTGATTTGAGAGTAATCATCGTGAATTCAATTAACATGAAATACTATTACGATTCTACTCACATTTGAATTCACTTTTTAGAGGTGTGCCAAATTATAAAATCAAATGAAACTTAGCTCAAAACTAAAGTATCATTTTAAATAACTAATTATGACGAGCTAAACAAAGTTAAACGACCACAAGAAGTAAGTTTACGAGCAAAATATAACGGAAAATCAAAAACAATTGAGTCAATAAAATACTATTAGCTCATTCAATTTGAACAGTAGATAGAGATGGATCCAGAAACATACTGGAGAACAAGATGAAAGAACTGGAAGCTTCCAAAACATATTCGAATCAGATAAACGGCGAGCTACACAGCAGGCGTCGAACAGATCTGTAAACCCTAAAATTGAATCTAGAGATTCGAGACGGAGGACGGAGAGGTGAGCTTTTTCAAGTATTTGGAAGCAAAAACCCTAGCTTAGCTTTTGAAGATCAAAACAAAGCGGAGCCGTAAATACCGATAGAGGAGGATAGAGAGAGAGAGTTTTTGTCATCAAAATGGCAGAGGAGAAACGAGGGCTACTATAATGTTTTCGTTGGATTGGGGAGATTGGGGACGCAAAAGTACAAAACTACAAATTGAATTCACGAAAACTCAAAAATTATTAATTATAAGTGACCAGAGGGGGAAAAATGTACATTTAACCCTTCACTACATTGTTATTTGTAAATATTTAATTAATACTTCTTCTTTATTACTGTAATCATGAAACTTAATGTATGAGTTAGTACAAAATATTTGAATCTAAATAATTTTTGTCAATGACAGAGTGTGTATCATCTCATGTATCATATCTCATGCAAGTCAATTATAGCATGCAAGAACACCCACAAATGATAAGAATTTCTTAACTTCCATTCAGTTATGTATTCAAGTATTTTTTTCTGATGAGTAATAATTTTCTTAATTTATTTAGAAACAAACTAAATAATCTATTTTATATCACATAAGTAATTAAGATACAGTCAAATTTTCTTTTTACAATATGATGTTTCTTTGAAATACTTAGGCCCATGCTTTACTAGTGTGTATGCTTACTAAATAATCATAGCATGCTTAATTTTAGCATGTCTAACACCAAACCCTAATTTTTGTCCTTCAAACTTTCTTTCCGAAAAAAATCCCTCTAAGAATCCAAAATATCTCGTATATATCCGGCCTCTCGAACCTTCTATTCTCCTCTTCAAGTAAGCAGATTAAAATCCATTTGGAGACAAGCACGTGATGAATGTAAGGCTCGGATTAAATGGAATCAATATGACGCCCTTCATTTATCCAGCACACACCTTCTAGAGATTTCAATCGCGTGATTTTGTTTGTAAACAGGCGAGTGAGTAAGGTAAGTGATGATTGAGAATTTTCTTTTTGTCAGTAGTTCGTTAGGGCTTGTTGACGTGGAAGAGGGAGAGAGGAGGGGATCATGTGGGTGAGTGAATTCGAGTGGGTGAACTCACTCGATTTTGACGAGTCTTGGGTTTTATCCTTACTCGCCCGATTCGAGTAGGTGGACTCGCCCAATTAGGATTAGGTTATAATGTGAGTTTTATGTGATGGTTTAAGGGGATATGGGTTGTTGGATATGAGTGAAATGGAAGGTCAAGATTAAATATTTTAAAGGAGATTAATTAGATGGGTTGGGTCACCGGTCAGGGGTGGATCGGCTGGTTTAAGGGATTGGGTAGGGAGTCAGCTGATGGATTAAATAACATTGGGTTGATGGTAAAGGGTGTTGGGCTCAGAATTGGACTAAAAAAAGCTGAAAATTCGATAAACTCAATTTCTTCTAAAATAGTATAAAATAATTATAGAAAATATAAAGTCACTCTTAATTGATTAGAATAAACTATTAAAATAAAATTAAAAGTTAAAGTGAAACTATTTTTGGTATTTTCCAAGATTATATTAAAATAAAGGTAGAGGAAAATAAATAAAAATTCTAATAAAATAAAATAGTATGACTACAAAAACATTAATGAAACTATTTTATATTTTTCTTTTGTGTTTTTAAATTTATGTCTTGAAATTCAAAATAAAATAACCTAAAATTCTATAATAACTCAAGTAAATATTTTAAAATATTAAAATACTAAAACTAAATTAAAAAATTGTACGAGGTCAAAAATTGTGTGCTTACAATTTCAACTATTAATATTTCTCTATAGTGAGTAGTAATTTAAGCAAGATCCTTTAGGAAGTGCGATTTTTTATTATGTCATCACTAGATATATTTACTAAAATATTTTAATATTGTCAAAATATTAAATTGTTGTATTATTCATAAAATGTTAGATAAATAAAAATTGAAATTAGATGGACCAATCAAGAAGAATTAAAATGATTAAGTATGTCGCATAAAAAAAAGAAGAAGAATCAATTATGTGATGAATCTTATTATTCATCATCTCATTAAAAGAATTTTCATGCGATTGGATTATAAAAATAAAAAATAAAAATAAAAAAGTAAACATCCTTCTATCTCTTGGTTCGTTCACCTGAGAAAAGGGGAATACCTGCACAATGAGGGGTAGAGAAAAATACACTCTGGATGACAAAAGATACTAATACTTTGTATTAGAGTAGCTGATTAACATCGACAAAATCTTATGATTATTTTAATATTAAAAAAATGATAACTACATGTTTAATCAAAAAATTTATAATTTAAATATTTTTAAAGTTTTTGAGAGAATCGTATTAAAGAATTGTTTTGACTCTACAAATCATAATTGAGTTACACCATTTTCTTAAGACAAGGAGTAAAAAATCTATAAGGAGGGACTATTTCTACTCGAGAATTTTATACATTGCCATAATGTATCATTTGAATAATGCACCAGTTTCTTGAAGTTGTTTTATCTTTTGTTCTCTTTAATATTTCATGCTTTGGATTATGTTCCATATCCGGATATTTCTTTTTTGACCTATCTATAAAGGATTTGGAATAAGTAATTTAGATTGGATAATCACACGTTAGAACTAAATAATTCAGTTGGGAAAAAACAAGTACTTACAAACCATCTTGTGTTAATCTATGATTTGCAAGTTGAAGCTAACACTCTGCAATTTGCACCTGGAAACTAATCTTTTTAAAACTCAATATTCGTAAAGTCCTGTCATGAAAATGATAGTCAAGTTTACAAAACCATTTTTTGGTATTCATGTGATGAGATTTAGGGCTCAATGACATTATACTCTTATATTATTCGAAATGAAAAGTATTTTTCTGTTTCTCACCTGATGTTCGATTTCCGCTTTGGAATCTTAATTAATCGGGATTCGCGTTATGTAATACCATAAGGAGAAAGCATTCTCTATCTGAATTTCTTTATTCTCATGACCGAACTCGAAACTTTAATTAAGGATGGAGGCTTCCTATTTATCTCACAATAACACTTTATAGTAAAAACATGAAGATATTGTTAGTCACATTTAAACTCTTAGTATGGTTTTAAACTTCCAACTCACCAAAGTGCAGGTATTCACAATGTGTAATGTGTTGAGTGTAAGCTTGATTAGCTTAAAATAAAGAGATGGAGGGAAAATAAAATATTTAAATTTTTCTTCTTGACAAAGGAACATTGTCCCATATTGGAGGAAGAAAAAACTTTTGAAGGGTATATATACAATTACTCTTCTTCTAGCTCTTAAAGAGTTAAGAAGAAGGCAAGCCTCGCACCATCGTCATTGCTTGGCTTAGCTTCGGCTTCGACTCGGATCCGTGCGCGACCTGATTTAGTTTCTTCCCGGATTTTTATTTAAATTTTTCTCCCATTTTTAAGTGATTGTTCTGAAGGATTGTGAACTTTCAGAAACAGTACTTCCATTGGCTATAAATTCGTTTGACTCCTCATATTTTTTCTTACGAATTTTCTGAACTTCAAGACTTCTTCTTCTTCTGCACAAATCTATTCCAGTGAGATTTACTACCATTGAGTTGTTCGCTGACACCGTAGGTTTTGGTACCAATACACCGGTGAGTTAAATCGTTCTATCCTGGGAGGATAATATTCCAGCATCTCGGGTACATAAGGGGAATAATTTCCTTAAGGACACACTGTGCATTCAGTGTGCTCGATTTATTTCGAAATTGATTTTTCAGATATTATTTCGGCATTCTACTGATGCTAACTTTCTATTTCTGTTTTCTGTTTAAAAAAGATTACTATTTCGTTATTTATTATAGTAATGCAGATTTATTTAACAATCTTAAGGAAATTAATTTTATTGAAATCTATAATCTGTTTTTGGAGATTAAAAGCTGTGTGATTTTCAACTCCTTCTGGATTTTTCTATTCTGATTTAAAGATATAAAAACTTAATCGGAGTATTAAAATTCAGAAATGATTTGAAGAACATAAAAACTTCATTATTTTCTGTGAAACAATATATAAAAACATCGGTTTTAATTTATTAACGTACTATTTATCAGTACCGTTTACTGTTCTGTTTATTTGTCATTAATTGAATTTCTTCTGATGTTGACAGTGAGAAATAGCAATTGATAATGGAAATACTTCTGCGACTGTTGCGGCAACAAGCCGAATTGCTACCAGCCGAGAAACCTAAAAAATTTTCTGGAGCTAACTTCAAAAGATGGACGCAAAGGGTGTTCTTTTGGCTTACCACACTTGGTATGCAGAAATTCACCAGTGAAGAACCTCCAATGCCAGCCGCGGATATGTCGGACAATGAGAAATTTATGATTGTTGAGGCATAGAAACAGGTAGATTTTCTTTGCAAAGGCTATATCCTAAGTGCTTGGAGGATGACTTGTACAATGTCTATAGTACTACGAAATCTTCGAAAGAATTATGGGACGCACTTGAGAAGAAGCACAAGACTGAAGATGCATGCTTGAAGAAGTTTGTGGTTGCCAAGTTTCTAGACTATAAAATGATACAGCAAAACCGTTGGAACCAAAGTTCAAGAACTTCAACGTATTTTTTACGACCTTATTGCTGAAGGTATGGTCGTGATGAAGCATTTCAAGTGGCTGCAATGATTGAAAAATTGCCTCATTCGTGGACAGATTTCAAAAACTATCTTAAGCACAAGTGAAAAGAAATTAAGTTGGAAGATTTTGTGATTCGTCTCAAGATTGAGGAAGACAACAAAACAGCCGAGAAGAAGTCTCGTGGAAATTCGGCGATTATGGGAGCTAATATCGTTGAGGAGACTGCTCAAAAAAGTAAGAAGAGGAAGAGGTCTTCTGACAGACAAAGGAGCAGAACAAAAAGAAATTCAAGGGCAGCTGCTACAATTGCGGGAAAGCTGGTAACAAAGCCATGATTGTCATCTCCCGAAAAAGGATAAGAAGAAGGGACAGGAGAAGAATGATGACATTAATGATCTGTGTGCAATGCTTTCGGAATGCAACTTATTTGGAAACCCGAAGGAGTGTGGATTGACTCTGGAGTCACTTAACATGTTTGTGCTGTCAAAAAAGCATTTGCGACTTACTCAAGTGTTGGTTCCGAAGAAGAGCTTTCCATGGAAAATACTACAACAACCAAGATTGAAGGTTATGGGAAGATATTCCTGAAAATAACTTCCGGGAAGGTGTTAACGTCAACAACGTTCTTCATGTTCCTACTATTAGGAAGAATCTAGTTTCTACTTCTTTACTTGTTAAGAATGGATTCAAATGTGTATTTTTTTCTGACAAAGTTGTTGCAAGCAAGAATGAAATATGTATTGGAAAGGGCTACCTCACAGAGGGCCTTTTCAAACTCAATGTAATGATTGTTCACAGTATGAATAAAATTTCAGCTTCTTCTTATTTATTGGAGTCAAATAATTTATGGCATATTCGTTTAGGACATGTCAGTTACAAAATATTGCGGAAGTTCATTAATTTAGACATGTTGCCTAAATTCGAGTGTAATAAATCAAAATGTCAAATATGTGTTGATCTAAGTTTGTAAAACATCCTTATAAGTCTGTTGAAAGGAATTCAAATCCTTTGAACTTAATTCCTACTGTTTGTGATATGAAGTCAACACCATCTCGAGGTGGCAAAACGTATTTTATAATTTTTATTGACGATTGCACTCGATATTGTTATGTTTATTTGCTTAATAGTAAGGATGAAGCAATTGAAACATTTAAGCAATACAGGAATGAAGTGGATAATCAATTGAATAAAAGGATCAAAATGATTAGAAGTGATCGATGTGGAGAATATGAATCTCCGTTTGCAAAAATATGTTCGGAATATGAAATTATCCATCAAACTACTTCCTCCTACACATCTCAATCCAATGGAATTGTGGAAAGAAAAAATCGGACATTAAAAGAAATGATGAATTCTTTATTAATAAGTTCCGAGTTACCGCAGAGTTTGTTGGGGGAAGCTATCCTTACAGCTAACCGAATACTCAACAGAGTACCTCACAGCAAAACGCAATCTATTCCATATGAAAAATGGAAAGGAAGAAAACACAACTTGAAAGTGTGGGGATGTTTAACAAAGGTACAAGTAACCTTTATCCAAAAGGGTAAAAATCGGACCAAAAACTGTGGATTGCGTTTTCATTGGATATGCTACAAACAGTAAAGCATGTCGGTTTTTGCTTCGTAAATTTGATAATCCCGAAATTCATATTAATACGGTAATTGAATCAGATAATGCTGAATTCTTTGAAAGCATCTATCTGTATAAAATTGAATGCGAGTCGTTAAGTGAAAGACCTAAACGACCACGGGAAGAACCAAGGAAAAATACTCCAAGTAAAGAAGATCCCATGCGTAGCAAACGTCAAAGAACATCTACTTCCTACGGACCAGATTTTGTGATATTCTTGCTTGAAAATGAGCCTCAAGCTTTCAAAGTAGCTATGTCATCTTCTGATTCAGCATTTTGGAAAGAAGCAGTCAATAGTGAGATTCAATCAATTTTGGATAACCATACATGGGAATTGGTTGATCTTCCTCCAGGAAATAAGCCTTTAGGTTCGAATTTGATCTTTAAACGGAAAATGAAAGCTGGTGGCACTATTGAAAAATATAAGGCAAGACTTGTTGTCAAAGGTTATAGACAAAAGGAAGGCCTTGATTACTTTTACACTTACTCGCCAGTAAGGAGGATAACATCTATTAGGGTGTTAGCAGCACTGGCGGCCGTGTATGGTCTTGAAATCCATCAAATGGATGTTAAACAACTTTCTTAAATGGAGAATTACAGGAAGAGATTTACATGGAACAACCCGAGGGTTTTGTTATTTGGGGTAAAGAAAAGAAAGTGTGCAAACTTGTTAAGTCGTTTTATGGACTTAAACAAGCACCCAAATAATGGCATGCCAAATTTGACCAAACAATGTTGGCAAGTGGGTTTAAAATCAACGAGTGTGACAAATGTGTTTACGTTAAAAACACTCCAGGTCAGGAAGTCATTGTTTGTTTATATGTTGATGACATGTTGATAATGAGCAAAACTTTGGCAGATGTAAATGCTACTAAGCGCATGTTGGCTAGCAAATTCGACATGAAAGACTTAGGAATTGCTGAAGTAATCTTAGGAATCAGAATTCACAAGAGTCCACAAGGTATAACATTATCACAGTCTCACTACATTGAAAAAGTACTTGACAAGTTCAAGTATTTGGATTTCAAGATTGCCAAGGCTCCAATTGACGTGATTTATGCACTTCAAAAGAATGAAGGTGAAAGTGACTCAGAACTGGACTATGCAAGAGTATTGGGAAGTTTGATGTATATCATAAATTGTACGCGACCAGATATAGCATGTGCTATTAGCAAACTGAGTCGGTTTACAAGTAATCTCAATCAAATACATTGGATGGCAATGAAACGAGTTTTGAGGTATCTGAAACATACCCAAGATTATTCTCTGCATTATAACAAATATCCCTCCGTGATCGAGGGATATAGTGATACAAATTAGATCAACGGATCATCTGAAGTTAAATCTATGATTGGATATTTTTTCACAATTGGGGGTGGAGCAGTGTCTTGGAAATCATCCAAACAAACGTACATCGCACGGTCTCCAATGGAATCTGAATTCATAGCTTTAGATAAGGCCGGTGAAGAAGCTGAATGGATCCGGAAATTCTTGGAAGATATTCCATTTTGGCCCAAATATATGGCACTTATATGTATACATTGTTATAATGAAGCGGCAATAGGCAGGGTAGGGAGCATTATGTATAACAGAAAATCTCGTCACATATGACCGATACACAATACTGTTAGACAACTACTCTCTAGTGGTGTTATCACTATTGACTATGTAAAGTTAAGAGATAACGTGTCGGATCCATTTACAAAAGGCCTATCTACAGAGACAGTTGAAAGATCATCAAAGGGAATGGGGTTAAGGCCTAGGACAAGTCATCATGGCGGTAACTCTACCTAGCAGACTGGAGATCCCAAGAGCTAGGTTCAAAGAGATCAAACAAAGTTATGAATGACGGTTCATCATTGTCAAATAACTCAACCCATTCTCGTGATGAAGACAGTATTCAGAAATTGAGGTAAAGCATTAAGGCTTTTTGATGAGTCAATAAAGCTTAAAGCTTTTTAATGATTTGCTAAGTCTGGCAGGATATGACCAGATAGTGTGTCTATAGGATTACACGTTTAGAAATCACCTATGTGAGTGTGAACTGTAAGCCGCTTCAAGGGGAATGAAAGTAAAGACCCATTCTCTAAGCACTCATGAAACCAGGCGATGTTCATGGCTGAAACGAACACAATCGTGAGAACCATAAATGGTTAAGGGTTGATTGTGTGGCTTATGTTGTCTAGATATACAACAAATCTCGACGGTTCAAAGATATCAAATCTACCCATTGACTGAGTATATCCGATATAAGTTCATTACAAAAAGTTCAAAGGAAAACCTACTTATCCAAATGCAATTAATTCTTGCATGTAAATCACACACTCGCCTGTGCATCCCTTTGTTTTATAGTCATTCCCCATTCATGTGGGGGATTATTAGGTTTAAGCTTGGTTAGCTTAAAATAAAGAGTGAATAGGAAATGGAGGAAAAATAAAATATTTAAATTTTCCTCCTTGACAAAGGGACATTGTCCCATATTGGAGGAAGAAAAGACTTTTGATGGGTATATATACAATTGCTCTTCTTCTAGCTCTTAAAGAGTTAAGAAGAAGGCAAGCCTCGCGCCGTCGTCGTCGTCGCTGGCTCGGCTTGGGGCTTCGGCTTCAGATTGATTGATTAATCTTTTCGAACAAAATTTATTTAATAAAATATTAATTAAATTAGCCAAACCCGAACCGGATCCATGCGCACGAATTTTCTGAACTTCAAGACTTCTTCTTCTTCTGCACAAATCTATTCCAGTGTGATTTACTACCATTGAGTTGTTCACTGATATCGTGATTTTTGGTACCAATACACCAGTGAGTTAAATCGTTCTATCCTGGGAGGATATTATTTCAGCACCTCGGGTATTTGAGGGGAATAATTTTTTAAGGACACATTGTGCATTAAGTGGGCTCGATTTATTCTGAAATTGATTTTTCAGATATGATTTCGACATTCTACTGCTTCTAACTTTCTGTTTCTGTTTTCTGTTTCAGAAAGATTACTGTTTCGTTATTTATTATAGTAATACAGATTATCTAACACAATGTTTGTAAAACATTAGAAGTCTATGCACACATAATGTTTATGTTAAATTATACTCCCTCTGGTCCACAATAAGTGACAATTTTACCTCTTTATTTTGGTCCAAAATAAATGTCCATTTACATAATCAAGAAAAAATTAATTTTATATTTCTAAAATTTGCCGTTATTTACGTATTCCAATGTGTCAAGGTAATAATTAAGTAAGTTTAATTTAATGAATACATCTTTTTTTTCTCTATGAGTTTGTATTTCCTTAATGGGTGTGCCAAAGGTAAAATGGTCATTTATTGTGGACCGGAGGGAATATTAATTACTTATAATTAAAATTTTACTTAAAATAATATATAATTTAATTATATAAATACAATGAGGACATATATTATGTATTTATTAAATTAAAGTATACAATGAGTAAGAATTAGTTTTTCCCTAAAACATCTAAGAAATTCAAATTAATGGAATCTTTTAGACAACTCGTGGTGGCCTATTTTAAGCCAACAGACTTTCACATTTGATGCAACTGAATGAGGAAAAAGAAAGAAAAATCCCATTAGGATGAAGTCTTTAACACGTGAGACTCACGTGCAGTCACTAATTTTTAATTTTTTCGATTTTCTAAACTGTCCCGTTTTAACAAAAAGCCATTCCAGTCGGGCAGTGCGAACCACTCCTCGACCTTATTAATTTGAATACAAATATAAATAATCACTCACAGAATTTTTTATTAAAAAGTACTTCGTCTTCCAATTAGCCAGTAATACAGTAGTCAAGAGATTACAAATCGAATTTAATGAGTAGATTTTAATTTTTAAATTGTAGTATTTTCATCTTTTAATGACACTGTTACCCAATAAAATCATCTTGACTCTCTATTCAATATGTGTAAAGAAATGTTTGGTTAAGTTTGGATGGGGAGAAAGGTGAAAATTAGGTTAATTAGTGATGTTAAAAAGGTGACTAGAAATGTATAATTTAAGGCAAAAAAGGTTATTAAGAAGGAATTGGCAGAGTAAACCAAAAGCAAGAAGACAACTGTCAAGTTCTATGGGGTATCTTTTATTTTTTCATAATGTGGTGTGATTGGAGTCGGCAATTCTTTAATCATACTTAGCCAATAGTAGTAGTTTTTCTGGATTTTTGGTGGGGTCGCACTTTCGAATATTTCTATAAAAACTGTTAATTAAGGTTTTATTTTTCTTCTTCTTCTTCTAAAAAGTTGTATAGACTTATCCTTTTCAAACCACTAATCAACGACCAAATCATCAAAATTCATCACAAATTTAAGATGATGTATAATTTATCAAATTACTAAAGGAGGAATAAATTAGTTTCAAATTTTGAAGTTTTAAAACTTAGTGCAAGAGAGTCCTAGTTTTATTTACCTTGGTAAGTAGCAGTAATAAATTAATGTTAAATGGTAGGAATATAAAACACTCGTTTAAAAGTTACTGAGAAATATGAGTTTTCCATTAAAAGACTTTAAATTACAAGCTGATCAATTAACAAGTAGATTTTATAACGACCTGGCTGGTTGTTTTGAATATTATAGCTCCGCTTCCTCATTTATTGCGTATTTCATGTTCATTTGTGGTTATGTGACTTGCCGGGGTAGTTGATTCGGTTCCAGGGATGTTTCGGAATGAATTAGGACACTTAGTCCCAAGGTTGGAAGCCTAAGTTGAAAGAGATGACAGGATGTTCACTTATGTGTAAATGACTCTGGAATGGAGTTTTGATGATTTCGATAGCTCCATATGGTGATTTTGGACTTAGGAGCGTGTCCGGATATTAATTTGGAGGTCCGTAGATGATTTTGGCTTGAATTGGCGAAAGTTGGAAAAATAGAAGTTTGGAGAGTTGAGAACTTTGACCGAGAGTAGACTTTGTGATTACCGGGCTCGGATTTTGGTTCCGGAAGTTGGAATAGGTCCGTTGTGTCATTTATGACTTGTGTGAAAAAAATTGAGGTCAAATAGAGTTGATTAGATAGGTTTTGATATCAGTTGTAGAAGTTGGAAGTTTATTAGCTTAAATAAGCTTGAATTGGGGTGCAATTAGTGTTTTTGATGTTGTTTGATATGATTTGAGGCCTCAACTAAGCTCGTATCATATTTTAGGGACTTGTTAGTATGTTTGGTTGAGGTCACGGGGGCCTCGGGTGAGTTTCGGGTTGATTGCGAATTGAATTTGACCTTGTGGAGCTGTAGATTTTGGTGTCTGGTATTCTTATACGCGTTCGCGAAGAGTACCTGGGAGGCAGGTGAAGTTTGTTCTTCGCGTTTACAGAGAAGGCCACACATTCGCGAAGGTTCAGTGTGTTTGCGCATCGCGATCACGGGCAGGAAACCGCGTTCGCGAAGAAGAGAGGCACGCAAGGGGACCTTACGCGTTAGGTCTACGCGTTCGCGATGGAGGCTTTGCGTTCGCGAAGTTTGGGATCGTTTGGTCATCGCGTTCACGAGGGGGCTCTCGTGTTCGCGTAAGAGGAATTTTGGCAGCAGAATATTTTGTGCTTCGTGAACGCGAGGCACTTTCCGCGTTCGCGAAGAATAGGCATCTGGGCAGAATATAAGAATTCAAAACGAGAGTTAGAGTAAAATTTCATAATTGGACTTTGGGAGCTCGGATTGAGGCGATTCTTGGAGGGAGTTTCAAGAAATTGATTGGAGTAAGTGATTCTAACTTGGATTTGGTTAATATACATGAATCTATCATTGTTTTTATCATTTAATTAGTATTTTTGGGTTGAAAAAATTGTAGAAACTTCATAGGCTTTTATTTTGAGGATTTAAAGGTCGAGTTGTTTATCAGAATTGAGTAATTTTGGTATAGTTAGACTCGTGGCTGAATGGGTATTCAGATTTTGTTAATTTTGTCAGATTTCGAGACGTGGACCCGAGGTTGACTTTTTGACTTTTGTTAAAGAACTTAGCCTTTTCATATGGAATTGATTCTTATAGCTTGTGTTGATTGTATCGAGTTGTTTGTGGCTAGATTCGAGGCATTCGGAGGCCGATTCGCAAAACAAAAGCTTATTGGAGTAGAGATTTGTACAGTTGGAGGTAAATAACACTTCTAAACTTAGTTCCGAGGGTATGAATCTATGAATTACGTGTTATGTGATTGGTATTAAGGTGAGGCACATGCTAGGTGACGGGCGTGTAGGCGTGCACCGTAGAAATTGTGACTCGGTCGATTCCGTAGAACTGTGTAATCATATAAACTTGTTATTTTTCATGTATTCTCCAAGTGTTAAGAAATTGAGCTGTGATTCATGTTAGAAATCATGCTTAGGCTATATGCTGTTACTGTTGGGACCCACAGAGGTCGTGTTGGTGTTGAATTACTTGCTTAATTTGCAATTACGTACTCAATCACATTTATCATTTGCATATCATATCTCAGTCTCTGTTGCCATTTATTGATACATCATATCATCATTGTTTGGGCTGATTATCATGATATTTGTGAGCCCGAGAGACTAGAGAGAATGGTGACTGAGTGAGGCCGAGGGCCTGATTCCGAGTGATGTTTATGGGATCGGGCTGCACGCTGCAACATGCTTTATTGATTCATGCAATGATTGGCTTATTTTTAGCGCTTGGGCAGGATCTTCCCCTCTGGAGTCTGACTTACCGGCAGTGAGCGCAGGTACCTACTGAGTGCGAGTGCAAGTGCGAGTGCCGAGCGATTGGG
The DNA here is from genome assembly GCA_002018475.1 of Nicotiana obtusifolia. NCBI lineage: Eukaryota > Viridiplantae > Streptophyta > Magnoliopsida > Solanales > Solanaceae > Nicotiana > Nicotiana obtusifolia. The sequence goes on along the minus strand of MCJB01033363.1, from coordinate 37,266 downwards.
AGGACTGAGTGACTGTGAGGACTGAGTGACCGGGAGGACTGAGTTAATTGATACTCCGAGAGTATGCATATGATTTTATCACTGTGTTGCATTACAGTTGGCATGTATAATTGACATGTAGATATAGTGATGTATCATTCCTCATTATAGTCACACTTGGCATATTTTACCCGTATTGAACTTAAACTGATAAACCTGAAAGCATGTCTAAATTTCTGTAGTGTTAAATTATGTATTTATACTGTACCTGTTGAGCTCGTCACTGTTTTCATCCTAAGGTTAGTCTTGTTACTTATTGAGTACATTGGGTCGGTTGCACTCATACTACACTTTGCACTTCGTGTGCAGATCCAGGTACTTCCAGATATGGCGACTGCTAGTTTTGGAGCTTCTATCTATTGGAGAATATCGAGGTAGCTGCCTGGGCGCCCGCAGACCTTGACTCTCATTCTTTTTCAGTTATTTGTAATGTTCTATCTTTCTAGATAGTGTCTTAGCAGTCAAAGACTATGTTATCATTTAGATGCTCATGTACTTAGTGACACCCGGATTTTAGGGGATTTTGTATTGAATCGCGGTGTTTCCTTATAAGTTATTTATGAGATTTTACTCTTAAACTTATTTTATTATATTTTCAAATTTAAAGATGCGTGGTTTGCTGTGATTGTCAGTTTGTCTAGTATTGCGATAGGCGCCACCACGACCGACACGTGAGATTTGAAGTTTTATAGATTTTTAAAGGACGTCTCATGTTTTTCTGTAAGAATGGCACACGTCTTCTTCCTTTTTAAATTTTCAGAGATTCTTCGTAGAGTAACAAATTTCATTAGAGCATCTCTACTCGTTGACAATCTTTTTACGTTCAAGTTTTTTGAATGGCGAACATAAGTATTCTAGAGATGTCTTCATTTATAAATTAAAGACCGAATAGTTGAATAGACATTTGTTTTTGCACAAAATTGTGTTTTCAATCTTCTATCTTAGGAGGTTTTATCTAAACGGTAGCATCTAAGTCAAGATAATTATTCCCCTTTGACAACTTCAAAGTCAAATGCTAAATGAGATAATTAACGACGAAATACTCAAAAGGCCAAAAATGACAATCAAATAGTATGAATTATAATGTTTACTTTTTTCCATAATCAATAATCATGCGTAATATTGTATAGATTAAGATTTTATGCCTCTCTTTTTTCTTCTTTAGCATTTTTCTTTTGATTTTCAAAATCTCATTTTGCTTTGTGGAGCTTTTGCTACGTATAGCTTCAATTTTAAATACGCATTGATCCATTTTATACTTGTACTTTTGCTAATGTTCGAATTTTACTTCAACTCTAGTCAATTTTGCGTAAACATCTAATTATTTATTGAAAGAATTATGTAATTATTTTTGAAAATAAAAAGTAACAGATTTGAAAGTTAATATAATGTATAGGTGGTATGATATTTCAAAATTTTGGAAACCACCTGAAAATTTAATTCAGATGGGCCTTTATTTCATGTAAAAGATTATTGATGTGAATATTAGAACATCTAGATGAAATTTAGAGTCCATTACTCATATAATCACTCAACTATCCAAAATTATGCGATAAAGTCACTTTTCTTTTATTCGTAACAGGAAAGTCACTCAATTATTCCTATTGCACACAAATGATCACTCAACAAGAATAATCAAACTTTCCTAGAGGAAAATATGATGTGGCAGTCCATATAAATTTATTTTTATATTTTGGACCAAATAAAATAATTAACACCCAAACAACATATAGAAAATCCACCCACACACCCAACATAACCCACTAAAATTAAAAATTCACCCACTAAATAAAATCAAACACTAAAATGCATCCATATTGCAAATGCATATTTCTTCTTTGTACAAAATATAACTCCCCTCATAGTTTCACTCTAGTCCTTAATCTCGTACCCTTTATTATTTTATAAAAGTAGAGAAAAAAACGTGAAAAGAAGGATATAGACCATTGAGAAAAGAAGAACACATGTCACTCTAATCCTTAATTTTTAATCTCGTACCCATTATTATTTATTAAACTAGAGTAAAACCATGAAAAAAGAAGAAGAAATATGCTTTTCATAAGAAGGAGAGGGATGCATTCACAAAAGGGATGCGTTTCGGTGTTTGATTTTATTTAGTGGTGAATTTTTTATTTTTAGTGGGTCGGGTTAAGTGTATGGGAAAATTTTATATGTTTTTTGGGTGTTAATTATTATATTTGGTCTACAAATATAAAAATCCATGTGGACTGCCACATCATATTTTTTCAACGAAAAGTTTGACATTTCGATTGATTGATCATCTATGTACGATAAAAATAGTTAAGTGACTTTTTGTTTCAAATAAAAGAAAAATAATTTTAATCCATAATATTAAATAGTTGAGTGATCATTTGTATAATGGACTGAAATTTACTCATATCTACACAATAATATTAGGTATTTTATGCAATTTATCATTTTTGAGAAAAAAAAAATTATAATAATCCATCATAATTGAATGTCATTTTTGACATTTTGAAAATTCATGGATTGACCATTCATTTTTAGTCGTTATGTTTAAGATCAAGGAGGCTTGATGTTTCTTTTTTTTTTTTTGGGCTTCCCATCGGTATTCGTTACTCGTATTTTGGGTCCGACTAAATTCGGATTCGTGCTGGGAAATTTCATATTGGGGGATAAAGCGCTCCCTATCAAAGATGACTTTATACCCAGAACTTGAACTCGAGATCTCTGATTAAGGACGAATGAATACTTACCACTCCACCACAACAAGGCGGTGGAGATGTTCTCCAAATAAATGATTAAAAGGATTTAATTAAATTTTACTTTTAGAAAAACGACAAAGAGAAGACAAGACATAAATAAGAGACATGGCGTAAAAGGAGACAATCACGACTAATAAAAGGTAAAACTTTTATAAAAATAACAAAAAACATCCATTCTATTACATCAAAGGACTTCCGTTCATGTTTCTTTCTATTCTTGGTATTCAACTATAAATCTTGAGCATTACAAGTACTTCTCAACCTTTGATTTTTTCGGCTGTCTTTGAACATTTGATAATGCAAGTCTCCATCATCTTCTTATCTGTCATACAAAAAAAATTCTCTTTAATATGTGTACTATACGAGATTTCCTAATTCATAGTTGGAAGAAAATAAATTAAAGCATAGCAAACTTAATATTAATTAGACCCAGCCAAAATTATATCAGACTTAGATCAATAGATCGAATGAGTGAGAGGACCATCAAGAGTTCTGATGCGATGTATAAAATTCATTTATCCTTAATCAGAAGTCTTGAATTTGAGTCTTTATAATTAAAAAAAAAAATGATAGGGAGTATGTCCTCTTTTAATAGTCTTCTTGAACCGAGGGTCTTTCAGAAACAACCTCTCTACTCCTCCGGGGTAGGAGTAAGGTCTGCGTGAAATTTTACTGTATTGGGATTGTTATTGTTGTTGTATGACGGCGCGAACCTAAATTAATCCGATCCAAAACCAGGTATCCGGACAGGGTTGGAGACCAAAAATGAAAGAGTGAGAAGAATTATAGACATACATACCTCCTTTATACTTAACACAATCATTAATGGTACAATGTTTCCATTCCGACGAAGAAAGATTAGGGTTTTTACAATCTTGTTTACAGTATTCGTAGCAGCCAGCAATGTCAGCAAAGCAAGTTGAGTAGCATTCGTCAACACACTTTTCATATGGATCTTCATCTGCAAACACAAAAGAAACCATAATTGTTGTGATTATCATGAGAATTACCACTTCTTTCAAAATCTTAAGCTTCATTTTTTCACAATTTCTCACTTAAGTCTTTTTCTTTGTTATGCAAAACGAAGAAGCATAGCTTCAGTTTATATAGAAGATGTACATAATCTAGTATTTAATGATTATGTTTTAGGGAGGAAATTAATATTAATGATAGTAAGACTTAAAATCTAAAGGTAGTTGTTAGGAGTAAGACCTTAGTAAATGCTTAAGTGTGGACATGATCTGTGTTTTACTTTTGTAACGGTTTAGAACGGAGTAAATGCATGAGGATTATGGTGATCTCTTTTTATGTTTTATTTTTTTTAATTCTTTTCTCCCAAAGGGCCATAACTAGGGGTGTACATAAGTGGGGTTGGTTCGAGTTTTTTAATTACAAAATCAAACCAATGATGTTGGGTTTTTAAATTTATAAACCAAATTAAACCAACAAAGTCGAATTTTTCAATCTCGGTTTTTCTCGGGTTTGTCTATTTTTTTCGGGTTTTCGGATTTTTTCTGATAAAGTCTTCATAGCACAAAATATGTAACTTGTGCTCCAAATATTTCTTTAGTCCTAGTAAGATTACAACTATATAATGTATTTTTCAAGAAAATAACACAGTAATATGAGATAAGTCATAGCATTATACTAAAATATTCAATAACAAAGATAATAAAATTGCATAAAGCAAATATTGCTAATTAATTAGCCATAATAAAAATTAACATAATCTAAAAATACTAATATAAGTCTTGCTACAATAAGTGTAGAAATGACACTATGCAGCCACTTTTACTGGGCTGTATATAGGAATTAGCCCATGCGTCCTAAATTTTAGTTTTTCAGTTCAAATTTCAGGGCAAAAATGTCATGAATTGTCCTGAAGTTAAGATTTTTAGTTTAAAATTTCAGAATAAAATAAGTATTGGCTAATCTCTAAATAGTATCCCTGAGAATGGCTATATGTGCACTGCCCCAAAATAAGTATAACTAATAAGTATTATTAACTACATAAAAAAAAAAAGATAACCTAAGTTATGCATTTTTCATTATAAGCCAAAGTAAAATTAAAAAATAAATATCTAACACTATCGTCATTCCTAGTGTTGATTGAACTTCTTTTGTTAGCATTAGTTTTGATTTGAACTTTGTTTGAGTTAATACATTTATGGGATATAAAATTTATTTACCATTCAAGAATATAAGTCCAAATTTAAAATAATACGTTAAAAGATAAAAATGCAAAAAAGTTTAAGAAATATTTATAAATTTCATTACAATAAATACTTATATGTATAAAATATTTTTAAAAATTATATAAATGTACTATCGGGTTGGTTTGGTTTCGGTTTGACTTTTTTTAGTTAAAATCAAACCAAACCAATTATGGTCAATTTTTTTTCATTACCAAACCACAATCGGATTTTTTTCCAGTTTGACTTGGAATATCGGTTTGGTGCGGTTTATTGATTTTTGTAATGACCCGACTTGTCGTTTTGTGAATTAGCATCTCGTTCAGTGACTTAAGGTCCTGAGCAGCTTCGTAATGTATATTATGACTTGCGTGTGCCGTCGAGTTTGGTTTTGGAAGGCGCAGAATTAAATTGGAAGAACAATCCTTATTTTTGAAGTTTAAATGAAAAGAGTTGACCGAGTTTGACTTGTGTGCAAATGACTTTGGAATGGAGTTTTGATGGTTCCAATAGCTCCATATGATAATTTTGGACTTAGGAATGTATCCGGATATTTATTTGAAAGTCCGTAATTGATTTTGACTTGAAATGGCGAAAGTTGAAAATGGAAGGTTTGAAAGTTTGACCGGGAGTTGACTTTTTGATATTGGGATTGGAATCCGATTATGGAAATTTGAATAGGTCCGTTATGTTATTTATGATTTGTGTGCAAAATTTGAAGTCAATAAGACTTGATTTGATAGGTTTCGACATCGAATGTAGAAATTGGAATTCGATAGTTTCATTTAAGCTTGAATTGGGGGGTGTGATTCATATTTTTAGTATTGATTGATGTGATTTGAGGCATCGATTAAGTTTGTATGATGTTTTAGGACTTGTTGGTATATTTGGTTGAGGTCCCGAGGGCCTCGGGTGGATTTCGGATGGTTAACGGGATTTAATTTGGACATTTCTATAATGTTTCGACATCGTTGCTTCAAGCATAAGTGGTATCACATTAAGCAAATGAGATTCAAATTCAGTTTTTATTGAATCATTAGATCCGTATTGAAATTACGGAGTCATAGCAAAAAGAATCGTCGAATTCGGACATCGTATAAGAGAGTTATGCCCATTTCCAGGCGAAATAGAAAAGATTTCCCATCGCCAGCACCCACGGTAGCGTGGGGCGCTAGCCCTAGCGCTGTAATTTTTGAGGTTCTGGAAATTGGGCCACATGTAGCGCCCCATGCCATATGTGGCGCTCAAAATGTTATATACTCATTTCGGGGTTCATTTTTCTCCATTCCTCTTGGCCGAATTTTGGGGGTTTCCTCCACTCTCTCAAGACCTCCAACTCTCCCATCTCCAAGGTGAGTAATCCCTACTAATTTGGCATTTCATTCTATCATTTCCACTCTAAAACTAACTCAATCCACCTTAAAATCCTTAGATCTTCAAGAAATTTTTTCAAGAACTCAAAAGAGGGTTTTGACAAGATTTTTTTCAAAAGGTAATCCTACACCCTTAGAGATATATGCATGGATTTATTATGAGTATGTGAGCAAGAAATAAGTATTAACACTTATTGGATGGTGCATGGAAGCCATAAATACTTAAACTAGATTATTGGGTGTTGTAGAGATTTTGTAATGACTTAATTAGCAACAATTGGGTGGATGTGAGTTCATTGATGATTTTAATGGTGCTAAAGTAGGTTATTTGTAGACAAAGGATGGTTTAGTATCTCTTGTTGGTGGGAAGGAAGGATTATTGGATGAAGAAACACCATTACTAGAGATAGTAAAATGCTATTTACTCCAGGTGTTTGATAAAATGCTTAAATGACCAAAAATCTGGAATTTTGTTTACTATTATTGGTGCAATTGTGTTGCATTATTGTAGATTGAAATTTGTTTAGTGTGGTGGACCATCATAGTATTATTAAGGGTTGAATTTCAGACTTGAGCCGTTCGGAGGTGGCTTCACTCGCGAAGATCATTTACAACACTATTTAGTTTTGTCGAGGTAAGTATCTTGCCTAACCTTGAGCGGGGGAATTATCCCTTAGGCGTTGAGTCTTATATGAAAATTGTGTAATTGAAAACCATATACACGACGAGTACGTACTTAGTTTATATGTGTAAATTATAGCGGTTGAAATTCGTAGACGCCCTTATATATTAAATTGGATAATTGTTGGAGCTTAATAAATCCTTGATTTGTCATGCCTCATTCCTTGTTTGTCGAGTTTGTATTTTATATGATAATTTGGTGTGATTGCCACTTGAATTTTTATGTGAATTCCGTGTGTTTGTTGATTTGATATTTCTTGAAAATAATCACATTATGGATTTTTCATCTGCAAATAATTAATTAAATAAGTTTAAATTGAGGTGTTTATATATTTATCTAAAATTTGGATTAAAGAAGGCATTGTCCTATGATGAGTTATTTTCCAATCCTTGTGGTTGTTTTTGAGATTTTATATACATTATATTGAGCCATGGACTATCTGTTGTGAAATTAATTGACTTTGTTGTACCTTTGGGATGGTTGTGGCCTACAGGCAATTTGTAAATACGAGTTGATGATGTTGTGCTATTGTGATAATATTCTGTGTAAATTATTGTGTGATTTGGGTTACTGTTACGCGGCGTATAAGGGTGGCATTCCATTATTGACATTATGCGGGCATGAGGGTGGCATTTCACCGTTGTTATGTGTGTTGAGATATTATCTGGGCGGAGCGATAAGGGAGGCTATTAAACGTAGCGATAAGGAAGGCTATTATAGGAGCGATAAGGGAGGTTGTGATTTTTCTTGTGTTTATTTTTTTTATCTTGTGCAATTTGACTTGGTGTCTCGGTAAACTTGATAATAGTCTGATCTATATTGAAATTGCGAGCCTGTGGCTAGAGCCGAGCGGATTATGTTATATGGGATCGGGTTGCACGTCGCAACAAATATGAAGTGTGGGCACGAGGTGCCGGGGAAAATATGATGATTTTTATTATTGGCACGTGACTTGTCCATGCGTTTTTGATAAAAATATGGCACGAGGTGCTGTGGAAACATGAAAGTGGGCTGAGGCCCATGTTACGAAAATATGAAAGTAGGCTGAGACCCGTGTTACGAAAATATGAAAGTAGGCTGAGACCCGTGTTACGAAACTATGAAAGTGGACTGAGATCCGAGTTTTATGATTATGAAATGAGGTGTCACAGAGTGACTTTTATTTGAAAGAATTTATATTCGAAAGATATTTATCTGAGAGAAGTATATTCCAAAGATATTTATTTGAAAAAAGTATATTTGGAAGGTATTTATTCGAAAGAATTATATGTGAAAGATTTATCTTTGAAGGACTTGATTAATTGGTTGCACTTGTGTTCCTTATTCATTTGAGTAATAATTATGGTGTTTTTATTGTCTTGCTGTTTATATCACTGGTTGATTTTTGTTGCTATCACTGCTAGTTGTTTTTCGTACTATTGCATACTGCTATATTGCACAGGTTATTTGACTAGTGAATGTCTTGATTGTACCTCGTCACTAATCCATCGAGGTTAGTCTTGATATTTACTGGGTACCGACTGTGGTGTATTAATACTACACTTCTGCATATTTTTGTACAGAGCCAGGTATTGGAGATATCATACTCGGGCAGAGTTAGTGCGTTGATCACAAGGATGCAAGGTAGAGCTGCTTGGTTATCGCAGTCCCTTGGAGTCTTTCCATTTTATTGTACTGTCAACTCTTTTTCGAACATTATTGTATATTCAATCCCTGAGATCATTGCATGTATTCAGTTATAGTTCATGACTCAGTATCACCAGTCTTGGGAGGTTGTTATAATTATTTCCGTTTTTGGTTTCTGACACTTGTATTAAATTATATGTTTCAAAAAAAAAAAAATGGCTTGAAGTGTAATTGTAATCGGCTTACCTAATCTTAGAGACTAAGTGCCATCACGACACCTATAATAAAATTTTGGGTCGTGATAATTTTCTTTATACACCCCTAACCATAACAAATATGTTTTGGAGAGTTTAGGTAGGTAAATAATAGTAAATATTTAAAAGGAAAAGAAAATTGCATTGATGAAAAGCAAGAGGATGAAATAACTATTGAAAAGAACGAGATAGAGCTGTCAAATTTGGCCCTACTCCAAATGACCTGTCCAACTCGCTCAAGATTAGGCTGGTTATTGACCGCTCATTTATTGAGCTCACACCCATTCTGACCTAACTCATCTCAACCCATTTAAAGTTACACTGATATTTAGCCCAAATTGATACATGAGCACTTTTTCTAAAATATCTTTAAAATAATTATTTTTTATATGTTATATATGACAATAACAAAAGAAAAAAAATCTTATTTGGTAATTAAACAATTCATAAGAAAATAACATACATTAATTAACACCTGGTAAGAGTTGGGCGGGTTGGGCTATGACTCAAATTTTAGCTCATCTTGACCCAGCCCATCTCACCCCAAATAACTTGTAGAAATGACACCATGTAGTCACTCTAAAGGGCTGCTATTTAGAAATTAGTCTGTGCGCCCCGAATTTTGAGTTTTTCAGGATAAAAATATCCTGAATTGTTCTGAAGTTCAGATTTTTAGTTTAAGATTTTAGGACAAAATAAATACTGACTAATCTCTAAATAGCATCCCTGAGAATGGCTATCTATGCAATTGCCCCAAGAAACTTTTGGGCGGGTCAATATAGACTCAGCTCGTATTGATCCGGTCAAAATCTGTCCAACTCGCCCATTTGACATCGGTAGAACGAGACAATTACGTTCAATTTTATGGTAATAACAAACCAAATCAAACCAAAATCTCTCTTGATTTGCTTTTGAATAGATGTGAACATAAATTATACTATATAATAAAATTATATTAGTTTCATTGATTACTAGCATGCCAGAATTGATTTTACTTATAAGATAACTATATAGAATATCAAAGTAAAAAGACAAAAATCTATAGTCCTCTATGAGTGTGTATAGATATAGATAGGATACAATATATGAATATCTAGATAAGAAATCTGACATGAAAAAATTACTCAAATTATTGAGTTTTGTATCGTAATCCTTCAATTATAATAAATATACAATTAACTAGTCTAAAAATGAAACAACTTGCAGTTACGTACATATAGACTACTACTAACTACAATCCTGTACACTATTGTATAAACAATATAATATAACAAATACAAACAACAATAACAACAACAAATATAGTATAGACTAGTTCATGCAAACAAAATACAACAATAACAACAAAGGGCACTCGGGGATGACAGTTGAAAAATGCTTACTACGTGCTCTTCAGAATAAACTGTCAAGACAATCACGAATACTTGATTATTGTTATGAATAGTTTATAGATATGAATGACCACGTGTGTGAATAGCTTATGGATGGACTCTCATACTTTATGTCCATCCTATGCACTATTTTATAATAGTAAATCTTCAAATGTTATGCCTATAAAAAGGTTGCGTAAATGGCAATGAAAGAACACACCAGAAGAATTGAAAAATTCCTTTTTTCTATCTCTATTTCTTGTTAAGTTTTACTCTATTATTTTTTTTTTATAACACGTTATCATTACGAAATTTTTATTTCATTCTTATTCCGCTAAGTTGAGTCATATTTTATTAAAGTATGTATCATTATATTAATTTTGTTTATGGCAATACATATCATATGTAGATTACTTATGCTCTTTGACATCTTAAATAATATAAATACATTATAGTAATAAAATAACTATTTCCTTTAGTGCTCAACTCTTAGATGACCTCAAAGTCATCAAACTAACAACCCACTAATGACATTACTTATAATATTCATGAACTTCCGGGACCATCAAAGGGGCACACAGCTACCAATGGACCAAAACATATCTTTAAGGCAAAGAACCGTGAGAAATGAAGTGACAAATAATAACTTTACATTGGTTTAATTACTTTATATTTATTTTATTGGAACATATAAGTAATGTTAGTCACGTTCAATTCTATTTATCATATATATCACAACTATAAAGTGAAATAAAATAGTATGTTGTTTTCAATGTAAGGCCAGAACGAAATGAAATAGTAGGTTGTTTACATGATATAACTCTGTTTCCGTTTCTTTTTCCCTTAATCGTTTTGTTTCATTAATTGTTTATTAACATAATTATTTTTCTAACTTATATGATAGTTTTTACTATGTCAAATTTATCAAAACTTGAATTTGTGGCACTTGACATCACCGCGAAGAACTATTTATCATGGGTCCTTGATGCTGAAATTCACCTTGACGCTAAAGGTCTCGAAAATACTATTATACTAGGAAATGAAGCATTAAATCAGGATAAAGCGAAGTCCATGATCCTTCGTCAACATCTACATGAAGGGTTAAAAACTGAATATTCAACCGTAAAAGATGCACTTGAATTATGGATTAATTTGAATGATAGATATGACCGCCTAAAACTACGGTATTACCGAAAGCTCTGTATGAGTGGATACATTTAAGGTTGCAAGGCTTTAAAACTGTAAGTGAGTATAATTCTGTTATTTTCAAAGTAAGTTTCCTGTCAAAATTATGTGGAGACACTATCACAAATGATGACTTATTGGAAAAAAATATTTTTCACTTTTTCACGCTTCAAATGTAGTGCTACGATAGCAATAATGTGAGAAGCGTTTTAAGAAATATTTCGAGTTAATCACATGCCTACTTGTGGCAGAAAAAAATATTACTTTATTAATGAAAAATCATGAAACCCATCCCACTGGGTCAGCTCCATTCCCAGAAGTGAATGTTGTAGCAGCATATGAGGCACATCTTGCATACAAAGATGATGAGTTTGGAGGCATTGCAAATATAACTCATTTAGAAGCTGGAGACTTCTTGGAGGGTATTGATTGAAGAACTGATCATCTTAATGGGGAACGAAGCTATAATGAAAGTTATTATTTTTCTTTTTATGTTTGCAACTAGTTTATTTTTTTTGAGTGTATTTTTCTAATGCATCATGTGTTGCTGGTTTCTACATTTCTAATGTATAATGTTCTTTTTCTGTTAGTCTTTTATATTTCTTATAATGTAATTTTTGCCTTTTCTTATATGAAGAATATAAAAAAATTTCAGTCTTCAGTTAGACTCAAGATTAATAAAAATGATATATGTCTTCTGGATAGTGTTACAATACATACTATTTTAAGAGATAATGTCTTATTTAGTAATGAAAGTGTAACGACCCGACTTGTCGTTTTGAGAATTTACGTTCCATTCAGCGACTTAAGGTTCAGAGCAATTTTGTAATGTGTATTATGACTTGCGTGTGTGATCGAGTTTGATTTCCGGAAGATTCGGAACTAAATTGAAAGAACAATTCTTATTTTTGAAACTTAAATGAAAAGAGTTGACCGAAGTTTGACTTTTGAGTAAACGACTCTGGAATAGGTCGATAACTTCGTATGGTGATTTTGGACTTAGGCATATGTTCGAATTTGAATTTGGAAGTCCGTAGGACAATTTGACGCATTTTGGCGAAAGTTAAAAAATGGAAGATTTTTAGAAAGTTTGACCGAGAGTTGACTTTATTGATATTGGGGTCGAAATTTAATTCTGAAAATTAGAACAGCTCCATTATGTTATTTTAGGATTCGTGTGAAAAATTTGGGGTCATTCCGGATTGATTTGATAGGTTTCGGCATCGAATATAGAATTTAGAATTCGTTAGTTTTCATTAAGCTTGAATTGGGGTGCGATTCGTATTTTAGTATTGTTTGATGTGGTTTGAGGCCTCGACTAAGTCCGTATATTTTAAAACTTGTTGGTATGTTCGACTGGGATCCTGAGGGGCTCGGGTGAGTTTCAGACCATTTTTAGGCCATTTTTAACTGCTGGTTTTTGGCTACAGCAGTGTGCATCGCAGAAATTTTTGCTATGCAGGGCTGACTTTGGAAGTTTATATCTCGTAATCTGTAAGAAATTTGGAGATGATCCAAAAATAAAAGTTATATCCCTTTGAGTCTAATTTTCCGAAATTTTTAACCATTCATTATTTGGACATTTGTACCGAAAGTTATGATGATTAACCGAAGCATGGTACTGCAGTTGTTTTGCCTGGCAGTGTGCATCGCAGAAATTTCTGCTGCACATGGCTGATTTTGGAATCTTATATCTCGTAATCTATAAGGAATTTAGCAATGATCTACAAATAAAAGTTGTAGCCCTTTCTATCTAGTTTTCATAAATTTAAACCGTTTGGCAGTTGGAGTTGAGTACAAAAGGTTATGGCTGATACACTACAGGTTGTCTGGGAAGAGTTTTTGGAAGAGTTTGGTGTTTTGAGCACAAACATGTAATGATCCGAAGGTTCATTTCTAGTTCTACAGATCGAAATTCGATTTTGAGACTTCCGAGAGTTTGATAATGAATTATAGGAATGATCTGGAATGTTTGGTCTATTCATTAAGTCGCGATTGGGTTTTTAGCGCGAAACATGAGTTAATTGTTTAAAGAGCAAAATTGGTATCGCATTAAGCAAATGAGATTCGAATTGATTTTCGATTGAACGACCAGGTTCGTATTATTATTTGTGACTCACAGGAACAAGAATCGTTGAATTCTGAGTTTGTAAAATGGAGTTAGAGCCTTTTTAGTGAAATATTAAACTGCTGGTGCAAGCATGTTTTGGTGCGGACCTTTAGTGACGGGAAATGGACTTTTAGTAACGGAAAATGGACATTTAGTGACGAGAAATGGGTTTTGATTGAGCAAATTTATTTTTTTAGCTCATTTTCAACATTTTTGGAGCTAGGGAACTCGGATTTTGGCGATTTTTGAGAGGATTTTCATCAAATGGATTGGGATAAGTGGTTCCTATTCAGTTTTCATTATATTTCATGATTCCATGATTATTTTCATCTTTTGTTAGTGAATCATTTGGAAGAAAATGGGATTTTGCAAAATCTTTCAAAATCGAAAATTTAAGATTTGGAGGTCGATTCGTTATCAGAATTTGATAAAATTAGTATGGTTGAACTCGTATCTGAATGAGTGTTTGGATTTCGTGAATTTTATGTCGGGTTCCAAGATGCGGGCCCCGTGGTTGACTTTTGAGTTGACTTTTAAAATAAAATTGAAAATCGACATATTATTATCCGAAAATATTTTCTATGAATTGTAATTATTTTATGTAATTAGTTTGACTGGATTTGAGCCGTACGGGGGGTCATTTCACAAGAGAAGGCCATTTTAGAATATCGGCCTAACTCCGTTAAGGTAAGTGCCTTGTCTAACTTTGTATGGGGGAAACCACCCCTTAGGATTTGAGATGATTGTGTCATTCGTTTATGTGAAGGTCGTGTACGCGAGGTGACGAGTGGGTACATGACCTATATGTGCTATTTGACCGATTTGGACCGTTAGGCTCCTTTTATACAATTGATTGCAAATATCGTTTCATGATTATATCTTTTGTTGTTAGAATTGTTTGTACGTGCTTTACTTGAAATTGTTAACACAAGTTCCATCCTTGTTGTCAAGTTCACCCTTATATGCTAATTGTTGACTGTAATCACTCGTTGAATTCGTGCTTTACTTGTTACATGCCTTAATTATCAATTGATGCTCATAAATTGTGCCTTGGCTTATGGAACTTCCTTGCTATTTGATTTCGTGAGCTATCGTGTAGCTTTTCTCATTAGTTGTGACTTCTTTGTGTAGCCTCGTAATCACTTTTGATTTTGTGGTATACTGTAGTTGGTTGTAAATTGGTTTCTTAATTGGTGTTGCTTGAGGATCGGGTTGCAAGCCGCAACATATATGATTTATATTGTTGGATCGGTGTCACGACCCAAAATCCCAACGCGGTCGTGATGGCGCCTCTCATGAAGACAAGGCCAGCAAATCCAAACTAACTTCATTTTAACAGTTAAATTATACGAAAATAATATAAGTATGGTTAAATAACAGTAATTTGCGGAAAAATATAGTAAACCATCCCGACTACAGCCCTCAGATCGGGGTGTCACAAAT
>MCJB01033363.1:2683-21621 GCA_002018475.1 Nicotiana obtusifolia | reverse complement strand
CCGGCGAGATGCCAAATAATACCCCTGAAGGGTTCACATAACCGGCGAGATGCCAAATATGATGTAATAAACAATGAAAAATACCCCCGAAGGGTTCCATAACCGGCGCGAAGCCCAAATATGATTTATTACAAAATGACAACTACCCCTGAAGGGTTCCATAACCGGCACGAAGCCCAAATATGATTTAGTACAAAATGACAACTACCCCTGAAGGGTTCACATAACCGGCGCGAAGCCCAAATATGGCAAGTAGCCCAAATCACAATGATATAAATTAGATTTCAATCAATTACGTAGTAGAAATCATCAATCGGGATGGACCAAGTCCCAATCCCCAGAAGTAAACAACCCCATGCTCATCATCGAGCATGTACCTCGCCTCAACATAGCACTATGAGGTGCAAATCCGGGGTTTCGAACCCTCAGTACATCATTTACAAATATTACTCACCTCAATTCGGCTAAATCCTTAGCCCGCGACGCCTTTGCCCTTCAAATTGGCCTCTACGCGCGTCGAATCTACCCAAAATCGTAACGAATATGTCACAATTAATTCGATTAAGTCAATACAATTTATAGGAATAAATTCCATATGAAAATACTAATTTTTTCCAATAACATCTCAAATTTGCACTTAAATTCGCCTGTGGGGCCTAGATCTCGGAACCCGACAAAAGTTACAAAATCTGAATACCCATTCCGATACGAGTTCAACCATACCAAATTTACCAAATTCCGATAATGAATCGACCTCCAAATCTTAAATTTTCATTTTTGAAAGATTTTACAAAAATTCCGATTTCTTTCATCAAAACTCGAATCAAACGATGAAAATGACCATGGATTTATGAAATATAGTCACTTTCGGATGTAGAACACTTACCCAGTCGAAGCTATGAAGAAATCCTCAAAAATCGCCCAAGAACCGTGCTCCAAAAATCCAAAACGAAATGAAGAAAATGACCATTTTCGGTCCTTAAATATCTGTCCAACACTGCCTGGAAAACAACAGTATCAGCTAACTTTAATCTATCATAACTTTCTGTATATATGTCCAAATGATGGATGGTTTATCTTTTTGGAAACTAGATTCGAAGGGCTACAACTTTTATTTTGGATCATCTCCAAATTCTTTACAGATTACGAGATATAAGCTTCCAAAGTCAGTCCTGTGCAGCAGAAATTTCTGCCATGCACACTGCCTGGAAAACAACAGCAGTACCAGTCAACTTTAATCTATCTTAACTTTCTGTATATATGTCCAAATGATGGATGGTTTATCATTCTGGAAACTAGATTCTAAGGACTACAACTTTCATGTTTTGTAATTTTTCTGATTCCTTATAGATTATAAGATATGGGCTTCCAAACTGGACTGCTCGCACTAGTTTTTCTGCAGTTTTTTTCATCTTTTCCAAAGGTGAAATAGTCCGTTTAACCACCCAAAACTCACCCGAGCCATTCGGGACCCCGTTCGGATATGCCAACAAGTCCTAAAACATATTACGGACTTAGTCGAGGCCTTAAATCACATCCAAAAATGCTAAATACACGAATCATACCCAATTCAAGCCTAATGAAACTAACAAATTCCAACTTCTACATTCGATGCCGAAACCTATCAAATCGAGTCCGATTGACCTCAAATTTTGCACACAAGTCATAAATGACATAACGGACCTATGAAGATTTTCAGAACAGGATTCCGACCCCGATATCAAAAAGTCAACTCCTCGGTCAAACTTTCCAAAAATCTTCTATTTTCCAACATTCGCCAAAATGCGTTGAATTGTCCTACGGACTTCCAATTTCAAATCCGGACATACGCTCCGAAATCACCATACGAAGCTATAGCAACTCTCGGAATTTCATTCCGACCCTCGGATCAAAATCTCGCCTAACAACCGCAAATCGCCAAAATACTAACTCCACCAATTCAAGCCTAATTCTACACGGGACCTCCAAAACCAATTCCGATCACACTCCTAAGTCATAAATCATCTCCCAAAACTAATCGAATCGTCGGAATTCACATCCGAGCCCTCTAACTCATAAGTCAACATCCGGTTGACTTTTTACAACTTAAACCTTCTTGAAAGAGACTAAGTGTCTCATTTCTTACCAAATCTACTCCGAACGCAAACCATTCAACGTGATTACATAAAATACGAATAGCGATGCATAATAAAGCATAAATGGGGAGAACGGAGCGGTAACTCACGATATGACTAGCCGGGTCGTCACAATCGGGTTGCACGCCGCAACGGAATTTATTTGAAAGATTATATTGCTAGAACTGGTTGCACTCCGCAATGAAATTTATTTGAAAGATTATATTGTTGGATCAGATTGCATGCCACAACGGAATTTATTTGAAGGATTATATTGTGGGATCGGGTTGCACGCCGCAACAGATTTTATCTTAAGTTTATATTGATGGATCGGGTTGCACCCTGCAATAGAATTTAATTGAAGGATTATCTTGTGGGAATGGGTTGCACGCCGCAACAAATGAACAAATATGAAATTATTGTGATATTAAGGTTAATTCCGATTGTGATTCTCATAATGCATGCAATGCTAGGACGGTTATTGTGGTTTCTTAAATCACTTCATTATATTTTTGAGCATAATTAACTAACCGTCAATATATTAAAGATGGAATAATATGGACTTCTTGTGTGAGTCACGCATTCTATGTGATATGTTAAGAGTCTAAAAATTTAGCAGATATAAACGAAAGAATTTTCAAGTTGTTCCACTTGTGTGTCTTTCAAAAATAAAACTCATATCTTATTCTAAGATCTACTAATTTAAATGGTGATTATAGTTTTAGTCTAATTGATACTTCGACTTCTTCATTACTCTTATTGTCGTGTAATTTATGTGAAAAATTATTATTATGTTTTACTTTAATAAATCCCATATTTATCGCGTTAAATATTTGATTGAATGTCTTAAATTGTATAAATACAATATTATATTGGATCTCATATATTTCTAAACTCAATTGATATTCCTTTTTGCACAACCTCTCCACTATTTTACCTTATTTAAATCCTAAATTGGCTTAATAACTCATTTGACGCTTTACTATGTTCAAGTTGGAATTGTCTTGAATCGTGTTTAAATTACTCATCATTTTATGGTAAGGACGAGAGTAAAAGCACGAAGGGTGATGCCTTGTCATTTTTATATTATTTGTATTCTGACTGTGTGGTTGCTCAATTGCTTGATTGTTTGCTCGATGTCATCCGTGTTCTCATTATTCTCATTGATTTGTATTGGAAATTCTTCTGTTATTGGCCTTAAATTGATACTCTTTCCTTGTCAGCTTCATGTAACATATTGTACAACTTTATCTGTCTGATAGGTATCTTGACATGACCTCGTCACTACTCTACTGAGGTTAGGCTTGATACTTACTGGGTACCGCTGTGGTGTACTCATACTACGCTTCTGCGCATCTTTTTGTGCAGATCCAAGTACCCCAGAGTTATTGGTATTCTTGTTAGTTGATCGAGCATTTTTGTGGAGACTTAAGGTATACCTGCTGTCACATTCGCAGGCTTTGGAGTCACCTTCTGATATTTTCTTTGCACTGTTTGATTCTATTCTGGAACAATTGTAATTAAATATTTTCTAGTAAACTCTGTAGAGCTTGTGACTTGTACTACCGGTTTTGGGAATGTAGGAAATTTCTATTTCATATTTATTTAAGATGTTTGGGCTGATTTATTATCATTTCGTCTGAGCTGTTAAAAATGGCTAAAATTTATTCTAACATTGGCTTTCCTAGCAAGTGAAATGTTAGATGCCATCACGGTCCTGAAGGTGGGAATTTCGGGTCGTGACAGAAAGAAGCGGGTGTTAATACAATATCTGGTAGTACGAGATTAATTGAAGGTTCTGGAAGAGCCAATTTATTACTACCGGGAGGAACAAATTTGGCTATTGATGAAGCACTATATTGTAGTAAATCTCAAAGAAACTTATTAAGTTTCAAAGATATTCGCCAAAATAACTATCATATTGAGATTACAAATTGTGAAAAGATTGAATATCTTTATATTACTACATTAATGTCCGGTAAGAAATATGTGCTTGAAATATTACATGCTCTTTCCTCCGTCTTATACTACACAAGTATTAGTAGGATTGAAACACATGCCGTAGTAGACGAGAAGTTTACTGATCAAGATAATTTAATTATTTTGCATGACCAGTTGGGTCGTCCTGGTTCTACTATGATGCTTAAAATAATTGAGAATGCATATGGACATTCAATGAAGAACCATAAAATTCTTCAATTTAAGGAATTCTCTTGTGCTGCATGTTCTCAAGGCAAATTAATTATTAAACCATCAACGATTAAAGTAAGGATGGAATCGCTTTTATTTATGGAACATATACAGAGTAATATATGTGGGCCCATTCACCCTCCATATGGACCATTCAGATATTATATGATTTTGGTAGATGCATCTACAAGATGGCCATAAGTGTGCTTATTATCAAATTTTCAGATTATGCAATTAGGACAATTCGTCTTGATAATGCTGGTGAATTTATATCCCAGGCCTTTAATGATTATGGTATATCAACTGGGATAGCAATTTTGAGCATCCGGTTGCTCATGTTCATACTCAAAATGGTCTAGCAGAATCATTGATCAAACGCCTCCAATTAATTGCTAGACCAATGCTTATGTGAATAAAACTTTCAATTTCAGTATGGGTTCATGCTATTTTGCATGCAGCAGCACTTGTGTGGATAAGACCCATAAGTTATCATAAAGTCTCTCATTACGATTGGCTTTTGGTTAGGAGCGAAATATTTCTCATCTTAGAATCTTTGATTGTGCGATAAATGTTCCAATTGCTCCACCACAATGCACAAAGATGGGTCCCCAAAGAAGGTTGGGGATATATGCTAGGTATGAATCTCCTTCTATTATAAAATATCTGGAACCTATGACTGGAAATTTATTTACGGCAAGATTTTCTGATTGCCATTTTGATGAATCAGTATACCCAACATTAAGGGGAGAAAATAAGCAGTTGAAAAAGGAGATAGATTGGAATGTATTATCACTATCTCATTTAGATCCTCAAACAAAAGATAATCCATTTGCAAAAAGTTGCAAATCAATTGCCAGATGCATTCGCTGACCTATCAAGGGTGACTAAGTCACATATTCCAGCTGCTAATGCTCCAATTCGAGTTGATATCCCAGCAGGACAATCAATTAAAGAAAATGAGTCTAAGCCACGCTTGAAACGTGGTAGATCAATCGGTTCTAATAATAAAAATCCTCGAAGAAGAAAAGGAGCAAATGATCAAAGTGATCATAATACGGAGGTAATGGCTCAAGAAGAGCACAGAGACATAATAAATGATAAGACTCAAGGGAGGTTCAGGTACTTGAAAATAATGAGAATGAAGAGATCTCAATAAGTTTTGTCTCAACGGAAAAAAGATGGAACCCAAATAATATTGTTATCGATAAAGTTTTTTCTTATAATATTGCTGTTAAAATAATGCAACAAGATGAGGATCTTGAACCAAATCTATCGATGAATGTAGACAGAGAAATGATTGGCCAAAATGGAAAGATGCTATCCAGGCAGAATTAAATTCACTTAAAAACATGAAGTCTTCGGACCTGTAGTTCGAACATCTGAAGGAATGAAGCCAGTAGGGTACAAATGGATTTTTGTGCGAAAACAAAATGATAAAAATAAAGTCATTAGATATAAAGCGCAACTTGTGGCACAAGGATTTTCACAAAGACATGTCATTGATTATATGGAGATATATTCTCCTATGGTGGATGTTATCACGTTCAGGTATCTTATAAATCTGACAGTGTATGAAAAACTTGATATGCGTCTAATGGATGTTGTCACAACCTATTTGTATGGCTCATTAGACAATGAAATTTTTATGTAAATTCCAAAAGGATTTAAAGTGCCTGAAGCATATAAAAGTTTTCAATAAACTTGTTCAATAAAGCTTCAGAAATCCTTATACGGATTGAAACAATCAAGGCGCATGTGGTATAATCGCTTGAGTGCACACTTGTTGAAAGAAAGGTACAAGAATGGTTCAATTTGTCCTTGTGTCTTTATAAAAAGGTCTGGATCTGAATTTGTTATAATCTTTTGTGTATGTTGATGATTTAAATATCATTGGAACTCCCGGGAGCTTCCTAAAGCAGCAGACTATTTAAAGAAAGTACTTGAAATGAAAGATCTTGGAAAGACAAAATTTTGTCACGGGTCTACAAATTGAGTATCTGAAAGATGAAGTTTTTGTCCATCAATCAGCATACATCGAAAAGATTTTAAAGCGATTCAATATGGATAAGGAAAATCCATTGAGTACCCCGATGGTTGTGAGATCACTCGATCTAAATAAAGATCTATTTTAAATGATGAACTTTTGGGTCTCGAAATACCATATCTTAGTGCAATTGGGGCATTAATATATTTTTCGAATAATTCTCGACCAGATATAGCTTTCTCTGTAGGCTTATTAGCAAGATTTAGTTCTTCCACAACACAAAGACACTGGAATGGTATTAAGCATATATTCAGATGCTTGCGAGGGACCATAGACATGGGTTTATTCTGTTCAAATGAATCCAAGTCAAGATTAGTTGGTTATGCAGATGCAGGATATTTATCTGACCCATATAAAGCTCGATCTCAGACAGGCCACTTATTTACATGTGGAGGTATAATCATATTATGGCGTTCAACGAAACAGACTATGATTGCCATTTCTTCAAATCATGTAAAGATAATAGCCATTCATGAAACAAGTCGAGAATGCATTTGGTTGAGATCATGTCACGACCCGGAATTTCCACCTTCGGGACCGTGATGGCGCCTAACATCTCACTCACTAGGCAAGCCAATGTAAGAGTAATTCTTTTGCCAATTTTTAAACACTTCGAACAATTTAACCAATTAAGCAGAAATGAAACTAAAACAAATACGAAAAATCATAATAACCCAATTATCTAAGTACAAACCGGATCTGGAGTCACAAGTACACGAGCTTCTAGAGGTTCTACAAATAGAGTCTGAAATAAATACAACTGTCTCGAATGAAATAAAAAGTAAATAGGAAAAAAGGAAGGGGACTTCGGGCGGATGCCAGCATATCTACCTCGAGTCTCCAAATAAGCTAATCTGAGCTGATGCACCTCACAGACAACTGGCAGTACCAAAATCTGCACAAGAAGTGCAGAGTGTAATATGAGTATAACCAACCCAATGTACTCCGTAAGTGTCGAGCCTAACCTCGACGAGGTAGTAACGAGGTTATGACATGACACCCACGTAATTAAACATGTACAAACGAAGATATACATGCAACATGACAACAAATAGAGATTAAACACGTACTAGTGGGAGGGCACATGCGAAGGGGAATAAGATACGATAGGTATAACGGGAATGTCAACATAAGACAGTCAAATAAATCACCAACCAATGAAAATGGGTAACATAATGAATAAAGACTGCACGACATCACCCATCGTGCTTTTACTCTCAATCGCACCATGAAATAATAATAATGGCACAGCATCACCCTTCGTGCTTTTACTCTCAATCTCTCCATGAAATGATAAATATGGCACGGCATCAACCTTCGTGTTTTTACTCTCAATTTCGTCATGAAATGATAAATACGGCACGACATCACTCTTCATGCTTTAAGTCTCTTCCTCACTATGCATTAATCAATAAATGAAACAATAATCGGCACGACATCACTCTTCATGCTTTAAGTCTCTTCCTCACTATGCATTAATCAATAAATGAAACAATAATCGGCACGACATCATCCTTCATGCTTTAACACTCTCCTTACCATGTAGCAATGAATATATAACATTTGGGAGGTAGAATAAGCAAGAAAAAACCTTACGTCAACAACAGTTCCAAAATACCAAAACTCAACTTCCAAAGGTACTCAATTATCACAAATAGTTCATAAATGCGGAAAGAACGACCAATTAAGAAATAAGCTAGTCTAAGCATGTATATCATAATCAAAGAAGGAAATAAATTATAAGGAAACAAGTCCCACCTGCATGCTTTAGCCCCACAACAACGCATAAGTACACGTCACCTCACATATACGTTGTACCCAAATATTTAAACGCATAGCAAATAGGAAAACAAGTCCTAATCCCTCAAGTTAAGGTTAACCACGACACTTACCTCACTCCAAAATCAATTCAAAGTCCAACCACAACTTACCTTTCGAACCAGCCTTCGAACCAACCTTCGAACCAACCAAACTAGCAATTTATTAACCAAACAATTCAAAATAAGCCTTAGGAACTACCCATGAATGAAAGAGGTTCAATTTAGGTTACTATTGAAAAATTAAACCCCGAGCTCGCTTGGTCCAAACCCAAAATTCGTACCAAAACCCAATTACCCATTCACCCCCGAGCCCAGTTATGTACTTTGTTTCGGAATCCGACCTCAATTTGAGGTCGAAATTCTAATTTTACAAAAATCTCTATTTCTAGCCAAATTCCCAATTTCTACCAAAAAAATCATAGATTTAAGATTGAAATCTTATGAAATGTAATGGGTAGTTGAAAGAAAGTAGGTTAGAGTCACT
The DNA here is from genome assembly GCA_002018475.1 of Nicotiana obtusifolia. Taxonomy (NCBI): domain Eukaryota; kingdom Viridiplantae; phylum Streptophyta; class Magnoliopsida; order Solanales; family Solanaceae; genus Nicotiana; species Nicotiana obtusifolia. Next base: position 12,969 of record MCJB01033363.1, on the reverse strand, counting down.
TACCAATGAATTTGGGAAGAAGAGCTCTTGGAAAAATCGCCTCTAAGGTTTTTAGGATTGGAAATTTGAAAGAATGAGCTAAAATCCCGTTTTTCCCTTCTTATGTCCAGGCACAGATGTCGCAATTGCACGTAAATGCGAGAAATCCTTCACAATTGCGAATGTCCCTCATCTCTGCTACAATCGCAACTGCGATGGTTTTGTTTGCAATTGCGAACTTGGGACTTCCGCAATTGCAGCCCTCTTATCGCAATTGCGAACCACTCCCCCCAGTATTACTTCGCAAATGCGAACCTGACAAGAACCTTAATAGTTCGTAAATGCAAACATGGACCTCGCAATTGCGAGATCAGAGGCTACACCAGAACCAAACTTCCGCCATCAATGCTTCTAAGTCCAAAATCAGTCCGTAACCTATTCGAAACCCACCCGAGCCCTCGAGGCTCCAAGCCAAACATGTATACAAGTCCAAAAATGTCAAATGAATTCGCTCGCGTGATCAAAACACCAAAATAACACCTAGAACTACGAATCGGACACGAAATCAAATGAAATTTTCAATGAAACTTAATAATTTCTATTTTAACAACCGGACATCCGAATCACGTCAATTCAACTCCGTTTTGGGCCAAACTTTACAGACAAGTCATAAATATAGTAATTATCCTATACCAAGCTCCAGAACCAAAATCGAAACCCGGTAGCAACAAAGTCAAACTTCGGTCAAATTCATAAATTCTTTAAACCTTTAAACCTCAAATTTTCAAAAATTTACGATAACTCAACCTAGGGACCTCCGAATTCGATTCCGGGCATACGCCCAAGTCCTAAATCACGACACGGACCCATCGAGACAGTCAAAACACGAATCTGGGTACATTTGCTCAAAACGTTGACCGAAGTCAACTCAAATAGATTTTTAAGGCAAGAATTCACATTTTAATCAATTTTTCACATAAGAGCCTTCTAGAAAAAGACTCGGACTGCGCATGCAAATCGAGAAAGGCTAAAAGGAGCTATTTGAGGTCTCAGAACACAAAATTAAAAATTAAAACTCTAGATGACCTATTCGGTCATCACATTCTCCACTTCTAAAACAAATGTTCGCCCTCGAACGGACATAGAAAAGTACCTGGACTGGTGAAAAGGTGTGAATATCTACTCCGCATGTCCAACTCGGACTCCCAAGTGGCTTCTTTGATCAGCTGACCTCTCCACTACACTCGAACTGAAAGATAACTCTTAGACCTCAACTGTCGAACCTGCCGGGCTAAAATAGCCACAGGCTCCTCCTAATAAGTCAAATCCTTGTCCATTTGGACTAGCTCAAATCTAACACATGGGACGGATCACCGTGATACTTTCGGAGCATAGACACATGGAACACGGGATGGACTGCTGATAGACTAGGTGGAAATGCGAGCCTGTAAGCCACCTCACCCACTCTCTTAAGAATCTCGAAGGGTCCGATATACCTAGGGCTCAACTTGCCGTTCTTCCCAAATCTCATCACACCCTTCATAAGTGAAACCCATAGCAATACCCTCTCTCCGACCATAAATGCAACATCACGAACTCGACAGTCGACATAACTCTTCTGCCTAGAGTGAGCTGTGCGAAGTCGATCCTGAATAATCTTGACCTTATCCGAAACATTCTGTACCAAATCCGTACCTAACAACGAGACTCCCCCTGCTCAAACATCCAACTGGAGATTGGCACCGCCTCCTATATAATGCCTCATAGGGAGCCATCTAAATGCTCGACTGGTAGTTGTTATTGTAGGAAAACTCCACAAGTGGCAAGAACTGATCCCAAGAACCCTCGAAATCTATAACACAGGGGCGAAGCATATCCTCCAATATCTGAATAGTGCGCTCGGACTTTCTGTCCGTCTAGGGATGAAATAATATGCTCAACTCAACTTGTGTGCCCAACTCACGCTGTAATGCGCTCCAGAAGTGCGAGGTAAACTGCGTACCTCGATTAGAAATGATAGACACAAGCACACAGGAATATAGATCTAGCGGATGTAGATCTCAGTCAACCGCTCTGAAGAATAGGTGACTGCCACAGGAATGAAATGCACTGACTTGGTTAGCCTGTCCATAATGACCCATACCGCGTCGAACTTCCTCTGAGTCTGTGGGAGTCCAACAACAAAATCTATAGTGATACGCTCCCACTTTTACTCGAGAATCTCTAACTTCTAAAGCAAACCACCATGTCTCTGATGCTCATGCTTAACTTGCTGACAATTTAGACACCGAGCTACATATGCAACTATATCCTTCTTCATCCTTCTCCACTAACAATGCTGCCGTAAGTCATGATATATCTTGGCGACACCCGGATGAATAGAATATCGGGAACTGTAAGCCTCCTCAAGAATCAACTCACGAAGCCCATCCACATTGGGCACACAAATACGACCCTGCATTCTTAAAACCCCATATCTCCAACAGTAACCTGCTTGGCACCACTGTGCCTAACTGTGTCCCTGAGGACAAGCAAATGAGGGTCATCATACTGCCGCTCTCTGATGCGCTCATACAAGGAAGACCGAGCTACTGTACAAGCTAGAACACGACTGGGCTCTGAAACGTCCAACCTTACGAACTGATTAGCCAAAGCCTGAACACCTGCAGCAAGCAGCCTCTCACCAACTAGAATATATGCAAGGTTGCCCATACTCACTGCCTTTCTACGCAAGGCATCGGCCACCAATTGGCCTTCCCGAGATGATACAAAATGCTTATATCATAATCTTTCAACAGCTCCAACCACCTCTTCTGCCTTAAATTGAGATCTTTTTGTTTGAACAAATACTGTATACTCTGATGATCTGTGAATACCTCGCACGACACGCCGTAAAGATAGTGCCTCCAAATCTTTAGCGCATGAACAATGTCTGCCAACTCTAAGTCATGAACAGAGTAATTCTTCTCATGAACCTTTAGCTCCTGCGACGCATATCCAATCACCCTGCCATCCTGCATTAATACTGCACCGAGCCCAACATGAGATGCATCACAATACACCATGTAAGATCTTGAACCTGTGGGCAACACCAACACTGGCGTCGTAGTCAAAGCATTCTTGAGCTTCTGAAAGCTCAACTCACACTCGTCTGACCATCTGAATGAGGCTCCCTTCTGGGTCAATGGGGCTGCTATAGATGAAAACCACTCCACGAACCAGCGGTAGTAACCCGCCAAACCCAAGAAACTTTGGATCTCTGCTGAATGTAACGACCTGGCCAGTCATTTTGAGTACTACAGCCCCTTTCCCTCAGCGGTAGTAACCCGCCAAACCCAGTAAACTTTGGATCCAGTTTTGAAGATCGGAATAGCTTCGTTATGTCATTTATGATTTGTGTGCAAAATTTGAAATCATTCCGGATTGATTTGATACACTTCGATGCAAATTATAAAAATTGGAAATTTCATAACTCGTAATTCGATTCGAGGCGCGAGGCTATGACATGACACCCACGTAATTAAACCTGTACAAACAAAGATATACGTGCAACATGACAACAAATAGAGATTAAACATGTACTAGTGGGAGGGGACATGCGAAGGAGGACATGATACAATAGCTATAACGGGAATGTCAACATAAGACAGTCAAGTAAATCACCAACCAATGAAACGGGTAACATAATGAATAAAGACTGCATGACATCACCCATCGTGCTTTTACTCTCAACCTCACTATGAAACAATAATAATAATAGCACAACATCACCCTTCGTGTTTTTACTCTCAATCTCTCCATGAAATGATAAATACGGCATCACCCTTCGTGCTTTTACTCTCAATTAGGGGTGGGCATAATACCGACCGAACCGAAAAAACCGACCGAACCAAAAATTTTGGTTTTTTTGGTTTCGATTTTTTGGTCGGTTTTCGATTTTTAATTTTATAAAATTTCGGTTTTCGGTTCGGTTTTCAATTTTAGAGTTTCGGTTTTCGGTTTAACTAAAAAACCGAACTATTTAGTTTTAGTCTTTTAGAATTTAGACTTAGTAGTTACTAGTTAGTTGGCCCAATGGCCCAGCCCATTTCCTCACTCCTAGTCCTCAATCCTCATTTACGGACCTCACTCCTCAGTCACTCCTCAATTCATTCCTCAAAGTCGAAAGTCGAAACTCGAAAAGAGTAAAAGAAGACGAAATTGAAAACCCTAAATCGGTAAATCCAAATCGCTATCGGCTATTCATCTTCCTCACTAGTCACTCCTCACTCCTTAGTCCCACACTCCTCAGTCCTCAGGACCTCAGCTCAGTCCCTAATCGCTAATCCTCACTCCTCAGTTACGAAAACGGAAAAACCCTAATCGCTAACGGGAAAAACTTAGTTCCTCACTTCCTCTGTTCGACTGTTCCTCAGAATCTCAGAGGCTCAGAAGTCAGACTCACGAGTGACGATCCACAGGCCCAGACTCACTGTGATACCACTGCCGAGTGCCGACTTGAGGTTCTACTTTCAGAGTTTCAGTTCCTCACAAGAAATGGCGACGCCCTCACCAGTACGTCCTAGCTCCTTCTTTTGAGTTCGTTTTTAGTTTTCCTTCGCCGCTCCTACTCCTGATTTCGTTAATTTTTCAATTTTTCTGCTATTGTTTACAGTTGCATCCTTTGTTTTTTTTTTGTTTTTTTGCCTCTGTTTTTGCTTTTGTTCTGTTGCCTCTGTGCCGACTGCCGGCTTGATTTTATGCGAGTTGCGACATGATACAGCCTACATTTATATCGTATACCAGTTTGATTTCGACATGCTACAGCCTACATTTATACCAATTTTTCTGCTATTGTTTACAGTTGCATCCTTTATTTTTTTATTCTTTTTGCCTCTGTTTTTGCTTTTGTTCTGTTGCCTCTGTGCCGACTGCCGGCTTGATTTTATGTGAGTTGCGACATGCTACAGCGGTACAACCTACATTTATATCGTATACCAGTTTGTATTTTTAATTCTGTTTTCGTTCGATTTTCTATAGATGACAGAAGTTGGAAGTAGAGTAGTGAGGTCGGCTCATCTGAAAGCAAACCTACTTCTTCCTCACCTACAAATTCAGTTGAAATTAGTGAATTCCCAAAAAAAGAAAATCTCTACAGTGTAGATCAACTGCTTGGGATCATTTTGAAAAGTTTAAAGATGATAATGGAGGTGATAGAGCAAAGTGTAAATATTGTGGTCATCAGTATAAAGCTGATTCACGATTGAATGGAACATCATCATTGAATACTCATTTAAAGAAGTGTCCAAAATTACCTCGGAAAGTTGATAATGCTCAAAAATAATTATGTTTACAAAAGGAGGGGCAAATTAATGGTGGGATGCTATGGAAATTTGATCAAGAACTAGTTAGGAGGGCTTTAGTTGAGATGGTAATTACGGAGGAATTATCTTTTAGCTTTGTTGAAAAGAAAGGCTTTAAGAAGTTTATGAGCATAGCCCAACCTCTATTTAATGTTCCTTCTCGTAGGACAATTACAAGGGATTGTTTTGAAGTTTACAATGAAGAGAAGCTTAAACTAATGAAAAACTTTAGAGAAGTAAAACAAAAAATATGCCTTACCACAGACACATGGACTTCGTTACAAAAAATTAACTTTATGTGTTTGACGGGTCATTTTATTGATAGAGATTGGGTGTTGCATAAAAGAATACTAAATTTTTGCCCCATCTCTAGTCATAAAGGTGACGAAATTGCAAAAGTTATTGGCAATTGTTTGCTTGAATGGAAATTGGATAAGGTATTCACTGTTACTGTTGATAATGCTTCTTCGAATGGTGTCATGGTCAAAGAATTATCTAAACAACTAGATATGTGGAAAACTAATTCGATGAGTGGTAAGCATCTTCATGTGAGATGCATGGCTCACATACTTAATCTAATTGTGCAAGATGGTTTGAAAGAAATTGATAATTCTGTAAAACGTGTTAGACACGCTGTGAGGTATGTGAGATCATCTCCGCAAAGGACCTTAAAGTTTAGGGAATGTTGTGCACATCAAGAGGTAGAATGTAGTAAAACATTGTGCTTGGATGTTCCTACTAGGTGGAATTCCACCTACTTGATGTTGGAAACGGCGCAAAACTTTGAGAAGGCCTTTGACAATCTTCATCTTTTTGATGATGGTTTTTCTGCTCATCTTTGTACGCATGTTGGTGAGGATGGGTCTATTGTAGGTCCATTTGAATGTGATGATTGGGTGAATGTGAGAAACGTAATAAAGTTTCTTGAAAGATTTCATGAGCTTACCGAAAAAGTTTCAGGTTCACGTTATGTCACTTCTAATTGTCATTTTGAGGATATATGTGAGCTTGATAGTCATTTGAAAGATTGTTTAGCTAGTGATGATACTAATTTGAGTAAGATGGCAGGGAGGATGAAAGAAAAGTTTAAGAAATATTGGGGTGAACCTGAAAAGATGAATAAACTGATATTCATTGCTTCTGTATTAGATCCTCATAACAAATTTGAATTTGTTGGTTTTGCACTTGAGGAAATGTTCGGGGAGGAAACAACGAAGAAATTAACTGCCGAAGTGCATGCTTATTTGAATTGTTTATTTGGGGAGTATAAAAAAAAATATTCAAAAGGATGTTATCCTCAAGCAGCTCAATCTAAATCTACTTCATCTGATGACACATCTGATTCATCTAGTGGGAATTTGAGAACAAAATCTGTGAGAATAAAACAATTATTGAAAAGGCAAAAGGAAGACTCTGGAAGTGGATGTGCTAAATCTGAGTTGGAAAGATATATTGGTGAAGGACAAGAGCCATTGATTGATGATTCTGATAACTTTAACATCTTAGATTGGTGGAAAATTAATGCGCCTCGATTTCCTATTCTATCCGAGTTAGCTCGTGATGTATTGGCCATTCCAATTTCTAGTGTTGCATTGGAATGTGCATTTAGCACCGGTGGCCGCATTCTTGATTCATTTAGGAGTTCATTGACTCCTCGGTTGATGCAAAGTCTTGTTTGTGTTCAAGATTGGTTTAGGTGTGAGGGTACTCCTATTAATGTCGAAAAAGATTTGGAGTTTCTTGAGCAAATTGAACTTGGTAAGATTTTGTGTTTTATAAGTGTTTTAGTGAAAATTAATTTACTTTGTAAGTTTAAATAAATGACACACTTTATCAAATTTTATTTAGATATGGCAAAGAGCGGAAAAGAAACTTGCATTGTTGAAAGAGATACTAGCATTGTTGATGCATAGTTTGAACAAGTGGTAAGTTTATTTATCAAATGTTGCTGCTTTTTCTGCTGCTTTCCATTAGCATTGTTCAATTTATTGTTCACTTCACACTACTACATATAACATTGTTCAATTTCCTGCCCAGCTGATGGTACTACAATTGTAGGACTTCCTGTGCGATATGTTGCTGCTGCTGTGCTGAGAATTATATGTTGCTGCATTAACAATTACTGGACTGCTAATGTGAGTAATTTGCTGCTGCTGCTCAGTTGAATTATATACTCCTGCAGTCAAGTTTCTTGGATTGATTATGCACAATTGCTGCTGCTGCTTGACAGTTGAAAATTCAACTGCTACTGCTTGACGGTTGAATTATATGTTTGCTGTATAAGCATTTCTAGCTTAGTTTTTAGCTGCAACTACTTCTTCACAGCAAGTGTATTGACATAATTTCTTATTCCTGCTGTTGTGTATTCACTGTTATGCTGTTGTGTACTGTATTCACTGGTTATGGCTTGCTGCTGCTAGTTCTGGTTTGCTGCTGTTGGGATCTCTTACAGTTACTGCTTGTTACAGCTTTTCACACTGATTTGATGGATCTGAACATTTCAGTTTTCTTGATTTGTTAGAGAGAGTAGCTCGATCTGGGTTTTAGACGTCGAGACAGTTGAAGAAAATCTAGAATTGTTCACATTTGGAGTTAGTAATTGTGAACTGTGAAGTCTTATTTTCTAAGTGCTCTCTTTAGCATTTGTTTTTCCTTTTTCTCAAAGTTGTCTCCAAATTGGATCAGAAACTTATAATGCATGACCTTTGACTATCAAATTACTTTTGCTTTCCAAAAGTTTGCTAGTAAGATATTTAAGTTCCTATATTTCCAGAACTTCTCCAAATGTTTCCTTTCTTTTGGTGGTCACAGGGTTCATTCATTACTACAATTGGCTTCCTAAAGGAAGCTCCAGTGGTGAACATTCATGGGTTCAATGTCTACCACAAAAATCGTTTGATATTGGTAATTAGCTTCTCACGTTGCTTTACAGCAGGTGTATTGACATAATTTCTTATTCCTGCTGTTGTGTATTCACTGTTATGCTGTTGTGTACTGTATTCACTGGTTATGGCTTGCTGCTGCTAGTTCTGGTTTGCTGCTGTTGGGATCTCTTACAGTTACTGCTTGTTACAGCTTTTCACACTGATTTGATGGATCTGAACATTTCAGTTTTCTTGATTTGTTAGAGAGAGTAGCTCGATCTGGGTTTTAGACGTCGAGACAGTTGAAGAAAATCTAGAATTGTTCACATTTGGAGTTAGTAATTGTGAACTGTGAAGTCTTATTTTCTAAGTGCTCTCTTTAGCATTTGTTTTTCCTTTTTCTCAAAGTTGTCTCCAAATTGGATCAGAAACTTATAATGCATGACCTTTGACTATCAAATTACTTTTGCTTTCCAAAAGTTTGCTAGTAAGATATTTAAGTTCCTATATTTCCAGAACTTCTCCAAATGTTTCCTTTCTTTTGGTGGTCACAGGGTTCATTCATTACTACAATTGGCTTCCTAAAGGAAGCTCCAGTGGTGAACATTCATGGGTTCAATGTCTACCACAAAAATCGTTTGATATTGGTAATTAGCTTCTCACGTTGCTTTACAGCAGGTGTATTGACATAATCACAGTTCGCTTTACTACTAAATATTGTGGTCATCATTGAAAATCTTGAACCGTTTATAACCGAAAAACTAAACCGGAAATAACCGAATCGAACTTTGAAAAAACCGCACCGAACCGTAAAAACTTTGGTTTGGTTTGGTTATTAAAATTAAAAACCGAAAACCGAATAAACCAAACCGAAATTATACAAAACCGAACCGAACCGACCGATGCCCACCCCTACTCTCAATTTTGTCATGAAACGATAAATACGGCACGAAAACTCTCTTTCTCACTATATATTAATCAATAAATGAAACAATAATCGGCACGACATCACCCTTCGTGCTTTAAAACTCTATCTTACCATATAGCAATGAATATATAACATTTGGGAGGTAGAATAAGCAAGAAGAAACCTTACGTCAACAACGGTTCCAAAATACCAGACCTCAACTTTCAAAAGTACTCAATTATCACAAATAGTTCATATATGCAGAAAGAACGATCAGTTAATAAATAAATTAGTCTAAGCACGAATATCATAATCAAAGAAGGAAATAAATTACAAGGAAACAAGTCTCACCCGCATGCTTTAACCCAACAACAACTTATACGTACTCGTCACCTCACATATATGTTGTACCCAAACATTTAAACACGTAGCAAATAGGCAAACAAGTCCTAATCCCTCAATTTAATATTAACCACGATACTTAGCTCCCTCCAAAAATCGAATCAAAGTCCAACCACAGCCTTGCCTTTCGAACCAGCCTCCAAACCAACCAAATCTAGCAATTTATTAACCAAACAATTCAAAATAAGCCTTAGGAACCACCCACGAATGAAAGAGGTTCAATTTAGGTCATTATTGAAAAAGTCAACAAAAGTCAACCCTTGGCCCGCTTGGTCCAAACCCGAAATTCAGACCAAAACCCGATTACCCATTCACCCCCGAGCCTGGTTATGTACTTTGTTTCGAAATTCGACCTCAATTTGAGGTCTAAATTTTAATTTTCTAAAAATCCCTAATTCTACCCAAATCCCCAATTTCTACTATGAAAATCCTAAATTTAAGGTTGAAATCTTATGAAATGTAATGGGTAGTTGAAAGAAAGTAGGTTAGAGTCACTTACCAATGAATTGGGGAAGAAGAGCTCTTGGTAAAATCGCCTCTAAGGTTTTTAGGGTTGGGAATTTGAAAGAATGAGCTAAAATCCCGTTTTTCCTTCTTAAGTCCAGGCGTAGATGTCGCAATTGGGACCTGGGATTCGCAATTGCGAACCACGCAAATGCAAGAAATCCTTCGCATTTTCTATCTCTGCTACCATCAAATGCGATGGTTTTGTTCGCAATTGCGACCCTTGGGACTTCCACAATTGCGATCCTTTGATCGCAATTGTGAACCACTCGTCCCCTTCCCTCCTCC
>MCJB01033352.1:53855-64713 GCA_002018475.1 Nicotiana obtusifolia | reverse complement strand
ATTCAAGTCCCTGCGACAAATAAACTTGAAGCTCATTTAGTTGTGAACTATCACCAATAGTCTCACCTTGGGAACCCCTGAACTCCGTCCAAGCACTGAGGGCCTTTATGCCCGCAGTTCTTTTACCTGGTCGTGAAACGGACGAAGTGGGAGTTGGAATACTGGGTCTAGCATGATCTAAAGCAGTTTGATATGCATCATAAATTGTTTGTGCATTTATTTTTATTGAGGCTAATGCATCTCCAAGTGTTGCATATTCCTCAGGTGAAAGTGACAAAGAGTCATAAATTTTAGAATATCAAAATTGGGGACCTCCTAATTTCATGGTAGGGTTTAACAGTGCGGCAACACCATAAATAGGGGGGATAGGGAAAAAATATTTTTTAAACTTAGATTTCATAGAGTCAGTGGCATATTGATAAGCTACACTATCTACAAATTGATCAAATAAATTTGCAAGTGCAGCAATATAAACTAAACAGTTAGAAATAGTAGGATAGTATTGCCCAGATAAATCGTTAGTTGCTATAGAAAATTGTTCTAAAAAATCTACAAGTGTTTTAATGTTAACCCAATCTTGATTAGTTAGGTGCTCGTCGTCTTCAGAATCACCATCACCTACACGAGCATTGTAGGTTGCGGTAATTGGGTTTCTATATTCATACGCAACTACTAGACTTTCATACATGTAGTTCCATCTAGTAGGACAAGATTTAGGAATTTTTCTTTCCCTAAGGTCACATTCATCACATTTAAAAATATTCCCTAAGTCTACTTCTACGGTTTGAGTAGAATAGCCAGTTAAGAGCCATTTTTACCTTTTCAATTTCTACGTTTAACAATCTCATTCCGTCCCCGACAATTAAATGATAAATGTGACAAATGCACCTAACATGAAAAATATTAGAAAATGAGGGGTTTAGAGTAGTTGTAAGCGTGGTTATTGCGTGGGGTGTTACTAGACGCGTTATCCATGGTAACAGACATTATTTTATCTGTAATGCAAAAATATCTACAAATGTCTGTTACCGTTTTAGCTATAAATTTACCAGTGTGGCGTGAGTTAATTATTCTATATGCGATAATGCATTTTTGCATTATCCAGTCCTCGTCTATCCAATGACTGGTAACGGTTAAATAGTCACAGTCATTGGCACTTCTACCTATGTCTGTAGTAATTGCAATGCGACAATCTATATGGGTAAATAGATATCGCAAATATTGTTCGTATTCATGCTTATATTTGTAAATGTCGGCCTTCACTGTAGCACGAGGCCATCCTTTATATGTAGGATTATAATTTTTTCTAATATATTGTATAAAATGGGGGTTAGAAGGAAAACTATATGGTAAGCACATAACTGTTACCATTTTTGCTAGTTCTTCACGATCCTTGTTTGGATCGTAGTATAAAATTCCCCCGGTAACGGTGTTAATTCCGGGTTGGACTAAGTTTGAACCTACACTAGTTGGAACCGGATTACCTCCGCCCGCCCCCTGTTCCGCAGCTTTCATTTGCAAATATCTTTGTTTCTCTCTAGGGTGTTTCATTATGTGCCTAGTTAAACTACCCGTACCGCTACGGTTGCCAATAAATTTATGAGTCAACAAAGACCCACAATTTTTACACTTAGCTTTGTTTTCTTCTCTTAATTGAGTAAAAAAATGCCAAACAAGAGATGGTTCGGACCGTCTAGGAGGTCTTCTATCAAATGTAGGGGTTAGTACAGGAGGGTCATCAGTTGGGTTATTATTAGGACTAGTAGGTGTATCTTCTAAATCGGGTTGCGTTTCATCTATATCGGGTTGGGATTCATGTAAATCGGGTTGGGTTTCATTACCATAAAGAGCGTTCATCGTTTCATCATCTAATCGATTATCGGGTGTAATATCGTGATAAAATTGACTATCGGAAAATTGCATTAAAGGGTGATCATTATCAAGAATATTAGGTAGAGGAGGACAGGTAGCAGGGGGAGGAGGAGTAGCTTGGCTACTAGATTGACCAATTTTCGATTTTCCCTTCCCCTTACCACCAAACATTTTTTTTAATGAAAAATCCATATTAATTATAATTAAACTAATTAAAACAAACACAACAATATATTAAAAATTAAATAGTTGGAACGAGGTTACCGATTTGACGAACAACTTCTTGAAAATTGATAATTGTTGAAGACTTGAAGATTTTAATACTTCAATTCACCAACTTCACAATTTTCCACGAAATTGCAATAATAATATGAGCACTTATGGAAATAATTAGAGAGAGATTGAGGGAGATTGAGAGAGATTGAGAGATTTTGTGAGTTAAAAATGAAAGAAGGGGGGGGTATTTATAGGTGGGAATAGGTAAAAAGTGTATTTATTAAAAGTTTGGGGTTAAATTAAAGTTTAGGGGCCAAAATGGCTATTTTCTGAACCCTAAACGGTCAAATTGAGGCTCCAACGGCTAGATTTTAAAAATCTGGCTGCCGGACATTTTTTTGAAACCGGCCCGCGACGGGCCTTCCCCCGTTTGAGGCCCAAGAACGGTAGGGACCGGACCACAGGTCCGTTAGGCCCATCAGGACCGCGGTCCTGGGCCGGTCCCGGGTCAGGCCCACCGTGGGCCACAGCCTTACTTATGCGTGTAAATCATGAGTGTAAAAATAATGTGTATTAAATATATTCAAAAGAGATTGAGCGTGTAAGATAATTTTTATTTCCTGAAAGTGTATGATAGGAATTTTGTTGATACCTATCCATAGTTTCGGAGTTAAATTATGTATTATGCCAAGAAAGAATGACAAAAGCTCTTATTATTTGCCGAACCCCATATGTACATCTGCATAATCATTATTTCCAAGGCTGATTAGTTAGCTAGGTTAAGAAGAATATAAAGTGATTGTGTCAAAAAGAGCATTTAGGATATATTGGCATTTGGTATGATTATACTGGCTATAAGACTGACACAACGGGAGGAATCAGCTTAATATTAGAGCTTTGTTTTTAATGTCTTAGATATTTCAATAGCAATTCCATCTCACTTTTCAGAATTATTATCTTCAGTTTCATCATTTCAAAACATAACACTTTATTATAACAGAAAATGATTAAATATATTCATGTACTATTCAAAATAATTTAAATATATCTTTCTTTGAATATCGGTTCAATTATACTTTTATCATTATATCATAAACACTAATTTATTCTTAATTTAAACGGAAGAACACGTGGTAAGCTCATAAACAAATAACTCACCCCAATTTTACATATACGATTTCTTTTGCAAATCCACCCACTAATTTAACCCATACCCGACCCTATCCCCTTCTTCTCTCACACAGAGAAAGGGAAATCAACAAAATAACATAACTTGTTTTATTTTCCCAAAAGCCCCTCCCCTTTTCGTCTTTTTCCCATACCCGCCCCCTCCTTCTGTTCATGATCTTCCTTGGACCCCCTCCCCCCTTTGTTCTTGGTCTTACCCAGAGGCCAGAATCTCCTAAATTTGTATTTTTTTTTTTCTGGGTCTTTTTTAGAGGATGACCATTTGTTTTGCATATCCTCAATGACAGGGAGAGATTGAATTAAAGCTAGAAGAAATGATCTGCTGAAATCTTTGGCAGAATTTTAAGAAGGAAATATGTGCACGCTTGAACAAAGATTGTATTAGGGTAAAATCGGGTTCATGGTACCTTCGGTCTCTGGTAAAATAAGCCAAGCTCGAGACATGATGACAGGGGACCAAAATCAGGGCAGAGTCTCATCGAGTTATGGTTCAGAATCGGTTCTAACTTTGAACGACTTCGAATAACATGGTCCGGCAATCAAGGACGACCAATGGAGGGCTATTATATCCTGGACCGGCCGGATATATCTCTCGTGCTAAGGTCCGACCAGAGCGCTTACCATCGGAGCCATCGAGACCACGCCCCCCCCCCTCCCGGATACGGTTCGAGCTCCAAGACCTCAGAAAAGCATTACCACACAGTTGCTTACGACCAACGAAGGGCCGTGATATTCGCGCAACAGATCAGTGATTAACGAAAAAGAAGATTTTTACCTTTTTTAAACTTATACTAGGGATGAAATTCTCCTACTATATAAAGGAGATGATTTTTATTTAATGAAGACATTGTAACACGTATTTCAAAATAATACTTTATAATTTTCTCGGTGATTAGCTCTTCCTCTTGTTCATCAGTGCTGGATATAGAAAGCCTGGGTCGAGGGTAAATATTTCAATAAGGCTAGAACTATCCTGATCGTGTGGTTTGAATCTATTTTATCTTTGTTTGTGCAATTTGACTTAATTTATTGCTTTGTATCAAATTAATCCGCATATCTTTAAAACCACTTACAAATTCAATTATTATTCACTTTTGAGGGTAAATAGTTTGGCGCCAACCGTGGGGCTAAGGATAATAGCCGCATTTTGATACAAGTTCCCATAACACACCCTATTTTACACTTGTTCTTTGGAGTATCTTTGATTTCAGGTTGAATTTTGAAATGTCTAACTCCCAGTCTGCCCCTCTAAACGTGGTTGCTGAATCCGGCCACCATGGCGAGAACAACAATGCAGCACCCAGTAACGAGGTGCCCCCCAGCTGCGGACCCAATCGACACTAGCTCGCATGTGGCCATCTATCCGAATATTCCTACCGATCCTGAGAACAGCGTCCGTAGGGATGTTCGACTGATTGCCCAAAATATGTACAATGATGAAGGTGATGGGATCAATTTGCAGGTGATCTTCGAAATGTTACAGGCTCAACAGGCACCAATGGCCCAGTTGCAGAATCAAAGCCGCGCGCCGAGCGAATTGAGCCTGAGCCATCTTGGGAAGTCACCCGCAGAAACGAACCGGTCACGGAGAGACAAAATGGAAATGAATCGGGGACAAACCCTGAGATCATAAAGATGCTCGAGGAGCTGACAAAATGGGTAGAAACAGGAGAGAAGAAAATCGAAGTAAATGACAAAAAGGTGAAAACCTACAATTCCAGGGTCGACCAAATCCCAAGGGTACCACCAATATTAAAAGGCCTGAATTCCAAGAAGTTTGTTCAAAAACTTTTTCCTCCAAGCGTAGCTCCGAAGCCGATCCATAAGAAGTTCCTAAGTACAACGGAACAACCGACCCAATGAGCATGTGACCTCCTACACATGCACCATCAAAGGGAACGACTTGGAGGATGATGAGATCGAGTTTGTCCTACTGAAAAAGTTCGGGAAAACTCTGTCAAAGGGAGCTATGATATGGTATCACAACCTACCTCGTAATTCCATTGACTCGGTTGCTATGCTTGCACATTCCTTCATAAAAGCACACGCTGGGGCTATCAAGGTCGAGACCAGGAAGTTGGACCTTTTCAAAGTGAAGCAGAGGGATAATGAGATTCTCAAAATTCGTGTACCGATTTCAAATGGAACGGATGGACCTGCTTCGGTTCGCGGATGATTGGACCATTTAGCCCTTCACCCAAGGACTCAATGCTCGAAGCTCTTTGGCTTCACAACAGTTGAAACAAAATCTAGTAGAATATTCGGTTATTACTTGGGCCGACGTGCATAACCGTTATCAATCAAAAAGCAAGGTCAAAGATGATCAGCTTAGGGCCCCTTTCGGGTCCGTTTATCTCGTCAGAGTCGTAGACGGAGTCATGAGAGACGTTGATCGTGAATCATGATCAAACAGGGATCGATATCGGTCTTACAATGGAGATCGGAGAAGTAGTGGGTCTAGGCGAAACCCTATGAGAAGTGAAAGGAGGAGTGATCGAGGTCAAAAAAACCAGGGACTCATGGGCCAAAATAGTATCGACAGGCGCATCGGGCCTAAGGAAGTGCCAAGGTTATCGGAGTACAACTTTAACATCGACGTCGCCGCCATCATATTCGCCATCAGACGCATCAAAGGCCCCAAATAGCCTCCACCTCTATAGTCCGATCCAGCCCAAATAGATCCTAACCTAATGTGCAAATATCATGGTACTTACGGCCACAGGATAGAGGATTGCCGGAAACTAAAAGAGGAAGTAGCCCAGCTGTTCAACAATGGACATCTCCGAGAACTCCTGAGCGATCTAGCCAAGAATCATTTCAGGAATAGAGATTCTAATAAACAAATCGAGCAGGAGGAACCTCAGCATGTCATTAACATGATCATTGGTGGGGTCGACGTTCCCCAGGGGCCGATGCTAAAATGCACCAAAATATCCATCACAAGGGAAAAACGGACTCGGGATTACGTGCCGGAGGGAACCTTGTCTTTCAACGACGAGGACGCTGAAGGGATTGTGCAGCCCCACAAGGGTCGTGGAATAGCTCGGTCTACAAGATCAAATCGTGCCTGCAGTCCGAGTTTTAAACGGGTTCAACATCACATGTGAGACCACTAAAGGGGCGATAACATTACCGGTAAACACCATGGGGACCATTCAAGAAACAAAGTTCTACGTGATCGATGGGGACATGAGGTACAATGCCTTGTTCGGGAGACTGTGGATTCACAACATGAGGGCTGCGCGCTCGACGCTGCACCAGGTGTTGAAGTTCCCAACTCCGGGAGGAATAAAAATAATTTACGGAGAACAATTGGCCGCAAAAGAGATGTCGCGGTCGATGAGGTTGTCTCGATATCCGAACTTTCTACACCAAAGGATTTGGGATCGGTCACCAAGGGAGAAACTAAATAGCAATTACTGACATTGCCCCGTCCCAACGAGAGAAGCAGGAGACGGGTGACGACGACGACTACGGGGTTCCCAGGTCTTTCATAGCCCCCGATGATTCCGACGCTACCAAATCAATAGCGGAGGAACTAGAGCAAGTCGTACTGATTGAGCACTTGCCCGATCGAAAGGTATACTTGGGCACGGGGTTGAGTCCCGAGCTCAGGAAAAGACTTATTTAATTCCGTATAAGTAACATAGATTGTTTCGCTTGGTCCAACCTTGATATGGCAGGGATCCCGCCGGAAATAACCACTCACAAGCTAAGCCTGGACCTGAAGTTCCACCCGATCAAGAAGAAGAGGAGACCCTAGTCTGAAGTCAAGCATGTGTTCATCAAGGACGAGGTATCTAAACGCCTTAAAATAAGGTCCATCCGGGAGGTTAAGTACCCGGACTGGTTAGCAAACATAGTAGTAGTCCCTAAAAAGGGAAACAAATTAAGAATGTGTGTGGACTATAAAGACTTGAACAAAGCGTGTCCTAAGGACTCTTTCCCTTTGCCTAACATCGATCGCATGATCGATGTAACGGCCAGCCATGAGATTCTCAATTTTTTCGACGCTTATTCCTGGTACAACCAAATTCGGATGGACCCGGGCGATCAGGAAAAAACCTCCTTTATCACTAAGTACGGTACCTACTGCTATAATATAATGCCATTCGGACTAAAAAATGCCGGTACCATGTACCACCGCCTAGTAAATCACATGTTCGAAGAAAAAATAAGAAAATCAATGGAGGTTTACATTGACGATATGTTGGTTAAGTACCTGCGAGCAGAGGACCATTTGAAACATTTGCAGGAAACCTTCAGCATATTAAGAAGTACAAATGAAGCTGAACCGGGAGAAATGCACATTCGGACTCAGGTCCGAAAAATTCTTCGGGTTCATGGTATTCAACCAAGGAATCGAGATTAATCCCGATAAGTTCAAGGCCATCGAAGATATCACTTTTATGGACAATGTCAAGGGCGTTCAAAGGTTAACCAGATGCATAGTCGCCCTAGGGAGATTCATCTCGAGGTTCTCCAACAAGAGCCACTAGTTCTTCTCACTGTTGAGGAAAAAGAATAACTTCTTATGGACCCCGAAGAGACGACGAGCCTTGGAGGAACTCAAGTGGTATCTCTCGAGCCCACCTCTACTTCATACTCCAAAGACAGACGAATATCTATACTTGTACTTAGCAGTATCCGAGATAGCGGTAAGTGGACTCCTGGTCTGGGAAGAGGAAGGTACGTAATTTCCAATCTATTATGTTAGCAGGACTGTAGGCGAGGCTGAAACTAGATATCCTCACCTAGAAAAACTGGCGCTCGCTTTGCTAAGCGTCTCTGAGAAGCTGAAACCGTACTTTCAATGTCACCCCATATGTGTTGTAACTACTTACCCATTGAGGAATGTAATGCATAAACTCGAGCTCTCGGGATGATTGGCCAAATGGGCCGAGATGAATGGGTACGATATCGAATATTGGCCCCGGATCGCTATTAAATCTCAAATTTTGGCAGACTTTGTGGCCGACTCTAATACTTAAGGTGGAAAGAGAGTTGATAAACTCGGGGACTTCTTCTGGAATCTGGACCCTCTTTACGGACGTTGTCTCGAACGCAAAAAGGTTTGGACATGGAATCATATTGAAGCCACCAACAAGCAACATAGTTAGACAATCTATTAGGACGGTAAAATTGACTAACAATGAGGCCGAATATGAGGCCATGATTGCAGGTCTCGAACTGGCCAAAAGCTTGAGCCGGAGGTGATTGAAGCTAAGTAATGACTCCCTCCTTGTGGTGAACCAAGTTAATAGGACATTTGAGGTCAGAGAGGAACGAATGCAAAGATACCTGGATAAGCTGCAGGTAACATTACATCGGTTCAAGGAGTGGACTCTACAACATGTACCTCGGGATCAAAATAATGAGGCTGATGCCCTTGCTAATTTGGGATCGTCGGTCGATAACGATGAGTTCAATTCGAAAGCGGTCGTGCAATTCATGAGATCGGTAGTGGAAGAGGGTCACGCAAAGATAAATTCAACAAGCCTAACGTGGGATTGGAGAAACAAATATATAGAGTATCTGAAGACCGAAAAACTGCCGTCAGATCCTAAAGAATCTAGGGCTCTGCATATGAAGGCGACTCGGTTCAGCTTGTTTGAAGATGTACCCTGTTCAGAAGAACATTCGATGGCCCACTCGTATTATGTCTAGGACCGGGAGATACCGAGTATGTTCTGAGGGAGGTCCACGAAGGCACCTGAGAAAATCATTCGGCCGCCAAATCATTAGTTCGGAAAATAATCAGAGCATGCTACTAATGAATCAACATGGAAAAGGACGCGAAGGAGTTCATACGAAAATGCGACGAATGTCAAAGGCATTCTCCGATGATTCATCAGCCAGGGGAGTTGCTACATTCAGTCTTGTCACCCCTGGCCGTTCAAGAAATGGGGGATAGACATCGTCGGCCTCCTTCCATCCGATAAGCCTCAATTTATATTGCTTATGACGGACTATTTTCCTAAGTGGGTGGAAGCCCAGACGTACGAGAAAGTCAGGTAGAAGGAAGTCATCAATTTCATTTGGGACCACATAATATGCCGGTTCGGAATGCCGGCCGAGATCGTGTGCGGTAATGGGAAACAGTTCATCGGCAGCAAAGTAAGCAATTTTCTCGAAGACCATAAGATCAAAAGGATCTTATAAACACCCTACCACCCTAGTGGGAACGGGCAAGTAGAATCCACCAACAAAACCATACTCCAAAACCTAAAAAAGAGATTGACCAATGCAAAAGGAAAATGGAAAGAAATTTTGCCCGAAATCCTATGGGCATAGGGTACTACCTCGAAGTCTAGTACCGGGGCCACCCTGTTCTGGTTGGTTTACAGTGTCGAAGCTCTAATACCGGTCCAAGTAGGGGAACTGAGTCTTAGGTTCCGATATGCAACCGAGAAGTTAAACGATGAGGCTATGAATAGCTTGGAACTGCTAGATGAAAGGCGCGAGGCTGCCCTTGTCCAGATGGCCGCCCAAAAGCAACGAATTGAAAGGTAGTATAATC
Source organism: Nicotiana obtusifolia (assembly GCA_002018475.1). Taxonomy (NCBI): domain Eukaryota; kingdom Viridiplantae; phylum Streptophyta; class Magnoliopsida; order Solanales; family Solanaceae; genus Nicotiana; species Nicotiana obtusifolia. Next base: position 54,917 of record MCJB01033352.1, on the reverse strand, counting down.
GAAGAGCCAACCTTCGACACTTCAATATCGGGAACTTGGTACTAAGAAAAGTGATGTTCAGCACCCGAAACCCGAACAACGGGAAGTTGGGGCCGAATTGGAAAGGTCATATCGAATTACCGAGATCACCTGCAAAGGATCATACAAAATCGAAGCAATGGACGGTGAACAACTACCGAACAACTGGAACGTGGCCCACTTAAAATGATACTAATGTTGAGGTTCGACGCCATTCATTTATTTTCTTTATATATTAGACTAACACTTGCTGGTAACGATCAAGGGATGATACAACTATTAGGCCTGAAAGTACGCGTTGCACTCTTTTTTCCTTAGACCGGGTTTGTTCCAAATAGGTTTTCCGGCAAGGTTTTTAACAAGACAACAGTAGATTGCACTAACTTAGAATCGAAGACCGGAGTCAAGGACCACATCAGAAGTATCTGAGGCCTCTCTATGATCGGCCTTCGATATTGGGGGCCATCACCCTGGAATAATAATTTTGGCAAGAAGAGAAACTTTATGCTCGAACTACATAGGTGCGGTGGATAGGATTTATTGTAAGGGACAAATAGGAAAATGAACCGTGCCCACATAGACCACCCAAACTCTGACACGAAGCATGTACACATTTGTAACCTTGTATAGAAATGAAAGAATGTTTCTCCTTGCCCAAGGGCAATCTCTACTCGGATCCAAGGGGTCACCCTCACTCGGGGACTATCGTCCAAAATAGGCTCGAGCGACCCGGGGTATCGAAGTCTGGAGGCACAAATCTTATTAGGCAGTGCCTGAACTCTAAAGGCCACGACCATCCCCATTCGAAACTATCATACTGGGTAAGCCCGAATAACTCGGGGTAACGAACTCATTGGGCAATACCCGAACTTAAAAGGCTACGGCCATCCTAGAACGGCTCAGGGACATCTGAGATCCGTAACCAAAGCCTAAGGCCTTTAAAAAATTCTAAACCAGTTTGAAGGCTACCATCGGAAAAATTATAAAAAATCCTAAGTGAACATTTCGGGGAAAGCTTCCGATCATACCAAGCCCCCCCCCCCC
>MCJB01033352.1:0-48278 GCA_002018475.1 Nicotiana obtusifolia | reverse complement strand
GGGGGGGGGGGGGGGGAGGGGAGGTTATGTTGGAGAATTACCCAGTACGCTATAGTTGTTCTCCACAGTGTCATGTTAAATTGCCACTTACAATGGAGTGCGATAGATTTGTATCATTGTTATGTAAAAGAGTGAGTGTGAGGAAATGTTCAGTTAATATTAAAGTAACCGAAAGATATATGTATTCTGTTACTCCGCAAGGGGTTGCTTGTTATGCTGAGTTTAACATCAAAGATGAAGAAACTCTGATAGATTTTTTGAGAACTCCGGATGAACACCGAGAACTTCTTATGATACAAATGTTGAAAATGTATGTCAAAGCTAAAGATGTTCGCAATATTGAGGTTCCACAAAATAGGGATAACCCTCAATCATTGGGTGATTTTTTTGGAGCAGTTTTATCCGAATAGGTTTCGTTTGAAAGAGTTTGGCCAGATCTAAAATTATCTCCACAAGCAAATAAGGAGCGAGGACATAATTTCTCCCTAAGTTTACATAATCCACAAGCTGAGTGGTAAACTATAATTTTCCTTTGTATTACGATATTTTTTTTATGAATTATATTTGTATTAACACTCATATATTCCACAGGGGGTACCAGCAAGATATGAATTTTACTAGTTATGAACCAACAGACAGTTGGAATATGCCTAGTTTTGGTGTGTTGGATCATGGTGGTCTATCCGGGAGTCATCAGCAACAGGAGAATGTGCATCATGGGATATCAACATATTATGATTTGTAATTTAAGTGATAAAGTTTATATGTAATGTTTGGATGAATTTGAGAAACTCTTTATTTTATTAGGTGTGCAGTGAAACCGAGCAACTTGAAGGTCAAGTCCTCACTCAATTTCCCGAAGATGATATATTTAATCGGGATTTAACAGATGAGCAGAGTCAGGAAAATGATAGTAATTAAGACAACAATGCTGATGAGTCTGGAGATGACACACCCTTAACTGATGAGGGTGATGATGATGAGGACGAGAAAGATGAACCTAATTTGAGGAGGGAGCATGATGCCACCAATCATCATGCTTCATATATGCAGACTCCACCTCCCGTTAGACCGAGAGTATACGAGTCCCATGTGCCATTTCATTCAAGGGAGATTCCCTACCTTGTTCAGTTTCCCAGTAAGCCGGATGAGGATGCCCTCACAAGGGATCTTAACGACATTCGAACAGCAATGCGGGATGAATCTAGACCAACAATGCTATCAAAGAATATGTTTTTTGCTGATAAAGCGCGCCTAAGCAGGGCGGTGCAAATGTACAACATAAAAGAGTGTCGTGTAATCGTAGTTCATGAGTCATCTCCGGAAGTATACAAGGTTATTTGTCGTAGATGGTTTCAAGGTTGTACATGGATGCTGTGTGCGAGAAAGTTGAAAACGAATATGTGGATTGTGGGAAATACATTGGCACCAACACTTGTGAAGAGGACACATTCAGCGGGAATCATTTTAACTTGAATATTGACTTGATTTCTCTTCTCTTGAATCCACACATTGAATCGTCCATAAGGTACAAGATTAAATAGTGTATAACATTCGTTCACCAGGTATATGGATGCACCATTACCAAAAGAAAGGCATTTCTCGGGCATAAACGTGCATTTGAGATTATTTATGATAACTGGGATAAGTCCTTTGCCACTCTACCCAGATACATGCCTACATTGCAACACCTTAACCCCGGGACTGCTGTTGAACAGAAGCTTGAGCGGAGTCCGGGAATACAAGAATTCATCTTTAGATATATGTTCTGGGCATTTAAACCAGCCATTGATGGTTTAATGCATTGTCGGCCGGTAATATCCATAGACGACACTCATGTCTATGGAAAGTATGATATTAAGTTGCCGATCGCCGTTGTAGTAGATGCTAATGGAAGCATATTTCCCCTCGCATTTGCTATTTGTGCCAATTAAAGCCAAGAGACATGGACATTGTTTTTGAACCACTTGAAGGAACACATTGTCGGACAACGTTCAGGTATTTGTCTAATATCTGATCGGCATGGCAGTATTTTAAGTTTTGTACAGAATTTGCGTGCATGGCAGGAACTGTATGCCTACCACCGTTACTGTGTTAGGCACTTGAAGGCCAACTTCCAGAGGGCTCATCCGAACAAGGACTTACATGATTTAATGTAGATGGTTGCAACAGATCACCAAGAGTATAAATTTAGGAGGTGAATAGAATTGATTAGGTAGGAAGACCTAGAAGCCTATCGTTGGTTGATGCGACATGAGCTTGACAAGTGGACTTTGCATAAGGATGATGGTAGAATGGGGAATTTTGACTACAAATGTGTCAGTCTTTCAATGAGTTATTGAAGTCTACACGTGGATTTCCTGTCACTGCCATGGTGCGGATGTTATTCAAGCATATGGCGTAAAGGTTTGTTGAAAGATCTAGAGGTGCATCGTCATTGATGGAAAGGCGTGTTGAATTTATGCCACAACCAATGAAACAATTTAAGAAATATAGGAAGCGAGCGGAGTGGCATACATTTTTGCAGTATTGCAGCGAGCGAAATATTTTTGAAGTTCGCACTGGTCTGCATCACAACTGTAGAAAATAATACACACATCGTCAATGAATCCAGAAGATTATGCTCTTGTGGAAAATGGTCAATCTATTACTTGCCATGCTCACATGCCATGAAGTGCTTTCAACATACAGGTTTCGCGGTAATGAGGTACATTGATAAAGAATATAGTGTTGCAGCATATGTAAACACCTATAGTGTTCAGTTACAGCCAGTGAGTGCTGAGCATTATTGGCCGCCAGAACAATTTAAAATGGTGTGTGACATGGATTATGTGCGTCAACGGTAAGTGCAAAAACGAACGTGGATACAGAACCAAAAGGATGTTGGTGATACCATTTATGCGTGTAAATGTGGCATATGTTCCCAAATAGGACACAACCGCTATAAATGTCCTCTAGCTAGTTTGGGAAGCGGTGGTAATTCAACTCCAGGTGGAAGTTCATCCAATGTGCCCAATTATCAAGGATAAACATAGTGTTTTATTGTAGTATTTTTGTTGTACTAAATGTCTGTAAATGTTCAGTTTGCAAAATTTCTGAAATAAAATTATGTTTCCAATTGGGTTAAATCTAATTGATATTTAGCATTAAAGATTCAATACAACAATTGAAAATACACCCCAAGAAATAAAGAACAATTTTCATTCGCCATTATCGTCACTGTCTAGCACTATTTCATTGTCACCGTCTTCATCTTCTTTGTCAACATTGGGGAAATAGACTAAGTTGTGTTATTTCCCTTTCTTTGTGCGGGAGAAGAAGGGGATTAGATTCTGGTATGGGCTAAATTATGGTTGGGTTTTCAAAGAAAATCAGGTATCTAAAATTGAAAGTGAGTTATTTGTTTTTTTAGCTTTCCACGTGTCTTTCGCTTAAATTAGGGGAAAATAAGTGCCCATTGTATAATGCGTAAGAGCATAATTAAACCGATACTCAAACATATGTAATATCTAAACTATTTTGAATAGTACATGGATATATTTGACCCTTTTTTGTTATTATAATAATTGTAGAATCTGAGATACTGGAGATAAACTAGTTGAGGAGAGGAAGTGGAATTGGAAAGAAAATAACAAAACATGCACCTTCAAGAGTCGTGATTGGCATTTAGCAAACTCTACAGTCTATGTCACAACCCAAAATTCTACTAAAGGTCGTGATGGCACCTAACCTGCTTACGAGCCAAGCCAACACTTAACAACAGTAATAAAAGTCTTAAGTCATTACCAAGGTTATGATATAAATATGAAAGTGGAATAAGTCTCAAAATAACATCATGAATACATAACCAAAGACAAGGTATAAATATGACCAACAATTGTTTCACAAAATACCTAAAATTTGATGGCATATTACCACGAGCATCTAACAACAGTAAAATGTCTCAGCTGAATAACAAAATCTGTCTGGAAAGAAGTGAATAGATAGAAATGGATAAGTAGGGGAAGGGGCTTCATGTGTTATGGATTGAATCAAGTAAAGTAGCTCACCACGAATTCATCAAAAAATACTCCTACTCCATTGTATATGTACGACAAGTACCTGCCTCAGAATCTACGCAAAATATGCAGAAGTGTAACATGAATACGAAATCATGGTACTTAGTATGTATCAAGTCCAGCCTCAAAGAAGTTGTAGCAAGGGGTCGATATTGACACTTACCAACAGTCGAATAATCAGGTGAAAGTATCAATGAGATATGAAATAAAATATGATATCGTTAAATAGGTATGAAAACCAGAAATACCGTACATGTAGAATTTAGACATGCTTTGCAGGTAAAGAAATTGCATCAGATAACAAATACTTCAATTGTCGCACAAAGACATGATGTTTATCAACAAACAACTCTATAAAGCTACTGCAGGAGCCCAAAATATATATAAATGCATGCTCAGGATCCTTCTTCATTACCTTACAACAAAAATTCATATGGATACAGGCTACGTGTCCATACCAAGTACCAATTCTAAGTGCCTTCGCTCATAGGATCCAAAGTAACATGGGTAATCACCTAATCCTAGAGGGACAGATCCATATCCAAGCCTATTTTACAATCAATGATCAATAACCCATAATCAATATCTACCCATAGCATTCATAATGCCAAAATTCTCAACATGTCATAATATCCAATTCTCCAACTCATGCACATACGTAGAAAATAATACAATAAAGAAGCATCGTACATGAGAATAAAGATGCAGATAAATGCTCATATGACTAAATGATGGATATAACTAATGTAATTCAATTTTATCACAATAGTTCAATAAGATATTTCAACATTCAAAGTCAATTCATAACATTTATCATAAGTAAATTGAGACATGTAACCACCAAAACATGAGTCAATAAGACAAGTGTATGACTATGACTCGATAGAGAAGCTCAATATGATAAAATAATATTTTATGCCCAATTCAACAAGACATAATCTTAATCATGCTTTTAATTTATAACTATGAGTCATTAAGTAGTCATAGAATCACTAAGACATAGATAAACAATTTATATAGTCTAAATAAGGCATATCCTAAGTCAAACTCTATCGGATATGGCCATAATATAGCTACGCATATACGCTTGCTATCTCTCATATAAGTGGCTCCTAAATCAAGCAATCAAGTAGCAAATAGATCACCTACAGAGAGAATTTCCTCTTACAAGAATAAAAAAGATATTCACCTCCACTCATTAAGTTTTAATCAATCAACAATTTCCTATTCATCCAAATCTAACTCCAAACAACTCGGATCTAGTCAAATATAACTCAATAACATCAAAGAAAGCTATAGGAATCAATTTCAAATAATAAAGCTTTACTATTTAACCAAATCCCCAAAATTCAATAGAAGTTAACCCGACCCACAATAACGATCAACTGGTCGTTATGAGCATTAGAATTTTTTTGGTGCTTTGAGGTCTTGAGTAGCTTCATATATTGTATTACAAATTTCGTGCATGGATGGTTTTAATTAACGGGAAGTTCGGGATTGATTCGGAAGAGTATTTCTCAATTTAGAAGCTTTAAGTTGGCAGAGTGGACCAAGTTTTGACTTGAGAGAAAATGACCCCGGATACGAGTTTTGATGGTTCTAATAGGTTTTATGGTGATTTTGGACTTAGGCGTATGTTCGAATTTGGATTTTGAGTTTCCTAGTTGATTTGCTTCTTTTGGCGAAAGTTGGCAATTTGAAGGTTTAGAAAATTCACAAGTTTGACTGGGGATTAAATTTGATGGTATCGAGTTTAGATTTTTGTTTCGGGAATTTGAATAGGTCCATTTCACCATTTGGGACTAGTGCGCAAAGTTTGGGTTCTTTCCGGATTGGTTAGACTTGAATCAGACGCTAGTTTGAAGTTGGAAGTTTATGAACTTAAGAGATAGATCTTGATCAATGATTCTTGATTTTTATGTTATTTTGTGCGATTAGAGGCCTTGAGTAGGTTTGTGTTATGTCTTTTGACTGGTTGGTGTGTTTGGATGGGAGTCTCGAGGGGCTCGGGGGAGTCTCTGGTGGTTTCAACTAATTTTGAACCACTTTAGGGGTAGCTGATGTTCTGGTGTTTCGATTTCCTTCGCGTTCGCGATGAGTGCGTCACATTTGTGTAGAAGTTTTTGGGGTCCCTGTGTTTTTTCATCTCGTTTGCGATGAAGAGGTCGCGTTCGCAAAGCATTGTGGTCGGACATAATTTTGGCCATCGCGTTCGCGTGGTCAGTAATGTGTTCGCGAATGCATGGGCAACATGGAACTTCACATTCACATGGGAGGTGTCACGTTCACAGAGTATAGTTGGGCTGCATGCATATTTATCTATGCTCTCCACTCCAATCTAGGCAATCCCGGCATGGCTAAAGTCACAGTCTTGGCATGACAATACAAGATAGCGTGATACAGGGACAACCAAAGCATTCCAAGAATGACCTCAAAATCCACTATATTCAGCTACAAAATATCAACTACAGTAAGTAAACCATTAATAATAACAACACAAGACATGTACACCTTATCAGCTACTATGGAATCTCCAACCGGTATAGACAGAAAAACATGAACATTAATACAATCATGAGGCATACTCAAATGCAATGCAAAATATGAAGACACATAAGAATATGTAAAACCCGGATCAAACAACACGTAAACATCTCTATGACAGATAGAGATAATACCTGTAATAACTGCATCGAACGATTCTGCCTCAAGTCTAGCTAGTAATGCATAACAACAGAGCTGAGCCTCGCCAACTTGTCTTCCACCTCTGTGGCGACCTCTCATTGACTGGCCTCCACCTCTGACTCACTAGCCCATACCTCGTGCTGCCTGACCCCACCTCTAGCTGGTTGTGCGGGTGGCGGAGCCATCGATGCTGGAAGCATAGTACTAGTACCCTGCTGTGGCATACTGCTCTGTCACCTAGAGCAATACTTCACGAGGTGTCTCAAATCCCCACATGTATTACAAGCCCTAAGCTGATGTGAGTTCTGACCCTAAAACTCTCCTTGTCGACCTAAATAACCATCTTGGTAACTCTGTATCGGAGGTGCACTATATGCTAGCTGCTCGAGACGAGTCCACAAGCATAGTGGCTGCCTTAAGTACGATGGTTGATCTAAAAAGTTGAATGAACCGGCCTGATAGAACGACCTCTACCAAAGGAACCTTTGACTCCAAATTAGGCACCACTGAATCATTCAAAATGTCGGGGCCTCTTTTCAAAGGTTGTCTCCCTAGCTTGGCCTCTAATTCGCTCGATCCTCCTGGGGATCTCCACAACCCGAGTAAAAGAAATCTCATATCTGGTATCTCTGATCATCTAAAGTCTGATGCCATAGGTAAGACCATCTATGAACCTCCACACCTTCTCCCTTCAATAGGGATCAGGATAGCTGCATGGCGTGATAAATCCACAAATCTAGTCTCGTACTGAGTAATGGTCATGCTACCCTGTTGAAGGCGCTCGAACAGAGTGCAAAACTCCCCTCTATGACTGAAGGGAATGAACTTCTCCAAGAATAACTGCGAGAACTGAGACCATGTGAGAGGAGGTAATCCCGCTGGCATGCCCTGCACATACACCAAACACCACCTTTGGCAGAACCATGCATCTGAAATATGATGAAATCAACTCAGTTGGACTCCACTATCCCCATGTTGCACAAAATCTCATGGCAACAAAATCTCATGTTGCACAAGAAATCCTAGGTGTTCAAAGAAGGTGTACCACTAAAGTGAGGTGTATACAACTTGGTGAACTTTTCCAAACTCTTGAGCTCATCAGCTGACATCACGGGTTTGTCCCCGAGCTTTGTAGTAACAACAGGCTGAACGGCCCTAAATGGTAGAACTATTGGGGTTTGACAACTGTGAGCCATCTGCTCTGAGGTGTGACTAGCAGGAGTCTGGGCTCCTTTCCCGGCCTGAGAACAGCTGGTGCCACAGAAAACACACTAGCCTGAGCCATACTTTCCATCAAGCCAACCATGCAAACTAAGGCATGCTGAAGCACTAGGGTAGAAATGAACCCCTCTGGGACCTGAGTTGGTCCTACAGGCTCTGTCGGAATAGGGATCTCATCATTCTACTTTATCTTAGGCTCGATAGTGGGTGTTGCTACACGTGCTCTAGGCTAAGCTTTGCTTCTACCTCTAGCTCTGCCCCGACCCCGGCCCCTACTCTTGGTAATGGCTGCAATCTGGGGCTCCGACTTTTGATCACCTATGGATAACATATGCGTCCTTACCATTTGTGAGGGAATAAAAGAAGAAATGATTCAAACTCAGTGATAGAACAAAGTCGCACGATAGAGAAAGAAAGAAAGTGAAATTTCCTAAAGCCTTATAGCCTCTAGAAGATAAGTATAGACGTCTCCGTTCCGATCCTCAAGACTCTACTAGGCTTGCTCATGACTCACGAGACCTATGCAACCTAGGGCTCTGATACTAACCAATCGGGGTCGTGATAACATAACACCGTTTGTAACACACAACCAATAATAAAAAAGAATTTCAATAAATAATTGACAACAGACAAATAACATAGCATAGAAGAAATTTGAGATAAACATGATATGTTCTAAAACCAACATCTAACGCAAACCATCCCAAGATGTGGAGTCACAAGTAGATGAGCTCTAGAGTTTACTACATACACTGTTTTGAAAGAAATAACATTGCCCGAATAATGAAAGCAAAATAATGGAAATAAGAAGATGACTCAAGACCTGCAAAAGGAATGTAGCTCTACGTCAAATCACCTACCTAGTATCTACTGAGCACCTTTATTATCGATATTCGGATCTGCTCAAGAAGTGAAAAAGTATAGTATAAGTATAACTAACCTAATGTACTCAGTAAGTGTCGAGCCTAACCCCGACGAGGTAATGACGAGGCTAAGACAAGACACAACCTACAATAACCAAATAACAGATAAATATCAAACATAACAACAGAATAATGATAAGTAGGGGAGGATGTAAGGCCCTGTAAAATTTCACCTAAAACCCGGGGTTTCGTGGCGCCGAGGTAGAGTAATGTGATTGAGGAACGGACCTTGTGGGTTGTACAGTATGTCGGGGAGTTGAAGAAATCATTTTGCGGACCATGGCGTTTCCGTGGTCCGCTATGCGATGGTGGAACCACTTCGTGGGCCGCAGATCACCCGTAGAGTGAAGCAGAACTTGAGCTAATTTTGAGGACCATTATGAGAACCACTATGTAGCCGCATAACCGCTTCGCGGGCCGCACAACCCGTCAAAGATCCAACATGAGAAAACTTTGAAAGGAGGTTCTAGGATCCATTATACGACCGTAGAACTAATCTACGGACCGCTGATCCATCACAGACCTGTCTAAGCCTGCCTAGTTTTTGGGACCCTTTATGCGGTTCGCTATGCGGGCCACATACCTATTTTGCGGTTTGGTCTGCCACCGCAGACCCGGCTTTGTAGAGTTTAAGATTTGGAAAATTTTACCCGATCCTATTTTTATAAAAGCAACTTGGGGTTGAAAGTGGTCTAGAGCAAGAGGAAGATTCCTAAGATAATTTTTCATCAATCTTTACTCAAGACATGGAGAATTCACAAGGAAAACTCACAAGATCTTCATCTAAGAAGTAAGGTTCCATACCCTAGTCTTCAATTTTGATTTTGGGATAGAAGATGGGTAATAGGGAGTGCGATTCTTAGGCATGGTGGTGTTATCTATGCATGCATGTACTAACAGAGTTATGGGAAGGTTGTTAAGCTCAAAAGGGTAGATATTGGCTTGTGGGATGAAGGAATCCACCGTAGGAGGACCTTGAAAACATAATGCAAACCTAGTGCTTGATAAAATACTTAAGTGAGCTGAACCTATGAATATCTTCCTAATTGTGGCTCAATTCAATCATAAATCAAAGTTGCTAGGATTTTGGAACTATGTAGTAATTAAGGAGAGCTCAAAGCAAGGTATGTTTGCTAAACCCCTCTTGTAGAATCGAATCCATGATTTCCTCGTAAGTTGTAATTATGATTGGCTCAAGCTCTTATGTCTCATGTTCCGAGTTGTTTCTTATAAATTTGACTATCCGAATAAACTCTGTGTCGAAAGATATATATTCAAAATATTTCTCGAATGCTCTCATCATATTGTGTTATCCTTCGAGATTGTATTCGAATGTGACCACGTGTTGAAGTATTATGAATTCAATTATGTCTAAATTGCTAGTTATTATGCCAAATTGTGGAAGAAAGCTCAATGTGACTAAGACTCTTACTTGGTCATATGTGTATTAAAAGTTGTGATTAGAGATGCTTTGTTGTTGATAATCCATGATGATGTTTGAAAATGAAAGGGGTGGACATGAAATAGGAAATACGGTAGACATGCCAAGAATGACATTATATTTGTGGTCACTAGTGCCAATGAAATGAAAAGATGAGTATAAAACTATGAAATGTGCTGAAAGTCCTTAATATAATAAATATTTGGGAGTTTCGTTAGACACCGAGGAAGGGTAGGTTGAAATGACCTATCCCCGAAACTACACCTGCCGGTGTAGGTGTGTATTGTGATTATTCCTCTTGTCCGGAATGAGATTGATGAGATGAGATTATTCCCCTTCAAAGGGTGATGTTGATCCACACAACATTTTGGTGTGACGACCTAACCGGTCAGGTTGAGATCAGACGCCATGAGGCACACATGGTGGTGATTGTGCTTGAGATTGTGATTGAGATAATGGTTGAGATATTTATCGTGATTGTGATTACGGTTGATGTCTTTGGGTGAGACGGCTTAGCCGATCGGGCCATGATCGGACTCCGTGCAAAAAATCATAGTGGTATATCAGTAATAAAGATTTCCCAACCTAAAATATAGAAAATTTACTTGAAAACTTGTCTTGCTCCTAACTTGATGTTTTGGTATTGTTTGAGGCTTCCGTTGACTCTATGATTGTTCTTCCTTGTTCTATTACTCGTTCTACTGAGAGGGTGTTTATTCATTGATACTATTACTATTCCATATGTACTAACGTTCCTTTTCCTTGGGACGTTGCATCTTTAATGGATGCAGGTGGTTCCGCAGCAGGCGGCTTTATCAGTGATAGCAGTATACCCTCTTCCCAGCTGACTCGGTGAGCCCCATTTCATTTCGGGGTCGTGTATCTTTTGTTCTTTGTGTATTATGTTGTGAGTTATAGCATCCGCATTATCATAGTAGTCTTTTGTATCTATTAGAGGATCCATAGACATAATGTGGGTTGTATGTTGGTGTTGGGAAAGTCAAACTATTAATGTTGTATTTGTACCACTTGTTCCACTTCAAAATATAAACGTGTATGTATTTTGAGAAATTATAAATGATGTAACTAATGGTAATGAATTAGTGTTGCTCACATGATCTTCTCCTGGTCTAATTAATGAAATAGATCTTCTCTTTATTCATGAGTGAGTTTGGGAAGAAAGTATTGCACAGGCTTGTTCGGCCGAGTTATCTCAGTTGAGCACTGGTCCCGCTCCCCGAGATTGGGTCATGAAAATCTTGGTATTAGAGCCTAAGGTTTTAAAGTGTCCTAGGATGTCTCGGAGCCGTGTCTAGTAGAGTCCTTCTCATCGGTGTGTTGTCGACCACATCTATAATTAAGAGACTATTTGGGCATTTAAGAATAATACCCTTTTTTGATGTTCTAGATCATGCGATAGAGCTCGTTGTAAGACAGTTCCTCCTCTAACTCGTGCATTGCTCTAATTTTCAGTATATAGTGCCTAGTAGGAAAGAAAGAACTGGCCAATGAGCCAATGCCACCCTAGGAGTGGCAGTTGATTTTATACCAGATGATGTGGGTGAGCACCCAAGGGGTGATGATATTTCTCCAACTACTACACTACCTAATTCAACTACTCTTGCTTATACTGCACCAATCCTTACTCCTACTGAGGGTGCAACGATTCCTCCAGCTGATATTCCAGTTCCACCTCCAGCCCCAGCTCCCGGTCCCGGTGTTTCTGAGGGGGACCTTAGGGGAGCCATACAGATGCTGGCTCAGATAGTGGCTTCCCAGGCGCAGAGATTGAATGTTGCACCTACTTCTTCCAGTCAGCCTGGGGATTCTACTAGTTCCAGGGTGAACAAGTTTCTTCAGTTAGATCCTCCAGTGTTCACGGGAACTAATCCCAAGGAAGACCTCCAGGACTTCATTAATAAGATGCACAAGACTCTCCGAGTTATGCGTGTTACTGAGATGGAAGTAGTGGAGTTGGTTTCCTCCCGCCTGAAAGAGGTGACGTATTCTTGGTTTGAGCCGTGGGAGGAGGATGGGAGCCCTCCGGCAAGGTGGAGTGAGTTTGCCGATGCCTTCATTGATCATTTCTAACCTACCGAGACAAAGTTCAAACCATGTTTCTGAGTTTGAGAGCCTGAGGCAAGGTAGCCTGAGTGTGTGGGCGTACCATATGAGATTCATGCACCTGTCCAAGTATGCTATTTACATGTTGCCGACTATGGAGGCGAGAGTGCACCGGTTTGTGCAGGACCATAGCTCCTTGGTTATTAATAAGGCCTCTACAGCCGCCTTGAATTCTGATATGAACTACAGGAATATGGTGGCGTTTTCTCAAGCCACAGAGAACTGCAAATTGAAGAATAGATTGGAGGGAGAGGGTAGTAATAAGGCCCGATCCGCGGGCAACTTTGGTGGTACTTCTGGTAGTGGTAGCGGTAGGTCGGCATTTAGGGGAGGGTCATCAGGGCCCTCCTTGTCCTTTGCTCAGTCTTCAGTCAATGCACCGCCATCAATGCCCAGTCAGCAGGAGTGGAGCCGTTTTAGGCCCCGTCAGGGCAACAGGGGACCCTACCAGCAGCGCCGGCCTGGTGGGAGATTCCAGCAGCAGCAAAGGCCCCCATACCCTAGGAGTGGGAATTGTACATAGGGGTCTACTACATGGACTTACCCATATGCTACAGGTGCGGGTTGAGAGGCCACATTGAGAGGGATTGGTGTTGGTCCCACCAGGGTGTAGGCAGGGGTACGACACAACCAGCCTATTCTATCTGTAGCACCTTCTCCACCTCAAGGCACTCCAGCACCTGCAGGGCATAGTGCAGCTAGGGGTGGTACACAGAGTTCAGGAGGACCCAGCCGTTTCTATGCTATGAATGTTCGCCAGAGTTCAGAGGCTTCTCCAGATGTTGTCACTTGTATATTGACTGTCCAATCTCATGATGTATTTGCCCTTATTAATCGCGATTCCACTTTTTCCTATGTCACTCCTTATGTTGCTATGGGATTTGGGATAGAACCGAAACAACTTCATGAGTCGTTCTCTGCATCTATTCCGGTTGGTGAGTCTATTATGGCCGCACGGGGTTTTTAGGGATTGTGTTATCATGGTGCCTGGTCGGGACACCATGGGCGATCTTATTGAATTGGGATGATTGATTTTGATGTAATAATGGGGATGGAATGACTTTATTCATGTTTTTCTAAGCTTGATTGCGGAACTAGAACTGTTAGTTAACGAATGGAAGAGGGATGATGTGGTGCTGAAGGATAGGTTTATTTCTTACCTTAAGGCCAAAAATATGATCAACAAGGGGTGTATTTACCAGCTGTGAATGAATTTCCGTAGGTCTTCCTGGATGAGCTCCCTGGGATCCCACCAGACAGGGAGATTGATTTTGGGATAAATGTGATGCCGGGAACGCATCCTATATCTATTCCCCCTTACAGAATGGCACCGACAGAATTGAAAGAGCTAAAGGAACAATTGAAGGATTTTTTAGATAGGGTTTTGTCCGGCCGAGTGTGTCTCCTTGGGGCGCACCAGTTCTCTTTGTAAGGAAGAAAGATGGGTCACTAAGGATGTGTATCGACTATCGGCAGCTCAACAAGGTCATGATCTAGAATAAGTACCCACTGCCGATGATAGATGACTTGTTTGACCAATTGCAGGTTGCTAAGTACTTCTCCAAAATTGATTTAAGATCCGAGTATCACCAATTGAAGATCAGGGAGCAGGATATTCCGAAAATAGCTTTCAGGGCTCGGTATGGGCACTTTGAGTTTCTGGTGATGTCTTTTGGGCTAACAAATGCCCCGCCAGCTTTCATGGATCTTATGAACCAAGTATTAAAACCTTTTCTCAAACTCCTTTACGATAGTGTTTATTGACGATATTCTGGTATTTCGCAGAGTTGAGAGGACCATGTTGATCATCTCAGGGCAGTTCTACAGACTCTGTATCGGCACAAGTTGTATGCAAAGTTTTTGAAATGTGAATTTTGGCTTGAATCTATCACATACGTGGGTCATGTCATTTCCAGAGAAGGAATTAAGGTTGATCCTCAGATTGCAACGGTGAAGAATTGGCGTAGACCTACAACTCCAACAGAGATTCGCAGTTTCTTGGGCTTAGCTAGGTATTACAGGAAATTTGTGGAGGGGTTCTCTACTCTTGCCACTCCGTTGACTAAATTGACACAGAAGGCGGTTAAGTTCCAATTGTCAGATGCTTGTGAAAAGAGCTTCCAAGAGTTGAAATCAAGATTGACTACGACACCGGTATTGACCCTACCAGAGGGTACAGATGGATTTGTGGTATATCGCGATGCTTCAAGGATCGGACTTGGGTGTGTATTAATTAAACATGGCAAGGTGATAGCTTATGCTTCTAGGCAACTCAAGAATCATGAGAAGAACTATCAAACGCATGACTAAGAACTTGCAGTGGTGGTATTTGCATTGAAAATTTGGCGTCATTATTTGTATGGGGTCCATGTGGATATATTCAGGGACCATAAGAGCCTTCAATATATTTTCAAGCAGAAGGAATTGAATCTAAGGCAGAGAAGATGGCTTGAGTTACTCCAGGATTACGACATCGATATTCTATATCATCCGGGGAAGGCTACTGTTGTGGCGGATGCTCTTAGCCGAAAATATATGGGTAGCTTGGCTCACTTAGAGGCATATCAAAGGCCGTTGGCTAAGGAGGTTCATCGGTTGTCTAGTTTGGGAGTTTGTCTTGTGGATACAAGTGAAGGAGGGGTGCTTGTGCAAAATAGGGTTGAATCATCGCTTGTTGTAGAAATGAAGGAGAAGCAATACAATGATCCATTGTTGGTGCAGTTAAAACAGAGATATATGAACATAAGACCACGACTTTTTCACTTGGCATGGATGATGGTACACTAAGGTACCAAGGCTAATTATGTGTTCCAAATGTAGATGGTCTCCGGGAAAGAATCATGACCGAGGCTCACACTTCTAGGTATTCCGTGCACCCAGGCTCTACAAAGATGTATCATGATCTTAAGAAAGTCTACTGGTGGAATGATATGAAGAGGAATATAGTGGACTTTGTGGCAACATTCCCAAATTGTCAACAAGTAAAGGCCGAACATCAAAGGCCCGGTGGGTTGGTAAAGAACATAGAAATTCTGATGTGAAAATGGGAGATGATCAATATGGACTTTATGGTGGGACTACCTCGCACTCCTCGCAGGTTCGACTCAATTTGGGTGATTGTGGATCAACTCACAAAATCAGCCCACTTCATACCTATTAAGGCTACCGACAGAGTAGAACAATATGCTCAGTTGTATATCAAGGAAATTGTCAGGTTGCATTGCACTCTAGTTTCTATTGTCTCAGATCGAGGGGCATAGTTCACGATTAATTTTTGGAACAAAATTTCAGTAAGGTTTGGTACTCAGGTAAATCTTAGTACAGCCTTCCATCCAGACACGGACGGGCAGGCAGAGTGGACTATTCAGACACTCACGGATATGTTGTGCGCTGGTTTTCTTTACTTCAAGGGTAGTTGGGATGATCATTTTATGCTCGTAGAATTTGCCTACAATAACGGTTATCATGCTAGAATTCAGATTGCACTGTTCGATGCTTTATATGGTAGGAGATGTAGATCTCCCATTGGATGGTTCGAGATTGGGGAAGCAGAGTTGATAGGGACAGACCTCGTGCATCAGGCTATGGAGAAGGTTAGGATCATTGCGGAACGGTTGAAAACTGCTCAGAGTCGCCAGCAGTCCTTTTTGGATGTGCGTCGTTGGGATTTGGAATTCAAAGAGGATGATTGGGTATTATTGAAGTTTACCCCAATAAAGGGTATAATGCGGTTTGGTAAGAAATGGAAATTGAGTCTGAGGTATGTCGGACAGTACATAATCATTCAGAGGATTGGTCAGGTGGCTTACAAGCTTGAACTACCTCCAGAGATGTCTTTAGTGTACCTCGTGTTTCATATATCCATATTGAAGAAGGTGGTTAGAGTCCCATCGCTTATTGTTCTTGTTGAGACTAATGAGGTTAATGAGGAATTGACTTATGAAGAAGTTTTAGCTTCCATTCTTGATAGGCAAGTCCGTAAGCTGAGCAATAAAGAAACTGCCTTCGTGAAAGTGGTATGGCGAAACCAAAAATTCGAAGTGGCCACCTGGGAGGCTGAGGAAGAAATGAACAAGAAGTACCCTCATTTGTTTGAATAGCTATGTATTTATGAAGTTGTGTTATATGAAAATTCTAAGAGTTACCTTCTATGAATTATGTTTCACTGGTAGAGTTGATGCTAAGGGTGTTCCTTTTTAGTAATATACTGCTCATAAGGCCACGATTGGCATTATTTTTATGTTATGCTGCGTCGTTGGATTATTTATATGTTGTTAGGTTTGGTTTCTGGAATTCTTTGACAAGTGGACAGGCCTAATTTCAGGGGAGACTCTGGCGAAATTCTTTGAAATTTAGGAAGTCAGTCAAAAATTTGGAACTGTTGGTGTGTGAAGTAATAGCTGGGTCACATTGGATATTAATGATGAACTTTGACCCTCATTTGAGGAAGAATGATCTTAAGCCGTGGAGGATCTAAGGCCCCGTAAAATTTCACCTAAAACCCGGGGTTTCGTGGCACTGAGGTAGAGTAATGTGATTGAGGGTTATAGTCGCGGTACGGCCTTAGTGGGTTGTACAGTACGTCGGGGAGTTGAAGGAATCATTTTGCTAACCATGGCATTTTTATAGTCTGCTATGCGACCGCAAAACCACTTTTTGGGCCGCAGATCAGCCGTAGAATGAAGCAGAACTTGAGCTAATTTTGAGGACCATTATGTGGCCGCATAACCATTTCGCGGGCCGCACAACCCATCGAAGATCCAGCATGAGAAAATTTTGGAATGAGGTTCTGCGGATCGCAGATTAGTCGCAGACCTATCCAGCCCTTCCTAGTTTTTGGGACCCTCTATGCTATCCCCTTTGCGAGCCGCATACCTGTTTTGCGGTCTGGTCTGCAATCGCAGACCCAGCTTCGTAGAGTTTGAGTTTTGGAAAATTTCACTCGATCCCCTTTTTATAAAAATAACTTAGGGTTTATTTTGACTTGATATAACTGACGTTTTAGAGAGAGGAAAGTAGTCTAGAGTAAGAGGGCAATTCCTAAGCTAATTGTTCATCAATCTTTGCCCGAGACTTGGAGAATTCACAAGGAAAACTCACTGGATCTTCACTATGGTCCATGCCCTAGTCTTCAATTTCGAGTTTGAGATAGAAGATGGGTAATGGGGAGTGTGATTCTTAGGCATGGTGGTGTTATCTATGCATGCATGTACTAACAGAGTTGTGGGAAGATTGTTGAGCTCAAAAGGGTAGATATTGGGTGGGATGAAGGAATCCACCATCGGACGACCTTAAAAATATAATTCACACCTAGTGCTTGATAAAATGCTTAAGTGAGCTGAACCTATAAATATCTTCCTAATTGTGGCTCAATTTTATCATGTCTCTAAATAGATCAAAGTTGCTAGGATTTCCGGAGCAGTGTAGTAATTTAAGGAGATCTCAAAGCGAGTATGTTGGCTAAACTCCTCTTGTAGAATCGAATCCATGATGTCCTTGTAAGTTTTAATTATGATTGGCTCAAGCTCTTATGTTTCATGATCCGAGCCATTCCTTATATATTTGACTATTCCGAATAAACTCTGTGTCAAAAGCGATATATATTCAAAATCTTTCTTGAACGCTCTTATCATATTGTGTTATCCTTCGAGATTGTATTCGAATGTGACCGCGTGTCGAAGTATTATCAATTCAATTATGTCCAAATTGCTAGTTATTATGCCATATTGTGGAAGGAAGCTCAATGTGCCTAAGACTCTTACTTTCTTATATGTGTATTAAAAGTCATAGTTATTATGCCATATTGTGGAAGGAAGCTCAATGTGTCTAAGACTCTTACTTTCTCATATGTGTATTAAAAGTCATGATTAGAGATGCTTTCCATTGGATTCCTGAAGCTCGTAGCATTGGTCTGGCACAATTCCCAAACTTAAGAAGATCCATGATGATGCTTGAAAATGAAAGGGGTTAACATGAAATAGGAAATACGGTAGACGTGCCAACAATGACATTATATTTGTGGTCACTAGTGCCAATGAAATGAAAATATGAGTAAAAGACTATGAAATGCTCTGAAAGTCCTTTATATAATAAACATTTGGGAGTTTCGTTAGTCACTTAAGAAGGGTAGGTTGAAATGACCTAACCCCGAAACTAAACCAGCCGGTGTAGGTGTGTATTCTGAATTTTCCTCTTGTTTGGGATGAGAATGATGTGATGAGATTATTCCCCTTAAATGGGATGAGGTGATTGCTAACAAAGGGTGATGTCGATCCACAGGACATTGTGGTAAGACGGCCTAGCCGGTCGGGTCGAGATTGGACGCCATGCCGCACACATGGTGGTAATTCTGCTTGAGATTGTGATGGAGATAATGATAGAGATCTTGATAGTTATTTCGAGTCTAGTTGATGTCTTTGGGTAAGATGGCCTAGCCAATATGCCCGTGATTGGACTCCGTGCCAAAAATCATGGTGGTATATCGGTGCTAAAGATCTCCTCACCTAAAATATGGAAAATTTACTTGAAAACTTGTCTTGCTCCTTACTTGATGTCTTGGTATTGTTTGAGGCTTCTGTTGATTCTATGATTGTTCTTCCTTGTTTTAGTACTCGTTCTATTGAGAGGGTGTTTATTCCAACAACTAGCACCAACAACCAATCAACAATTTAACAATCACAACACCAATGTCTCAATAATCTCGACATAGAAAATAATATGGATATGAGAAATTAAAAAATAAAAGAATCTATCTAAAGCATGAAAGACATAATACACATATAACACAGCCAAAATTAAGCTAGTTCTACCCTCACTGTTGTCCCATGGACAACGCATATACACCTTTCACCTTACATAAATGCTTCTTTCAACACATAATTCACATAGCAAATACACTCGATTTTAACTTATTTCCCTAAAATCAAGCTTAATCAAGATACTTACCTGTTTCCGGAAGATAATACAATCCAACACTGCATTTCCTTTAGAACAAGCCTCTAAACTAATCGAATCTAGTTAAATATTGTTCAAACAAGTCAGAACAAACTTTAGAAACTATCCACGAATGAAAAAGGTTCAATATTTAACATAACTGCAAACATTAACCTGAAATCACATGGTCTAAATACGAAATTAAGACCAAATAACGATTACCCATTCACCCCGAGCCCGGATATGTGATTTATTTCGAAATAAGACCTCAATTTGAGGTCTAATTCTTAATTTTATAAAATTCCTAAATTCTATCCAAAGCCCCCAATTTCTACTTTAAAACTCTTAGATTTGATGATGAAATTCATAAAAAAAGTAATGAAAATTTAACAAAAACAAGTTATGATTACTAACTTATGAATTTGGGAAGAAATTGCTCTCTAGAAATCACCGCTATGGAGTCTAGGGTTCAAAAATGGTGTAAAATGAGCTAAGTCCCAAAATCCCTACATTTTTACTCAGCTGCAGATGTCATTCACAATTGCCACGTTCGCAAATGCGAATAGCTTCTGAACCCTTCAGATGTTGCAATTGCGACACAAACTTCGCATTTGCGAAATGATCACCTACTTCATAAACGATACTATATTCGCATTTTCCAAGGATGTCCAGCCCAGTCTTGGGTCACTAATGTGATGCATTAATTGCAAATGCATGCCCTCTAGCTCGCAAAAGCGACCACTTCTTCGGAAAAGCAAAGCTCAGATTTGAAAACAAATCATCGCATTGGCGGGACCTGCAAACTAACCAAACAAGATGCTGTATCAGCTATCCAAAACTATCTGAAACACACTCCAAACTCACCCTATCCCCTCAGGCTCCAATACAGGAATCATCACAAGTGTAATAACATTATACAAACTCATGCAGAAGCTCAAACCATCAAAATAACATTTATGTTCAAGAATCGATCATTAAAACTCAAGATTTTAAAGTTCAAAACTATGTTTTCAAACTTTTCACGCAATGCGCCGAAACGTCTCGGGTCACTCGGGACTCAACCAAAACATGCAGGCAAATCCAAAAATATCATACAACCTACCGGAATCGTCAAAATATCAATCTGAGGTTGTTTAGCAAAAAAACATTGACCATGGTCAACTCTAGCCGCATTTAAAGTGAAAAAACATATTTTCTTCAAACTTTCACATATAAACTTTTCAGGAATCAATGCGGACCACGCCTACAAGTCATAAATCATCAAATTATATTATGAGAAGTCTTGAAACACATAAAAGGAAGCTAGTACAAAAAATGACCTATCGGGTCGATACATTAGCTTGAGGTTGTTTTGAGTGTGGAAAGGTAGGGCATATTAAGAGGGATTGCCCCAAATATGGTAGAGGTGCAACATAACAAGGTTTTCAGGCAGTGACTCCATTTCCAGCTGTTACACCACCAGCTAGAGAGGGAGCTCAGGTAGTTAGGGGACGCCTAGAGGCAGAGGTCAGTCGAGCGGAGATCAGACCCGCTGTTATGCATTCCCAGGTAGACTCGAGGCGGAGGCCTCTAATGCGGTTATTACAATATTTTTTCGGTCTGTCATAGGGATGCATCCGTTCCATTTGATCTTGTTTCTATATATGCTTATGTGTCATCGTGCTTTACATCGTATTTGGGTTTGCCTCATAGTTCTCTTGATATTCATGTTCATTTGTCTACACTAGTTGGTGACTCTATTATGGTAGATCATGTATATTGGTCTTGTTTGGTTACTGTTGGGTTCTTCGATACCCGTACGAATCTTCTGTTGCTTAGTATGGTGGATTGTGATGTGATTCTAGGTATAGACTGGTTATTTCCGTATCATGCTATTTTGGAGTATCGTGTTAAGACCGTGACATTGCCTATGTCAGGGTTGCCAATGTTTGAATGGAAGAGTTCTCTTGGGTATACTTCTAGTACGGTGATTTCATTTTCAAATGCTCAGCGGATGGTGTACTTAGCCTTTATAAGGGATGTTAGTGCTGATATTCCTACTGCTGAGTCAATTTCGGTTGTGAGGGAGTTTCTAAATGTATTCCCAACAGATCAGCCCAGCATGCTGCCGGATAGGGATATTGATTTTAGTGTTGACTTCGTGCCGGGCACTCAGCCCATATCTATTCCACTGTACATATGGTTCCAGGAGAGTTGAAGAAATTGAAAGAATAGTTGCAAGAGTTGCAGAATAAGGTGTTCATCAAGCCTAACGTATCATCATAGGGTGCGCCGGTGTTGTTTGTAAAAAGGAAGAATGATTCAACGACGATGTGTATTGACTATCGACAGTTGAACAAGGTTACCATCAAGAACAAGTATGTATTGCCTCGCATTAATGATTTAATTGACAATCTTCTAGGTGCTACGGTGTTATCGAAGATTAATTTGAGATCAGGATATCACCAGTTGAAGATTAGGGCTTCCTACAATTCTAAGACCGCTTTCATGACTAATTACATAAACCATGAGTTTTTCATGATGTCTTTTGGGCTGACTAATGTTCCAACAACCTTCATGCATTTGATGAACAATATGTTTCAGCGGTATTCAGATTCCTTTGTTATTGTGTTCATTGATGATATCTTGGTGTGCTCCTGTAGTTCTCAGGAGCACGAGCAACATCTGAAGACTGTGTTACAATTATTAAGGGAGAAGAAGCTCTATGCTAAGATCTCTATGTGTGAGTTTTGACTAGTCTCTGTGGCATTCTTGGGTCACGTGGTATCTGGTGATGCGATCAAGGTGGACCTGAAGAAGATTGAGTAAGCTCAAATTTAGCCCAGACCTTTTACCACCACTGAGATTAGGAGTTTATTTGGATTAGTTGGGTATTATCTCTACTTTGTAGAGGGTGTCATCTATTGCAGCCCCATTAACTCAGTTAACTCATAAGGGAGATTCATTTAGGTGGTCAGACAAGTGTAAATAGATCTTTCAAAGCTCTAGACAGCAGTGACTACGGCTCCAGTGTTGGTTTTTTTTTCAGGATCGGGTTCTTATATAGTCTATTATGATGCTTCGTTGGTCTTGGATGTGTATTGATACTGGACTATAGGTTGATTACTATACATCGCGCCAGCTAAAGCCCCATGAGAAGAACTATTAAGTGCATGATTTTGAGCTAGCTACTATTGTATGCGCGCTCAAGATCTGGAGGTATTATCTCTATAACATGTCTTGTGAGGTGTATATAGATCACCAGAGTCTCTAGTATCTATTCAAAAAAAATACATGAACTTGAGGCCTCGGAGATGGTTGGAGCTACTGAAGGACTATGATATCACCATTCTTTATCATTCGGGGAAGTCCAATGTAGTAACTGACGCCTTGAGTAGAAAGGCGAAGAGCATGGGGAGTTTGGCATTTATTATGGCTGTTGAGAGACCTTAGCTATGGATGTTTAGGGTTTGGCCCACAGGTTCATGAGGTTGGATATCTCGAATCCCAGCAGGTACTTGCTTGTGTTGTGTCGCAGTCGTCTTTGTTTGAGTGCATTAAGGTGCGCCAATATGATGGTCACTACTTGCTTGTACTTAAGGACACAGTGTAGCGAGGTGTTTCTAAGGATGTGACTATTGGTGATGATGGGGTATTGAGGCTTCAGGGTCGGATCTGTATTCTGAAGGTGGATAGTTTGAGGGAGTTGATCCTTATTAAAAATCATAGTTTGCGGTATTTTATTGGCCCAGGTGCGACGAATATGTTCGTGATTTGAAGTAGAATTATTGGTGGAGAAGGATAAAGGAGGAAATCTCGAGCATGTTGCGTGGAGTTTGAACTGCCAGCAAGTCAAGTATATGCATCAAAGACCAGGTGGTTTACTTCATAGGTTAAATATACCAGAGTGGAAGTGGGAGCGTATCACTATCAATTTTGTGGTTGGGTTTGCCACGGACCTTGAGGAGACTTGATGCGGTGTGGTTCATAATGGATAGACTCACCAGTCTACATATTTTCTTCCGGTCATGACTTCCTACACTTCTGAGTAGTTGGCTCAAATTTATCTTCGAGAGATTGTTCGCCTGCTTGGTTTTCCTATGTCTATCATTTTTTATCGAGGCACTCAGTTTACATCCCATTTTTGGAGACAGTGCAGCATGAGCTGGGCATGCAGGTCGAGTTGAGTACGACATTTCTTCCTCAGATAGACAGACAATCTGAGCGTACTATTCATATCTTAGAGGATGTGTTGAGAACCTGCGTCTTTGATCTCGGAGGCCAATGGGATCAGTTTCTACTATTAGTAGAGTTTGCCTATAATAACACCTATCAGTCGAGTATCCAGATGGCTTTGTACGATGCCTTATATAAGAGGCGATATCGTTCTCCGATTGGTTGGTTTGAGCTTGGAGAACCTAGGTTGTTGGGCACTGATCTAGTTCGTAAGGCTTTGGAGAAGGTGAAATTGACTAAAGAGCGGCTTCGTATAGCGCAGTCTAAGCAGGTTTGTGATATGTTTTGGGATTGGTTGGTGTGATTGGATGGGGTCCCGAGGACCTCTGGTGTATTTCAGGTTGGTTTCGGACAATTTTCCTTATTATGGAGCAGCTATTTTTTCTAGTGTTCTGGTATTCACCGCAATCGCGGATGAGGTATCACAATTGCAGACTATGATCTCATGGCTGGTGAACGTTTTCTCTTTGCATTCGTGAATAGGGGGGACGCGATTGGGTTCAGTTGGGCAATTGAAGCTTCAAGTTCGCGGAGGAAGGTCGCGTTCGCGTAGCACTGAGTTAGATCGGAGAGGGCCAATGTTTTGGCCAGCATTCAAACATTTACTTATTTAGTAGCTCATCTACTTATGTCACCTAGTCCTTCGGGTTGTGCTATTTTGGTCATGTTGAGACCATGTTATGATTGTATCAGATATTGTGCTGTTTTGAGACTAATTATGTCTTTATTTATGGTATGACTCTGTATTAAAGAAAATTTGTGCCACAATTTGTGATTGTTTGTTGACTTACTTAGCAAGTACAAGTACGCACCATCAGAAACTAAGGTGAAATTATGAGTCGTGACACCAAGGTTCCTATTTCTAATAATAAGAAAAGACGGTAAATGAAATGCTTTTGACGGCGACTCACATATTGTTCAAGGAACAATTCTCCTTTCTGATTGAAGATCTGACTATGGTATTTTATATTGACATGTACATAAACTTAAGTTCTTGATGGCTTTTATTGTTTGATGAAGCAAATCACTGCAGAGACATTAAATAATGTTCTAAAAGGAACAAAGAGGTTTTCATGAATATCTACTATATTATGTTGAGGCAATAGAAATGTGAGGCAATGGGATTTTCAAGGTGTCAATTGTAACATAGAGAATTTTGAAGGTGAGATGCATTTAAAAAGTTTTTTTCTACTTCATGAAAAGAAGGAGTTATTAGTTTCTTTAGTTATCAACAATATTTTCGATATTTGTGATATGAAGAATGAAGAATGAAGAATTCATTTAATATTTTTTGATGCCGTGAAATATTTCCTAGATTACAATGTCAAAGAGTATATTCAATCAACCTTTGAGAAGATTAGAATATTATTTTTATTTAAATTTTAATATATTTATAGTTTCAAATTACTTTAATCAAAGGAAGAAAAATTGAGCAATAAGTTTTATTAGACGAGCCCACAAATTTAACTTCATAACACTAATCTTTCATGTGTTAAATATTATGTTTACCTTTCTTTTTTAGTTTCTTTAAAACAGTTCTTTTAACCTTATTATTATAAATTTTAAAAATTATGATATTACAAAACATCTTTTTTGAAACATCAAATTCAAAGAAGACACAATATAACACAAAAATCAAGATAATAATGGGTTCACGGTTACTAGATGTCACGACCCAAACCGATAGGCTGCAACGGGTACCCAGTGCCTTACTCAACCGAGTACCAATGCAACGTGTCTTTCTTATCATACTATCATGGGTAAATGAGCCGGAAAGGCCGTCATGAGATAATCAAAATAAAACATAAAGGAATACTTGACATAGGACAACCCAACATCGTATACAAACTTATACATGTGACATACGGACCTATAAGACCAAAATGATCGTTTGTACTCTCAAAACATAGGCCGAAAAGGCCATACAATCATCCATATACATGAAATTTGTCTCCAAGCCTCTAAAAGTGCATAAATGTCATAAAGGTCGGGACAGAGGCTCGACATACCAATCAATACATGTCCAAAGCATACTGACCAAATAGGCAACTCCGAAATAAGTGGAGTGCAAACCAACACCTTTCACTAAGCTGATAGCCTACTAAGAGGACCATCAACCTATCTATTGGGACCGGGGGGCATGAAATAAAGGGTCCCCAGGAAAAATGGATGTCAGTATGAATAAAGTACCGGGTATGTATGGCATGAAAAGCAGTATATAAAAGACATGAAAGAAACATACGGTAAGGGACTCAACCTATAGTGTGAGTTAGCTCATTGAATAATGAAACATTTATGGTGTCACATATATGCGTATATATATCATATGATGCACAGGCTACATAACATCATCAATCCTCTGAGGGCATCCCATCATGTCATCTCGGCCTCAGGGGCGAAATCATCAACGTATGCCAGCTGATCAGGTGGTGGTGTGTATATAACAACGTAATAATCCTTAGTTACTTATCTCCACGCCCTTGTGCTCATAGGGTTGCTTCTGAACTGAAATTTTGAATGTCTCCCTAGTGGCACTCTCTTTTATTTTTGTAACACTTATATGGTACCTTTAACTACCCAACTCCTAAATGAATATTTCTCAAATATTACGATGTCATATCTGCGAGACTGAATTCCCTATGCTGGGGTTCGCTATGTTTATCTTGCATGATCTTCATGAATCAACTACTAACTACTCGTTGGTCCATTCTCATATCAATATTCCGCGTAATCTCTCTTAGGTTATTTACTTTATCTTAGCTTACCTCTTACACTGGCTCCTTATGTATCAAGTGTTCATTTACACTTATTTATCAATAATATTCTGGGCGAGAACCCTTACTGCCTCTCCCCGGCATCATGCTTGCATAGCGTTCTGGAGTCGTAACATATTTGTAGATTATGTATAAATGCAATCTCATTCCTTTCACCTTTTCACTGCCTTCTTCCTTTACTATTCCATAGTTACCTGAACCACACAACTCCAACTTAATATCATATCACACCATCTTCCCCCCTTTGGGGGAATGTTAGCATTTAATGCTCCGAAGTTTTACATGCAGATGGTTTACCTCTTCATCTTCGGCGTCTTTCCATATTTTCAATGACCCTTATTCGCCTTACGGTAACCCTTATGTAGCAAGGATAACTAAATTTCTTACGCACGAGGGTGACACCTAGTGTAACAGTCACACTTAGTCCCTTAAGCTTAACTCTGCTCACAGTGCTTGGTTTAGGGAAGCGTCTTCCTAAATGACGTTTAAAGGTTATTCTTCTATTTTCCATTCTATTATTGCCGAAACACGATCTCTACAATTCTCACGATGTTGATTATTATCAAATATTCGGATCCCTAATTCATGTTCAGTTTATCTTGTTCACTAGCCCATACTAATTTCCATTACTCTAGGGATCTCACTTAGCTTTCTGGTAATCACGTTAGAATTACCAACTCATTTCTCAAAATAAGGATATAACTTTATGGCTTATACTCTTTTATTGTCTCAAGGCCACTCTCCTCTTGTAATTTCCTTCACGGAATATAGACTCTGTTATCCTGTCATATTTATCATTTACGGTTATCAGCCATTTATCACGTCTAACTCATAATGCTTCATTTACTCTCTTTTTATTCTCCTGCTAGTATTTTTGTCTATCACCTTATTCTAATAACTTCAACAAAACATTCTTTCGCTCAGAGCTCCCCTTGCTCCATCTACTGGCTTTTCGGGTCGCTTATCATTCTCTCTTTACTAGGGACGGGAACCATAAAAAGGTAAGTATTATCTCTTCTACGATTCCAGTGCCAATCTTCTGAATTTTTCGAACATTATAGTAATCATATCTAACTATACTTATTCTAGAGTGCACTATTTGGGTGTCTCACAAGGAGAAGTATGGTCAATATGCAATATCCTTCGGAGATGACAGCTAATTCTAACAATCCATCCACCATTTGGGGCTACTCTAACCCCAGCTAGATCCTGATATCCCGTCCTCTTAAACTATATATGTTAGCTCCACAGGGCATAACTGAGATATATGTGGCCAATTGTACATACCTCTGTTGCAGTTGAAGGTAACTCAAAATACTTATATTTCTCTGCCTGAATTGTAAATACTAACAATCTTCATTTACTGGGTACCTTGTACCCTTCTTCACCTTACTTCTTTTACTTGTTGAAACTTTATCTACCTTCTGATTCTCTTGTTGCTTTTTAGCCTATGGGTGGATAGGTATTCATGCCTTAGGCTCCTTATCAAGAAGCTTACGCGTCTTAGTACACACATGATCTACTAAAGAACTCACATTTACTCATCATAAGCATGATGCAAAATCGAGTTCCTCTTACTCAACTCTTCCACAGCCATATTCAATCTCTTACCACTTGTCTTTCCCGATGTAGGTATCGTTGTATGACGAATAAAAAATAATTTAGGAGTTTGAATTTTTACAAATAAGCTCAACCACACGATCTAGAGTAAGAAGAAAGAGTGACAGTCCTAAATGGCCTGTAGCCTCTTGCTTATACGTGTGGTGCACAACACCCATAAACAAGGCTCTACTAGACGCGGCTTGTAGACTCCCTAGGAAAGAACTGCTCTAATACTACTTTTGTCACGACCCAAATCGATGGGCCGCGACGGGCACCTAGTGCCTTACTCAACCGAGTAATAATGTAACGTATCTTTCTTATCATACTATCAAGGGTAAACAGGTTGGAAAGCCGTCATGAGATAACCAAAATAAAACATAAGGGAATACTCAATATAGGACGTCCCAACATGGTATACAAACTTATACATGTGACATACGGGTCTACAAGACTGAAATGATCATTTGTACTATCAAAACATAGGCCGACACGGCCATACAATCATCCATATACATGGCATATATTTACAAGACTATAAGAGTGCATAAACGTCCTAAAGGTCGGGACAGGGACCAGCCATACCAGTCAATAAACGTCCAAAGCATACTGACCAAATAGGCAACTCCGGAATAAGTGGAGTGCATCACCACCTTCCGCTGAGCTGATAGCCTACTAGGAGGACCATCAACCTGTCTATTGGCACCTGCGGGCATGAAACACAACGTCCCCATGCAAAAGGGACATCACTACAAATGAAGTACCGAGTATGTAAGCCATGAAAAGTAATATATAAAAGTCACAAAGAAATATGGAGTAAGGGACTCAACTTGTAAGTCTGAATATGCGTATAAATATCATATCATGCATAGGTATGTGCTACATAACATCATCAAGCCTCTTAGGGCATCCCATCATGTCGTCTCGGCCTCAGGGGCGAAATCATCAACGTATGCCAGCTGATCAGGTGGTGGTGCGTATACAACCCTGTAACTTTACCCCATACCCCATATACATTTAATATATGAGTATATAATGCCATCTGGTCATGGTTCTATGTACATGTATAAATGAATGCAATGCATAATGAAGTAAGTCAATAAGATCTCTTGAAATTTCATAAGATCAATACGCCTTCGATTAATATCACGAAATAAACTTTATCAACTTAAGTATTTTTTGAGACCCATGATAGATGATATAATAATAGGACACGTGGGGAATCAAGAACATAGGCACCCCCTAGTACTACTAAGAATAGAGTCATTTGTAAAAGTTGTGTGTTTGCTCGTTTCGTTTGTATCATATGGATCATGCCAAAAAGAAAGAAGGGACAACCTTAACATACCTTATCACAGTCTGTCCAATGACCACGTAGAACTCTTCTTGCCGCACTTTAATCTCAAACAATTATAATAATTCTATGTTAAGCTACAAATGATGCAACTATCGTACAACGAATGTCAAACTTCTTTTACATTAAAATGGACAGCATCTCCCCTGCTTTCCTTGCTTTCCCCAAGTCCATAAAAACAATAAGAAAACATAAATCCTTCAACTATATAACTTCATCACCACAACACACCCAACATCCCAACATCCCAACAACACCAATCAATCTACACAACAGTAAGTGCACAAACGTCACCAATGAAACTGCTATTTAACACGACGAGTGGCAAGATTGGATTGGAACCAAAGCCCAACTCTTTTTTTCATCTCCCATGTACTTACAACACCATCAATAAGTCCAGCATATGAAAATATACATTTACATGACATTACAACCTTATATCCATTATAAAAGTAACATCAAACAACTCAACAACATATAACAACAACATGGACAACTTCTACGAATTGTGCGATTGCTTCTTCTCCTATTTACAACATCATCAACACACTCAACATATTTACAAGCATAAAAACACTAATAACATTATAACCAAGCTATTCCCCACGATTTCTATCCATGTGAAGTCATATACACAACTCCAAAATAGTCCAACAAGAGACAACAACTTCTTATACACTTCAAGTTCTATCTTGTATTTCTTCATCCAAATAACTTAACCAACACATAGATCGGCTTAAGAACAAGAAATAGGGTGTTATAAATACCTTAAATAATCAGAAAAAACTAGAAAGAAATATTCTCTTAGCTTACAAGCACCCTTAATGGCATCACAACACCATAGAGACTCTTTTCTTCACTTAGGTTAACGTTTGAGGTTAGGTCTTGGTAAAACCCCCCTTGGATTCGACTTGGAACCTAGGAGAACTGTTGGGAGAGTTTGGGAACGTTTTGCAGTCGAAAATGAAAAAAAATGAGCCATCCAACCCCTTTAAACATTCAAGGGTCGTCCACCGTCTAACTAGGTCCCATTGGGAGCTGCTTCCGCTATCTTGCAAAAATGCGAATATCTCATCACTCTGATGTCGTATTGATAAATGGTTTATTGAGTTATAAGCTAGACTTCTAGATATTTAATTTGGTAGGTGGATCATCCCATAATTCCAAGTATATTGGGAGAAAAGCTCTGCTACATTTGATCTAATTCAACACATTAATGAATGTAACTTGTGATGACCTATGCCAACCTTTGTTCCACAACTCTACTCGACTTCAAAATATAGCACACGACTATCATATGACTAAAATAACTCATAATATAACCTACTTATCATGTTAAGAACTCTAGTATCACTCCAAAAGTACATGTTATAACATACCCAACTTGTCGACTTTCTTCAATTTGTTTCGCTTTTAAGCCTTCCAACCGTCTTGGTACTTGTTATCCATGATCTTAAAGATTTGTAACCTCCAAGATAACATAATTAACCTACTTTATGTACTTCCAAAGACGATCTCATTTCTGAGCTTACATCAATTGATTTACGACGTACTCTCACGTAAGAAAACATGGGGTGTAATACTAGAAATAAGTTGAAGATTCTTTTTGTTGAAGAATGAAGGTGAAAGAATAGCCGTGGAATATTGGTTTTGGAAAACATAAAAAAATAACACTTGAAAAAAGGCCAACGCTGGTGGGAGGTGATCGATATTCCGAATTGATTGAGATGGGCGTCAGCTGTCCGGGGTACCATAGATATTAAGAAAAAAAAATAGTGGTCAACTCTAGCATTACATTAGCAAACTAATTGTAACTGGTAAATAGAGTTTCTCAAACACTGTAGAAGATACATAAATAAGTAATAGACTGGGTGAAGCTTGAATTGCCTCGCGCTTGCTTGAGATGACATTGTTAGAAAATATAAAAGCCACCAATGGTAAAGGAAAAGATGCTAGAGATAAAACTTAATCATGGCTAGAATAATCATATCAATGATGGTTGGCTGAACAACGAATATTAATATAAGATATTTGTAAAATTAATCAAATAAAAAATACAAATTTTCCAAATCAGAATTTTTAAAATAAAAATAAATAAGTTGAAATAATATTAACACAAAAATTTTAAATAAGAGAGATAAGTGTAATATCGTAAACTACAAGGAATATTTAACAATACGAAGCCAATATAAGGGGAGGTCTCTGAATTATAAATTAAATTCTAACATATTAATTGTATTTTAATGTTACAGAGGAAGAATCTAAGTACTATCACAACCCAACTCGTAACACCTATCAGCCTAGAGCTCTGATACCAACATGTCTCGACCCTAGTTTTCAACCTTAGAATGTCATGATGGCACCTAGTGGCGAAGATTAGGTAAGTCTAACCTTTAATAATAGCTAAACATAAATAACCAAACTGAGACACTGAAATACCACCTATAAGCTCATATAAATCCCCAAAATAGAACATTAATAACATAATTCCCAAAACCGGTGGACTTGGATCATAAGGTCTACAAAATATACTAAAACCTCTAGTACAATACTATCTGATAAAGGAAATAATAGTAAAGAGAAGAAAATGAAAGGTGACTCTGAGGCCCGCGGACGTCGACCAGGTGTACCTTCAAGTCTCCTATCACAACTGAATGATCACTAGCGCCAGGCACGAGCAGATAAATCTAGATCTGCACAAAAATATGCAGAAGCATAGTATGAGTACACCACAATGGTACCCAGTAAGTATCAAGCCTAACCTCGGTAGAGTAGTGGTGGGGCCAGGTTAAGACACCTACTAGGATAAAAGAAACTGAACGAGATATGGTACAGTCAAATAGTAAAGAACGAAGAAATAAATGAAACTAAGGCAGTTCAACTATGAAAGCTAGCACGGAATCTAAACCAATAAGGATAACAAGGGATGAATACATGTTATGAACATCAGGAAACCAATGCGAACAAATATAGGTAAAACAATAAGGAAATGACAAAACTGTTCAACCAAAAAAGCCTTTTTAACATAAAGTGTGCAACAAGAATCACAACTGAGGTACTGCCTCATTTTCACATTTCACAATTTCAATCACAATCCTTTCTTATACCACCGCGTGAGCCTTACATTTAGTTTCGAAAATCATTTTTCCTGAAATAGCTACATGGGCTTTAGCCCACCTTATTTCACCGTGTAGCTTCAAGTAGTTCCCCTACTAACAACATGCGTATCAAGCCCACCTTATCTCACCACATGTATATCAAGCCCACCTTATCTCACTACATGCGTATCAGCCCCTAACGTTATACCATCGCATGCATATCAATATCACAACACAATCATAACTCGCACCACAAGTACCCAAATGCTACAACTTGCCAAAAGTTAAAAATATCAATGTTTCCATAACAAATAGCTCATGGCTCAATCATAATGTTTACAATAATCTCAATAACAATAAGATGAATGAGGAATACTCAACAAGGAAAGATACCTCAAAAATTAACAACATTACCTCAAAGTGATAACGACATTTACAACTTCAACACCATTAAGTCAACAAGAAGTTATTCCATGAATAACAACTTCAAGTAAGGGTAATTCAATAATAAAAAGGTAACATGACAATAAGGAAAGTAACGGCTTCAACTAAGGAAATATGAGAGCAAGTATAACAAGTAAGAGGTAGAACAGGTGCCAACAACGTCAAATAAACATGTAAGAGTAGATTAACACAAGTGAGAGTAGATTAACAATGGAAGATATAACATGTTATGGTAATTCAATCAAAGGCATGGAAAGAGTCTAAATAACATAAATCGCTCAATACCACATATAACTCGTGTACGCACTTTTCACCTAACGTACATGTCTTCCACGTGGCACAAAAGACACAATCAACCCAAATCCTTAGAGGTAGTTCCCCCACACAAAGTTAGGCAAGATACTTAACTCAACTAGGCCAACTCAACCCTCAAAAATAGCTTCTCCCCTAAAATTCGCCTCCACACGACTCAAATCTAACCAACAATAACTTATTATCAAACCCAAGTCCAAGGGTAGATTGGAACTACTCATAACCCCACGTGTCCCAAAATGTGTTTTGTTTTCGAATCCGAGTCCAAATCGACTCTCAAAACTCAATTTTTATTTTTAAAATCTTGACAAAATTCTTAATTTTCCTTTTTGATTCTCATGAATTTGATTTTAAATCTAAGATATATTCATGAAACATAGTTAGAAATTGATTATAATCACTTACCCAATGTTTGTAGATGAAAATCCCTTCTCCAAATCGTCTCCTACCGAGTTTAGGATTCTAAAATGAGAGAATATGATAAAAAATCCTGACTCCCAGCCCTTTTGTTCAGCAGCAGATGTCGTATTTGCAACACTGTGTTCGCCATTGCGAACCCTCGCAATTGTGAATTAGGGATCGCAAGTGCAAACCGTGAAAGCCTCAACAGAAGTTGCAATTGTGACAAAGGCTTCACAATTGCGAAGCTGACTCCCAATGCAAAAGTGATCAAGTGGTCGCTAATGCGACCTCAATCCAGGCCTGCTGACTTCACAAATGCGAAGGGGGAATCGCAATTGCGACATTTGACCATCACCTGTCTCCTTTGCAATTGCGAGGCTGGTGCTCACAATTACGACTAAAGAGTACCAGCACACCAACAATTCTATTTACAGTCCAAACAATTTCGAATAACATCTGAAACTCATCCGAGCCTGCGAGGCTCCAAACCAAACATCCGTACAAGTCTAAAAATGTCATACAAACTCGCTCGCATGATCAAAACACAAAAATAACATCTAGAGCTACAAATCATATATCAAAACGCATGAATTTCAAGAAAAGTTCAAGAACTTCTAAGATTGCAACCAAGCGTCCGAATCTTATTAAATCAACTCCAAATGACATCAAATTTTGCAGACAAGTTCTAAATAACGTAACAAACCTATTCCAAGTCCCAAAACTAAATTTTGAACCTGATAGCCAAAAGTTAACCTACAGTCAAACTTCTAAATATTAAATTGCCAATTTTCGGCAAAAACTACACAAATCAAAATACTGTTCCGGGGTCGTTTTCACAAAAGTCGATGTTTGGTCAATATTTTTAACTTAGGCTTTTAAGCTAAGAACCAAAGGGTCCAAACCAACCTGAAATATTCCCAACCAACCCCGCTAGTCATAAAACCACAAATGCACATGTGTGAAGCATCGAAAGGGGAAACAGGGCGCAAATTCACAAAACGACCTATCGGGTCATTACGTTCTCCCCCTCTTAAAATAAATGTTCATCCTCGAACGTGCATAAAGACATACCTTAAGCGATGAATGGATGAAGATAACGGCTCCGCATGTCGTGATCGGTCTCCCAGGTCGCCTCCTCGGCAAGATGACCCATTTATTGAACCTTCACTAAAGCAATACTATTTGACCGCAACTTCCGAACCTTCCTATCCAAGATGGCCACTAGCTCCTCAACATAAGTCAAATCCTTGTCCAATTGGACTGAAATGAAATCTAATACATGGGACGGATCACTATAATACTTCCCGAGTATAGAAACATAGAACACCGGGTGGATCACGGATAGGCTGGGTGGCAATGCAAGCTTGTAGGCCACCTCACCAACTGTCTCAAGGATCTCAAAATGGCTGATATACCTAGGGTTCAACTTGACCTTCTTCCCGAACCTCATCCCACCCTTCATGGGTGAAACCCGGAGCAAAACCCTCTCTCCAACTATAAATGCCACATCACGAACCCTCCGATCAGCATAACTCTTCTTCCTAGATTGTGTTGTACAAAGCTGATCTTGAATCAACTTATCTTTCTCCAAGGCATCTAGAACCAACTGGAGAACGGCACCATCTCCCATATAGGGCCTCATAGGGAGCTATTTGAATACTCGATTGGCAGCTGTTGTTGTAGGCGAACTCTGCAAGCAGCAAGAATTGATCCCAAGAACCCCCAAAATCCATAACACAGGCACGAAGCATATCCTTTAAGATCTGAATGGCGCGCTCGGACTGCTCGTCCATATGGGGTGAAATGTTGTACTTAACTTACCTTGTGTGCATAACTCAAGATGCACAGCCCTCCAAAAATGTGATGTGAACTGTGTGCATCGATCGGAGATAATGGACACCGGCACACCATTGAGACGAACAATATCACGGATATAGATCTAAGCCAACTGCTCGGAAGAATAGGTAGTCACCACCAAAATGAAATGAGCCGACTTGGTCAACCGATCCACAATCATCCATACTACGTCAAATTTCTTCAAAAGTCCGTGGGAGCCCAACAAAGAAGTCCATGGTAACACGCTCCCACTTCCACTCGGTAATCTCAAGTCTCTGAAGCAAACCGCTCGGCCTCTGATGCTCATACTTTACTTGTTGATAGTTCAGGCACCGAGCCATATACTCCACTATATCTTTCTTCATTCTCCTCCACCAGTAGTGCTACCTCAAATCCTGATACATCATAGCGGCACACGGATGAATGAAGTACCGGGAACTATGGGCCTCCTCAAGGATCAAGTCACGTAACCCTTCTTCATTGGGCACACATTAACGAACCTGCATCCGCAACACACCGTCATCCCCGATAGAAACCTCCTTGACATCATTATGCTGTACCATGTCCTTAAGGAAAAACAAATGGGGGTTGTCACATTGATGCTCTATGATGCGCTCATATAAGGAAGACCGAGAAACCATGTGAGCAGAACCCGGCTGGGCTCCGAAACGTTGGATCTAATAAACTGATTGGCCAAGGCCTGAACATCCATGGATAGTGGCCTCTCTGCTGCCGGTAGATATGTCAAATTGGCCATACTCTTTGACTTTTGGCTCAAGGCATTGGCCACCACATTGACGTTCAGGATGATACAGAATAGTGATATCATAGTCTTTAAGCAACTCTAACAATCTCTGATGCCGCAAGTTAAGATCTTTCTGCTTGAACAGATGCTGGAGACTTTGGTGGTTGGTATCATGGAACGCGGTACAAGTAGTGCCTCCAAATCTTCAATGAATAAACAATAGCTGCAAATTCCATGTCGTGCACCGGATAATTCTTCTCATGAATTTTCAGCTGTTGAGACGCGTAGGCAATCACCCTACTTCTTGCATCAATATCGCACCGAGCTCAATACGTGACGAATCAGAATACACAGTGTATGACCCCGAACATGTGGGAAACAGCAACACTGGGCAGTAGTCAAAGTAGTCTTGAGCTTTTGAAAGCTCGCCACACACTCCTCGGACCATCTAAAAGGAGCACCCTTCTGGATCAATCTAGTCATAGGTGCAGCAATGGACGAGAAACCCTCTACAAAATGACGATAATACCCGGCAAAACCAAGAAAAACTCCGAATCTTAGTAGCTGAAGACGGTCATGGACAACTCTAAACTACTTTAATCTTCTTCAGATCTACCTTGATCCCCTCATTGGACACCACTTGACCCCAAAATGCCATCAAATCAAGCCAGAATTCACACTTTAATAATTTTGCATACAACTTCTTCTCCCTCAAAGTTTGAAGCATGATCCTCAGATGCTGCTCATTATCCTATCAGCTGTGCGAATGCACCAAGAGGTCGTCAATAAACGCAATGGCGAATGAGTTAAGATATGGCTAGAATACATTATTCATCAAGTGCATAAATGATGTGGGGGAATTGGTTAGCCTAAATGACATCATAAGAAACTCGTAGTGACCATACCGAGTCCTGAAAGCAATTTTCGGAATATCTGGATCCCGAATCTTTAGCTGATGATACCCTGACCTCAAATCAATCTTTGAGAACACTCTAGCACCTTGTAGCTGGTCAAATAAGTCATCAATGCACGATAATGGGTATCTATTCTTCGCTATAACCTTGTTCAACTTCCTATAATCAATACAGATGAACATAGAACTATCCTTTTTCTTCACAAACAGAACCAGAGCACCAAAAGTTGACATACTAGGTCAGATGAAACCCTTATCAAGCAACTATTGCAACTGCTCCTTCAACTCCTTCGACTCCGCTGGTGCCATACATTATGGTGGAATAGAAATGGGTTAAGTGCTCGGTAACAAGTCAATATCAAAATCGATCTCTCTATCAGCCGACATGCTCGGAAGATCTGCTGGAAATACATCTGGGAAATCTCTCACTACTAGAACTGACTCAACGGTAGGAGTATCAGCATTGACATCTCTCACAATGGCTAGATATGCATCATACCCCTTCTCCACCATCTATTGGGCCATTAAAAAGGACACAACCCTACTAGGAGTATAATCCAATATACTCTTCCAATCTAACCGCATCAAACCAGGCATAGCTAGTGTCACAATCTTGGTGTGAAAATACAGAACAGCATGATAGGGAGACAACCAGTCCATGCCCAAGATCACATCATAGTCTACCATATTGAGTAGGAATAGATCAACCTTGGTCTCAAAACCACCAATAACAACTAAACATGATCGAGACACACGGTCTACAACAATAGAATCTCCCACAGGCGTGGGCACACAGAAAGGAGAACTTAAAGAATCATGAGATATATTCAAATACAAACCAAAGTAAGATGATAACATATGAATAAGTGGATACCATATCAAATAAGACTAATGGATCCCTATGACAAATTGGAACCATACTTGTGATGACCCCGTCTGATGCGACTGCCTCAAGTCCCACCCGAAAAAGCATAAAATCTGGTCTGGCCTCCCCTTATAGGGTGACCTCTACCCGCTTGACCTCTACCTCGAGCTGGCGGTGCAAGTGGAGCAGCAACTGGAGCAGCAACCATGGCTTGTGAAGTCTGTCGACCAGGTGGAATCCGGGGAGTCTGAGCAGTCTGTGGAGGTGCACCCCTCCTATGTCTGGGCAGTGCCTCACCATATGCCATGTGGCCATACTCAAAAAAGCTCTCAGTGGGCATAGCGACTGAAGCTGACTCGGGCATGGTTGGCTAGACTGGCCGCTAAAGGCACCCTATGCAGGAGTTGCTTTGGATAGTGGCTGAGCAAAATGGGCAACCTGAGACCTCAGAATAACCGGAGCTCCACTAGAAGCTGGAAGTGCTGAAATAACTGGACGGCTCATATAGATCCTGCCATGACGGCTGCAGTTGAGGCCCAGGCACCACTATATCCTCCAGAATCTAGAGGCCTCTTGGCCTCCCTGTCTTCTCTTTCATGGCCCCGCATACCCTCCAACCTCTGTGCTCTCTACCATATACTGATATGGAATATTTGTCTCCAACTCTAGAGCTCTAAATCTAATACCTTCGTTGAGCCCCTTTATGAATCTGTGGACTCTCTCTCTGACTGTAAGAGACCAAGGTAGGTGCAAGTCGGGACAACTCACCAAACCTTATAGCATACTCTGACACTGTCAGAGTCCCTGACGCACTGCTCAAATTCTATGCGTCATGCATCCCGAAGGTTTTGGTCTATATGAGTGAAGCTGCATCGGCTGGGCTACCCTCCTTGTAAGCCTGCCACCACAGATGCGCTGCTCCTAACAGCTGGAATATAGTAAAAGTAACTCTGCTCATCTCCATAATACCAATAATACGGAGATACAGTGGCATTTCTCTAAAAAACCCTATGCATCCTCGGTAACTAGGCCACTATAAGTTGGAGGATGATACTTCTTGAACCTCTCAAGTCTCAGCTGCTCCTGCTCAGATGCCATAGTCCTAACCTCGGGCTAAACCAGAAAAAAGGCTGCACTAGCATAACTCCTGGGACCTGATCAACCTGGACCCGCTGCTCTAGAGTACGGGCTGAGGGAGTCTAGACTCCTCCTCCTACCTTAGATATAGCTGGTGAGGGGGATCAATCCCGTCTAAGCCAGAGCATCGAACATGATCATAAATCATGATATGGTCTCCTAAAGTGCAGGGGTAACAACAGGCAGCTGGGGTGCCTGTCCCCCAATCGGAGCTACTGGTGGCTCCTTGGTCACTGCTCAGGCTTGTGCTCTAGCTACACCACGTGCCCTCCTCAGCATCTTCCCTATCCCTAGCCTATCACGGCTCTAGCAGGGGGCACGGGTCTCTGATCGTCGGATCCAGCAGTGCGTGTCCTCATCATTTATGAGAGAATAGAAAGACAAAGATTCATATTCGAAGTCAACAAATTCCCACGATAAGGAGTCAAAGAAGTGGAATTTCTTAACAGCTCCATAGCCTCTCGAAGATAAGTACAGATGTCTCCGTACCGATCCGCAGGACTTTGCTAAACTTGCTTATGACTTGTACCACCTATCAACCTTAGAGCTTTGATACCAACTTGTCACAACCTTAGTTTCCTATCTCAGAATGTCGTGATGGCACTTAATCTCTAAGACTAGGTAAGCCTAATATTTAATAATATCTTAACAAAAATAACACAAATTGAGATAATGCAATACAATGAATAAGCTCATCTAAATTCCCAAATAGAACAACAACAACAACATAATTCCCAAAACCAAAGGAACTGAGTCATAAGCTCTACAAAGTATTCTAAAACCTCTACTACAACACTAATTGATAAAGGGAATAACAGTAATGAGAAGATAATGGAAGGTGACTCCGAGGCCAGCGGACGTCAGGTAGTTATACTTTGAAGTCTCCTGTCACAACGGAATGATCACTAGCTCCCGACACGAGCAGATGTACCTGGATCAGCACAAAAATGTGCATAAGCATAGTATGAGTGCACCACAACTGTATCCATTAAGTGTCAAGCCTAATCTCAGTAGAGCAGTAATGTGACCAGGTCAAGACACCTACTAGGATAAAAGAAACTGAATGAGATATGGTAAAGTCAAATAGTGTAGAACGAAGAAATAAATGAAAATAAGGTAGTTAAACTATGAAAACTAGCAACGGAATCTAAAGCAATAAAGGTAACAAAGACGAACACAAGTTAAGAACATCAAGTGACCAATGCGGACAAATACAGGTAAAACAATAAGGAAATGACAAAACTGTTCAACCAAAAAAGCCTTTTTAACATAAAGTGTGCAACAAGATTCACAATCGAGGTACCGTCTCATTTTCACATTTCAGAATTTCAATCACAATCTTTCCTTATACCGTCGCGTGAGCCTTACATTTAGTTTCAAAAATCATTCTTCCCAAAATAGCTACATGCGTTTTAGCTCACCTTATCTCACCACATGGCTTCAAGTAGTTTCCCTACTAGCAACACGCGTATCAAGCCCACCTTATCTCACCGCATACGTATTAACCTCTTTCCTTATACCATTGCATGCGTCTCAATATCACAACATAATCACAAGTGCCCAAATGCCACAACTTGTCAAAAGTCGACACCAACAATGTTTCCACAACAGATAGCCCATGACTCTAGCACAATGTTTACAATAATCTCAATAACAACAAGATGAATGAGGAATACTCAACAAGGAAAGATACCTCAACAATTAACAGCTTCACCTCAAAGTGATAACGACTTTTACAACTTCAATGCCAATAACTCAACAAGAAGATATTCCACGAATAACAACTTCACGTAAGGGTAGTTCAACAATAAAAAGGTAACAAGATAATAGGAAAGTAAAAACTTTAGCAAAGGCAATATGAGAGCAAGTATAACAAGTAAGAGGTAGAACAAAAGCTAACAACGTCAAATACACATGTAAGAGTAGATTAACAATGGAAGTCATAACATGTTATGATAATTCAATCAAATGCATGGACAGAGTCTAAATAACCTCACCGTTCAATGCCACATATAACCCATGTACGCACTCGTCACCTCGCGTCCACGTCTTCCACATAGCACAATCAACCCAAATCCTAAGCGTTAGTTCCCCCATAGAAAGTTAGGTAAGATACTTACCTCAACTAGACCAACTCAACCCTCAAAAATAGATTTCACCCTAAAATTCGCCTCCACGCGGCTTAAACCAACCAAAGACAACTTATTATCATCAAACAATGCAAGAAAAATTAATTACAATAAATAAAGCTATGATCTTTACACCTTTCCCAAAAAGTCAACAAAAGTCAATTGCTGCCTTGCCTGGCCAACACCCGAGTACAAGGGTAGATTCTGACTACCCATAATCCCACGAGTCCATACATGTGTTATGTTTTCAAATCTG
Source organism: Nicotiana obtusifolia (assembly GCA_002018475.1). Taxonomy (NCBI): domain Eukaryota; kingdom Viridiplantae; phylum Streptophyta; class Magnoliopsida; order Solanales; family Solanaceae; genus Nicotiana; species Nicotiana obtusifolia. The sequence continues at coordinate 6,814 of MCJB01033352.1, read as the reverse complement.
AGTCCAAATCGACTCTCAAAACTCAATTCTTCATTTATCAAAAACTTGACAAAAATTCTCAATTTTTCTCTTTGGTTCTCATGAATTTGATGTTAAATCTAAGAGATATTCATGAAATATAGTTGGAAATTAATTAGAATCACTTACCCAAAGTTAGTAGATGAAAATTCCCTCTCCAAATCGCCTCCTACCGAGTCTAGGGTTCTAAAATGAGAGAATATGATGAAAAAATCCCAACTCCCACCCCTTTTGTTTAGATGTCGCATTTGCGACGCTGGTTTCGCATTTGCGAACCCTTGCAATTGCGAATCATGGATCGCAATTGCGAACCCTGGCAGCCTCAACAGAAGTCACAATTGCAACAAAGGCTTTGCAATTCTGAAGCTGACTCGCATTGCAAAAGCGACCAAGTGGTCGCAAATGCGACGCCAACCCAGGCCTAATATCTTTGCAAATGCGAAGGGGGAAGTCAGAATTGCGACATCTGACCAGCCCATATCCCCTTTGCAATTGCGATGCTAGTGCTCGCAATTGCGAAAATAGGGCACCAGTATACCCGCAATTCTATTTCCAGTTCAAACAATTCTGAATCACGTCCGAAACGTATTCAAGCCCTCGGGGCTCCAAACCAAACATCCACTGTCATGACTCTAATTTCCCTCCGTAGGATGTCGTGATGGTACCTAGTCTCTACGACTGGGAGCCTAACAGTTAATAATAAATTGACGGAAATATTAACAAAATACTAAAACAAGGCTAAATAACTTACATAAACTTCCGAAAACAGAACAAACAACAATAAACACACTAAGACCGGTGGAACTGAGTCATAAACTCTACAGAGTAAAACTAGAGTAACTACTACATCACCGTCTGGAAGAAAATACAACAGTAAATAAGAATAAGGGAAGGTGACTCCAAGTCCAGCGGACGCCGAGCAGGCATACCTTGAATTCTCTGTAAGCAGCTAGCAGATGATCTCTAAAGACCAGCATGAGCAGACTATACCTAGATCTGCACAAAATGTGCAGAAGCATAGTATGAGTACACCACAATGGTACCCAGTAAGTATCAAGCCTAACCTCGGTAGAGTAATGACGAGGCCAGATCATGACACCTACTATGATATAAATAACAATATGAAAAAATAATAAGGATAAATAATGAAAAGCGAGGAAATAACTGATGCGAAATAGTTAACAGCATGAACTAATACCGGAATTGAAAGCACGGAAATAACATAAAGAAATCAATTAAGGAGAACCACAAAGATCATATACGGACAATGACTAACAAAAACAAGGAAGAATAGAACAAACAAGAATCACAACAAGGTATCGCTTGGTGTACGATAAGAATCACCACCGAGGTACCGCCTCTTATATATATATCAAGAATCACAACTGAGGTACCTTCTCGTATTCACAATTCACAATCTCAATCATAATCCTTCCCTATGCTGCCACATGAGCCTTACATTTGAAATAGGTTTTGAAAATAGTTTTCCCAAAATAGCTACACGCACTTTAGCCCACCTTATGATGCTGCGTAACTTAACTTAGTTCCTCTACAAGCAATACGCACATAAGTCCCACCTTATACCGCCGCATGCACATTAACCCCAAGCCTTATACCGCCGCATGCATGTCAACATCACATCACAATAACAACTCGCACCATAAATGCCCATGTATCACAACATGCCAACAATCAACAATAATAATATTTTCACAACAATAGCCCATGGCTCCACCACAACGTGTACAAGAATATCAACAATAACAACGAATGTAAAATTCCTAACAAGAAAGATGTCTCAACAATAAACAGTTTTGCATCAACGTTATAACGTATTTCATAAATTCAACACCAATAACTCAATAGTGGGAAAATGTATAACCACAATATTGAACGAGAATAACTCACAATGGAAGAGATAACTGTTGCTCCCTAATGCACACGCAAGTATACGTGGTCAACAAGTAATATAGGATTTTGAGTCCAGATATCATACCCACAGGGACTTATATCAACTACTTACTAACACACTAATATTGCTATTCAATCAAGTAAAATTCAAGTTCAATAATTTGATTATGCTAAACTACAGCTCTAAGTTAAAACTGTATTATCGAATAACTAATTAATTATTGTTTAATCAATAGAGACAAACATTCCAGGGTTGTGATTAATTTACCAATCTTATTGTGTTCTAATTAACTCTCCCTTTCATATAATTCACTCATGGTTGCTAATTAATCGATAAACGTTCTCATAGCCTTCTTCCGAAGTACTACTCGCCTATTCTCAATAGGTTAACACCTATATTCCTATGGAATCAACCTATTAAAAACGCAATAAAATCACGATATTCAATTAAGCACGGTGATTAGGTATATTCCTATCCTAACCACGAATCTGCTCCCCCTAAAGGTCAAGATCATGCCCTTTTCAACTCTTCTCTAATCTAAACATGGTCTTCCCAAACATAGCATAGATAGTTGATAGAACCTAACTGTTGGCCAAACAATTAAGCAGTTAAACATAGAATTGAAGAAACAACCATATATTAGTGAATTATAATCAAGGTAAAGTTAATATCAAACAACAATATTCATGGCTAATCACAACCCCAGAATAATGGGTGATTAGCCATTCATGATCTAATCAAACCAAAATATAAGTTTCGAATCAATTGTAAAAATACTAGAAAAGATGAAGAAACATAGAATTCTTGCTTCCGCTTGATTCCGTGTTGTGTTTGTGCTCCCAAAATCACGTCTCTTCCCTCCAATTAGGTTTAGACTTCTTTATATAGGTGTTGGGGAGGTGTAGGGACGAAAATAACAGAGTCCTAGGCAAAATAGGCGAGATCCGCGTCATCGGCGCCCTGGGTAGCGCCAGGCGCCCACCAGGACGCTATGTCCAGTGCCCTTCTATCTTCAGCGCCACAGGTGGCGCTAGGCACTGCTTGTGGCGCCCAAAATGCAGCCTGTCCGTTTTTGCTCCGTTTTGGCTTAATTCTTGTGCGTTTCGCCCCCAATTTCTCCCGACTCATTCCTACACATAAAAACACTTCAAATTAACATGAATCATAGCATTTAACATCCCACTTTCACTAAACAAAAGCCAAATATGAGGTGATATATATAGAAATATATATACTTTACACTAAACATCAACACCCCACACTTAGACTCTTGCTCGTCCTCGAGCAATGGGATTATTTAACAACCTCCAACTACGTACAACTTTATATCATAAAGGAGCATTCGACTTTTATAACCACACACCAAACTCTTGAACATGATCAACACCGGAAAATAAGCATAAACACCCAAATAATTCATATTTTTCCCGTTAAGTCTACCCAAGTATAGTAATTCAATATAATTCAACAACCTATTCATCACCACCCAACCTCAAGAGTCGACTTGCAACCATTAAGCAATCTCAATTCATGCACTTATCCAACAAGAAAATTTACAATATTACCAATCATTCATGAGATCATGTGCCCTTACCACAATCAGAAGAGTGAACATAGATTAAAGATATCACACAATTGAACAAAATTCACTCACTCTCAAAAAGAATTCATATGCTTCCCGTGGTCGTACCATAAGCTTGCCCGTAGTGTAGATCTCTACTAATTTAAGCTAGTCAAATCTAGGATCAATTAGGACTTTTAAGGTTGTAATGTAGGCTAAGGGACGGGTAGGATATATTTAGGAATAGTGACTAGTCCTCCCAAGCACTTAATACACTACAATCACAACTCGAGCACCTTTTCTATTCAAGCAATTCACTTGTCTCATATACGTAGCCCTCTCTTTCAATTAAGCACTTCTATAATTCCACTAGCACAAATCAATAGGTATTGGAAGTTTTTTCTATGTATTTTTCACTCTCATTTTTTTTTCTTTTTTTCTTTCTTTTCTTTCTTTTTTTTTCCTCTTTTTTTTACACACTCCATACATTAACTCATCAGCTAGTGACTCTTTCAACTTTAGTGCACCAACAGGTCCTTCATGGTTCCACTCAACAGCTACTCCCCAATGTCTACCCTTACATCTTTTAGCGACTAAGTGCCTTAGGAGGTAAAGGTTCAAACAGGATCAGTTCAAGAACAAAACAAGGGAATGGCTCGTAATGTGGGTACCAAAGAAAAGGCCTATAGGCTCAAAGGGGCTAGCAACGGATAATTTTATTTTGATGTGACAAGAACATCCATAATCAAGCAAGAAAATGCCTATATCATCTCCTAGATTAGCCCAACTTACAATTTCGCTTCAATTAACACACGGGTCAAGTTCTAGACTACACAGGATAGCACAGAGAATCATAAAACCTTACTCACAAATTGCACATGACTCAATCAAGACGGTTCTGTTCAAATCTCAAGTCAAGCAAGCACATATAATTGAGAAAGTTAAGCAATATTACACTATATGGCATACAAGTCAAACAACTGAGAAGAGGCGTCACAAAATAGGCGGTTTACTTTTTTACTTAGGCTTAACAATTCACTTCAACTAAGCGGGAAAACAGAATGTATGTCATAGCCTATTGTGCCAGCATCAACCATGTCAATGAGTATCTAAAAATAACTCAGTTTCTTCCTAAACTACTCCTATAAAGAAATTAAATTGCCCGGTTCGAGCTACATCCTTGGAAAAGAACCAGTGCCTTAAGAAAAACCAAGGAATACTACCTAACTATCCTAAAAGTTAAAAATCTTTTTGTTGTTTTTAATCAGACTTTATCCCGCAAGAAAAAGATCCATCGTCGAAAAAAATCCGAACTTTTTCAAAAATTGTCAGTTTATGTATTAAAATAATAACAATACAACTATTAAAAGAACCAAAATAAAATTTAAAAAAAAACAAACTAAAGCTAATTCATACTTGATATACATTCACAGCACAGGTATTTCGCCCACCCCACACTTAAACAATGCATCGCCCTCGATGCATGCAAACATGTAAAACAGAGCAGGGTGAGAAGAAACTCCCTGTCAATCCGTGCCGGTTTCCTCAGAATCGGATCCAAAGGGCACCATAGCCATCGGTCCGGTAGCACCATCGCCATCCTCACCCTCTGTATCCGTGCCCTGGGCCGTGTTAGCGTCCTCCGATGGATGAACAGGCTGCCAGGTGCAATCCGCAACATCTCCTTGGATGCGCTGGATAAGTCATCTCTCAAGTGCATGCGCTCCTCATCGGTCACGCCGGTCCTGCTCGTGAGCAAATTTAAAGCGTTATAGATGTACCTATTAAATAGTTGCACAAATCTTCTCTGCCCATGGGCACATCTTTTCCTCAGACATGTGAGGTCGAGCTGTGATAGTTCCAGTTTGCATAAAGCTCACGTACCATACTCAGGTTCGCAGGCCCCGGGCATTCCAAAAATTTTTCCATCTGTAAAGCTCGCAGTCTGGCAAGCACATCTGGGAATTTCCTTTCTAAGGCGGTGGTGTTAATACCCATATCAAAAACATATCATCTCGTTGGCACAAAGTCCCGATGCCAAGCAACAGCAACATCATTTACCAACTCCAAACGAGGCCGAGGTGTTGATGGTCCTTGCTGACACCCCTCATCCAGTTGCCTCCCTTTGGATTGCCTAGAAGAGCTCTCTCCCTGTTTTCGCTTTTTGGTAACTGGCGAGGTAGTGGAGGATGTTCCAGTTCTTTTCCCTTTACTAATGTTGTCACGGGCCATAGTATCCTGCAACACAAGTAAACATGAATGTGAGCAAAGTGCAAGACATATGCCGTAGGCATGCAAGTCGTTAATTTACCCCACACTTAAAACCGAAGCATAAGTACAAGTGTTGCAACACAAAAACTATGGGTACTCAAGACTTCCCCATGCGACAAAAGAATTATTGAGCATGGCAATTTGAATAGCCAATAAGGACAACTAAAGGCATAAGCTCGGCACCTTGTACTAATTCTAAATTATACTACATTAAGCTAACTCACAAAATTTTACAACATACATATATAAAAATAATGGTGTAAGAACATGTTCGGCATCAAAGTCATATTCCCCAACTTGTAAAAGTATCCCGAGACACCCCACACTTAGCCCAAACGCATACACAAGTGTCTTCGGTTACTCACACTTCACTAGTGCACAAAAATTTTCATTCAGGCGTTTAAACAAACAGAATGTGAGCGTGTAGTGTGTTCTTCAATTCCAACAATGGTGGAACATAATGCCCCTCCCGATTTTCAACGAAGTAGAGGGAATTATAGTTTACTACTCCGACTACACATGAAGCACACAACTTTTCTCACAAACAACACACCACCATAAAAGTGTCAAGAGAATTACATGAAGGTGGGAGAACTAGAAGACATGGGGGATTTAGGGTCTTGGCGATGAGATTGTGTATACTTTATAATAAAAACACATAAAGAACCTAGAAGAGAAGAAGAATAAGAAGAATAAGAACATACCTGGAGATGGAGATGATAGAGAATGAAGAAAAATTTGAATATTTTTTTTTTTTTTGTGAAAAAGTAGAAGAAGAAATGCACGGGCAACAGAAGAAGAAGAAGCTGCGTTTTTGTATTTGGACTCGGGTGGTTTGGGAAGTGAATATGGGTCCTAATATTAGTGTAACCGGGTATGGGGGTCGGGTATCTGGGTATGGGATAAGATTAGAATAAAATAAAAAAAGAAAAATACTTATCTGGACCCCTCCCTCCAGCTGGCGCCTCGCGCCCTCTTGGCGCTGGGGGTCTTGGACATACTGGACGCAGCACCCCAGGCAGCGGCGGGCGCTGGCCTGGGCGCTGTTTTTC
>MCJB01033341.1:28851-64718 GCA_002018475.1 Nicotiana obtusifolia | reverse complement strand
CTATTAAAAGCCCTCTTATAACCGACTTGGGGCTTTTAACTTTTAGCACTTAATTTTGGCAAGTAGGTGATGCACCTACTTGTCACCTACCAGCCTGCGCAGTTCTACGGAAATGCAATTATCTCAATACTCCGAGATCGTATTGACAAACGGTTTGAAGCATTGGAAACTAGACTCATAGACCTTTAATTTGGTAGGTAGATCACCCCGTAATTCCTTGTAAATTGGGATAAAATTGCAGAAACATTTGACCTAACGTTTAAGTAAAATTGTGAACCTAAGTTGCGACAACTTTTGTCGACTTTTGTTTCATAACTCGTTTGACTTCAAGACTTATGAAACGGATATCATATCATTCAAATACCTTAAAACATGACATCTTGGTAATGTTAAACACCTCTCGATTTTCCCAAAAATGCGAGTTACAACATCCTTAACTCGTTTATCCTCTAATACTTGTTAACCGCCCTTATACACCTTTGCATCGTTTAGGACCAATAGGACTCAACTCTTATTGTCTCAAAGGTAATTCTCTTCTCGAACCAAGGTAGACTATCTTACGGTGTAATATAACACGTACAAATATGGGTCATAACACTGGCGCACCCCAAGGTGAAGTGCTAGGCCTAATAAAGCCCTTATCCAGCAAGTTCTTCAATTGCGCCTTCAACTTTCGCAACTCTTCCGGGGCCATCCTGTATGGGGGAATAGAGATCGGTTGAGTGTCAGGAAACACGTCGATGCTAAATTCAATCTCCTTCTTAGGAGGAAGACATGGGAGTTCATCTGGGAAAACATCTAGAAATTCATTGACCACGGAGATTTATTGTAAAGTAGGCGGCTTCGCCTCCGCATCCCTTACGCGAACGAGATGATAAATGTTACATTTTGAGATCATCTTGCTTGCCTTAAGATAGGAAATAAACCTACCTTTCGGTGTAGCAATGTTCCCCTTCCATTAGATGACGGGTTCACCAGGAAACTGAAACCTAACCACCTTCATACGACAATCAATATTTGCATAGCATGAGGCCAACCAGTCCATTCCCATTATCACATCGAAATCAACCATTTCTAACTCAAATAAATTTGCCGAGGTTTGACGATTACAAATCATCACTGCAACCTCTATATACCCTTCTAACAATCATAGATTCTCCTATCGGAGTAGATACCGCAAGTGGTTTACTTATTAATTTAGGTTTGACACCAAACTTATTAGCCACAAAGGGTGTAACATATGATAATGTAGATCACGGATCAATCAACGCATATACATCATAAGAAAACACAGACAATATACCTGTAACAACATCCAAAGATGACTCGAGATCCTGTCGACCTACTAGAGCATATGTTCAATTTTGAGTACCACTCGAACTCGGCACTGCATCTCTACCTCTACCACGACCTGTCGCTACTGAAAACCCTGTGCTGGAGGTCGAACTGATGAGGAAGAACCAGACATAGATCCAGTCGGCTGAGCCATACCACCACCTCCTCTGTTAGGACAATCCCGCTTCATATGGCCAGGCTATCCATAAGAATAGCATGCATCGGAATCTCGATGGCACAGTCCAAAGTGGGCCTTGCCGCACTGATCACAATGAGGTGTTGGGGGTCTCATCTGACCACTATCCCTATGATATTGTGAGCCTGATGCCTGCGAACTCTGGCCTCAACCAGCATAGGTAAATCGATCATACCAAGGCCTCTGAAACTGTGGAGGAACACTAGCTACAGATGGTGCCAACCTCTTCGAAGAATGGGGCTTGATACTACCTCTCAAGTCACCAGAATACCCTGAAAATCTCACCCTCTTATACTGGCCCCTATCCTGCTCCCTGTTTGCCCTTTGCTGGCGCTTACGATCCTCTAGTGTCTGAGCATAAGCCTAAATACAGGAAATATCCATACCCTTTACCAACGAGGTTGACGTGCTCTTATTTATTAGATGTGGTCCCAACCCGTTCACGAACAGGTGCACCCTATCGCTCATCTCGGCCACCATATGGGGTGTATACCTTGCTAAAGAATCAAACTGTATACTATACTCCTGCACACTCATATTACCCTGTCAAAGGTTCAAGAATTTATCAGCTCTAGCTCGTCGTATCTCAACTGGCAAGTAGTGATGAAGAAAGGCCTCAGAAAATTCTTTCCACACAGGTGGAGGAGTGTTCGGACCCCTGGATCTCTCCCAACTATCATACCAGAAAACTGCTAAATCCTATAACTGATAAGAAGCCAACTCTACTGCTTCTGCATCACTAGCATGCATAACCCGCAATGTACGATGAACTTGATCAATAAAAGTCTACGAGTCCTCTTTGGGGTCTGATCCGGTAAACACTGGAGGGTCTAGATTAATAAAATCACGAACTCTCGCGCTAACTAGTTTATCAGTAGCACCGGTATTCTGCCTCCGAGCCTGAGCAGCTACCAAGCTAGTCAACAACTGTACCGCACTCCACATATCCTGGTCTATAGTGCCAGATGAAGGAACTAGAGGTGCTGGGTGCCTCCTAATATCCTCTGGAGGAGCAGTAGATGAGGTATGAGATGGCACATCACTCTGAGGCTCACTTTGGCCTGCTCTGGCTAGAGGTACCTGACTGGTACCCTCTCCCCCAACTGTATCAAGCCGTCTACTAATCTCTTGCTTCCTAGTCGAAGGCATTGCTGAAAGAAAACATGGTGATATTAGAGACGAACACTTACGACTCAACTTTATGCACGACCTAGATTCAGGAAGAAGGCAACAACGCTAAATGTCATGTAGCCTCCTGATTATAAATGTGGAGCGCTACACATCTATAATCAAGACTCTACTAGACACGGCTCATAGACAACCCCTAGGAAAGACTTGCTCCGATACCAAGTTTGTCACGACCCAAACTAGAGGGCCATGACGGGCACCCGGGCCTTACTTGCCGAGTACCAACGTACATTTTATATAACCTTTCTTATTACCTATAAGGGCCTACGAGATCAGTATAAATGGCAGACAATAATCCTAATCAACCAAAAATGCCAGATAATGACATAAACACATATAATATGGCCGACAAGGCTGTCATGAAAAACTATACAACAAAAATAAATTTGCCGACAAGGCAATCCCAACTATACATGAGTCGACACCTGTCTGTGAGCCTCTAAAAGAACATAAGTGCTGCAATGCATACCAAGACCACGGCAAGTTCGGAGAAGGGATCTCGCCAATAAACGCTTAACTGGCAGCCTACTATGGTGGGTGAGCTTCGTCTACCTGTCCATCAGGACCTGCAGCACGACATGCAGTGTCCACAAATAAAAGGACGTCAGTACGAATAAAGTACTGAGTATGTAAGACAGGAAAGCATAATATAAGAACAGTAATGTGTATAGGCATAGAAAATATACACCCTGTAACATCTGAGTGCCTCTGAGGGCGACGAGAATATACAACCTGTAACATCTGAGTGCCTATGAGGGCGACTAATCATGAAATGCCTGATGTGTGTGTATATATGTATCCTTTTAAAATCATCATATACCTACGCCTTTCTGGGCCTCATCATCATCATATCATACCCGTGCCATCATAAGGCTCGGTAATATCATACCCAACTGATAAGTGGTCGCACAGTAGGTGCCAGACCCGGCTGATTATAGTGCAGGCTCGATAGAGTAAAATAGATGTCAACTATAGCGCGACTCAATAAAACAGATACATATATATAGTTGCAAAATAGATGCCATACCCGGCCGACTATAGCGTGGCTCGATAGAGTTAAATAGATAATGCATGCTGGACTCATTGGATTCACACTTTGAACCTTTCGAACTGACGTAAGATCAAAGAAGTAACATCAACATCAATTCTCCCATAAGAGGGGAAAAAATATAAGTACTACTAGCTTTTAAGAGTAGAGTATCTTTGGAGGCTCTTTTTTAGCATTATGTACAATCAGAGTCGTGCAAAAGAAGGAAAGGGACAGTCTCACATACCTTGTATATACTGGCCAACCTAAATCTACGAAGATGTCATGATTCCCCCGTCTACGATGAAACCGACAGCACCTCCCCTATTTATATGTTTTCCCATAAGTTATAACAGCCAACAACTACAACATCAACTAAAACTATAGCTATACCAATATTGTCGTCAAGCAATCAAAGAGCGGCAAGCTCCCGAGGCTTTATACAATGGTGTACTCGACACCCGACCTCCTTTTTACAATAATCAAGCACTACACGAGCTTTCACACCACCACCAATTTCCATACCATAAGAAAAGAGCCGATAACCTATTTATACAATGGCTTGAACTCATTGCGTTAATTCCCCAACAATTGCATGCCTTAAAAATTAAACTTACCTTAATTGGATGGATGAAGTTATGGAGAAGTTGTACTTAGAAGAGAGCTTCGTGTCCTTCAATGCTCTGGAACAGAGAACGTTCAAGATGGAGTTCCTTCCCCTATAATTGTTGAAGTGAATATATGTATCTCTAATGATTTCCTCTTTTCCCCAATGATACAGTTTCTTAACATTCTGTCTTAAATACTTTGTTTTATAGAGGATAAGGTCGGCGGAATATCTACCATGACCGACTATTGCCAAAGTCCCTTTCTTTATGTAGAAGAACTCACAGTAATTGGACATATATATATAGAAATGATTTTCCCTTTACCAAGATTCCATTAATCCTCAAATTGAGTGAAACATCGTCATATGCGACGTAGTACTTAGGAAGTCTCTAAAGAGATTACTGTATACACTTGATAAAGGTAAAACACTTATTCCATAAAGGTTAATACTTATCCAATAAACATACATGGCTAATGTTATTTACAAACTTATCCAATCTTTACTAAAATGTTATCAACTTACAGGGTCTCGGTTTTACCCTCGATCGAAGCTGGTGTCGATAATACCTCGAAAATAACCTCGATTTTGGGCTTGATTTTTTTCTCGGAATCAACCTCGATTTGGACCTCGATAGTGGCATTGATAACTAACCTTGGTTTGAAGCCTCGGTTCAACCTCGATTCCATCTTCAGTCTGAGGTCTCGGAATTGACCTCGATTCCATCTTCGGTCTGGGGTCTCAGAATTGACCTCGATTCCATCTTCGATCTAGTGTCTCGGAATTGACCTCGATTCCATCTTAGGTCTTAGGTCTCGGAATTGACCTCGATTCCATCTTCGGTTTGGGGTCTCGGAATTGACCTCGATTGCATTTTCGATCTAGTGTCTCAGAATTGACCTTGATTCCATCTTCGGTCTTAGGTCTCGGAATTGACCTCGATTCCATCTTCGGTCTGGGGTCTCGGAATTGACCTCGATTCCATCTTCGGTGTGAGGTCGCAGAATCGACCTCGAGTGAACCCTCGGTTTGTGACTTCGGGAGGATCCTCGATCTTAAGCTTCGAGAGAACCTTCGGTTTTGACTTCAATTGAGCCCTCAGTTTTGACCTTGATTGAGCCCTCAGTTTTGACCTCAAAATTATTTTTTTTTGACCTTCGATCTAGGCTCATTATTGCTCGATGCGGTATGTTACAGCATAGTTGACCGCATAATGGTCTAAAAGATTTTCCCAAGTTCCTGCTTCAATCTGTGGCAGATATGCGATACGCAGATCAATTCTGCGACCACAGAATGGACTGCAGAAATGCCCTGCACTTTCAAAAATTTTCTTCAACTCCCCAACACACTGTTCTATCCAAAAAGAAGAATCTATACAATCATCAACACACAACTCTACTTCGGCACCACGAAACCCCGGGTTTTAGGTAAAATTTTATGGGACCTTACATTCCCACTTAGTATCTTTATCCCCGGTTCTCTTATTTTTCCCTAAGGGCAAGTTTGTTCGAGCCCATGCAATTCTATGAATGCCGAAAACAATGATGTAACCTCTGTTCCCACTTATCTCAATGTGTCAAATATGATTGTTTGTAAGACACTCGCAACTTAGGCGTACCTCCGGCAATTAGAGGTCCCATGAATTCTAGGAAACTGCACTTGCTTGAATATGTGAATTAATTGCTTGGTGTGACCCTTTGCTTGTATAAATGAAGAAACTGACTTTCATTTCTTTTTCTTTTTCTTTTTCTTTCGCTTATGATTTTATTATTACTCCCCAAAATAAAAGTTTGTTTGTGTCGACACGAAACTGGCGGAACCACCGTACAACTTAAGATCAAAAGGGGAAGTCTGCTATAAAAAACCTGACCGAATATGCTCTGGTCATAGCCGATAGCCCGGGGCAATCATGAGAGAAGGAAAATATAAAGAATGATGAACATATGGCCAGGATGTCCCAGGAGATAGAGTTTTTAAGGGAGGAAGTGCAACATATCAGGGAACTAGCACATCTGGCCGTGATAACGCTTCCGCAACCAACTCATTTCCCCTCTCTGGATTCAATTCCTGACCACTTTCTTTCTACACTACGCCAGACCAACAACACCCCGACTTTAGTCCCCACCACTCAAATTATACCTCCAGTAACCCTTACAAACCCACCAAATCCTCCTATCCGCAATCCCTACGTACCATATTACATTCAAACGCCACAAAACCTATCTGTTACGACCAACACAATTCACACCCCTCCTTGTGATGGATTCACCTTTACCACTCACCAAAATCAGCACATACCCGTGGCACATACTGTTACACATGAGCGATATGTTCCTCCTGTACATGCTATTTCTGAACCTACCTTTATAGCGCCTGTCATAGTCAGGGTGCCTTATGATATTGACTAGTACGTAGAGATGGAAAGGGAAGCTAGGCGTAAGGACGAGGAGTCAGTGTTTGAGTAGTTACAAATCTTGAGAAAACAAATGAGGAACCTCCAAGTCGCTCAGGGAAGTGAATGTTTGGACTACAAGGATCTGTGTATCCATCCAGATGCGGATATGCCAGTAGGGTATAAGCCTCCAAAGTTTGATATCTTCAACGGGACATGTGATCCCCATGCACTTTTCAGGTCATATTGCGACAAGTTAGTTGTAGTTAGACGAAACGAGAAGCTGAGGATGAAGTTGTTCATAAGAAGCCTGATGGGAGAAGAGCTTACTCGATATAGTTGACAAGATCCGAAAAACTGGAGAACATGGCAGGATATGGCAGAAGACTTCATAAATCGCTCCCGATAGGTTCGCACTGGTAAACCTGCAGAAGAAGCCGTCCGAGTCATTTGAAGAATATGCACGTCGATGGAGATCAGAAGCCGCCAGGGCATAACCTCCGTTGGACGATAGTGAATTGACTAAGTATTTCATCAGGGCCTAGGAAGGGATATACTTCAATAAAATGATGGGTATGATGGGATAGAAATTCCCCAAACTGGTCAAAATGGGAAATTTCTTAGAAAAATGTATAAAATCCGGTAAAGTACAATCCATGGCTGCACTGCAAGCAGCTAGCAAGGCAATCCAATCAGGGTCAATTGGTAGCATAAAGAAGAAAAAGGAAGAAGTCTCAGCAGCCGTCCCTTACTATCAACCCGACCCACATTATGGAAACACTTCTTATTCCCCAAACAATCATTCACCACCACCCGCCTACGCTCCAGTCTATAACACACAATCATATTACCACCCACTACCTCAATATAACCTTCCTCGAGCCCATAACAACCGGAATCCACAGCGACCATATGCTCCAATCCAGACTACTACTCATCAAAACGGACCCACTTATTCACCATGCCCTCGTCCAAATTTTAAAGAGAGGGCCAAATTATACACCGATTGCTAAGCCTCTGTCTTAATTGTTTGAAAGATTGATGAGAGCATGATTGATTCATCCAGTGGAAAGATGGGTTCCTGAGTATCCCTCAATGTATTTTGATGTATCCAAAAGGTGCGTGTACCATTCAAACGTGCCTGGACATGATACTGAAGATTGTTTTAAGCTAAAAATGAAACATTGATCAAAAGTGGAGCCATTCAATGCACTCCGGCTCTGCCTAATATGAATCGCAATCCGCTGCTGAATCACTAGAATCAGGGGGTCAACATGATCACCTTGGTTGAAGAATATGATTTAAAAGGAACCATTGTCACGATAGGAAATGCAGAGGCCGCAAGGATCACACCTTAATGAAATCCTATGATCACAGTACAATTAATACCTACCAGTGACAACTTGCTATTGCTACCGGGGACATAGAGGGTCGAAAATACAAAACTGTCCCATGGACATATCAGCAAAAGGGGAAAGCCAAGATGACAGACTCCACGGTAGCCCACGATATGACTAGGCAGGTAGATGCTATGCTCCTAAAGATGAAAATCGAGGGAATTTGGGAATAGAGCATATTGAAAGAAGAAATATAAAAGACCCCAAGGCCACAAAATTTTGGAAGAGAATGTCGACCAAAGAAAACTCCATGGAGGAATAACTGAAGTAAAACTACGACGCAAATATCAATCAAGGACCTAATGAGCTCTGACACTAATAAGGATGCCTTGATAAGAGTAATAAATGGGGCAAGTGTGCCAAGAAATACCACCAGTTAAGCACTAGCTGCAACTATTGGAAAAATGGCCGAAGCAAATATGATCAATTTCGAAGTGATGAGCTTCCTGTCGAAGGCATGAGTCGCAACAAAGCTCTACATATCACTGTTCAAATGTGGGACAAGGTGGTGCCCTGAGTACTGGTTGATGGAGGGTCAGGAGTTAACATCTGCCCGCTCTCTACTCTGCGAGAGTAGGGAATCCACCTGAGGGAAGTCAAGGAAAGCCATGTGAGGGTAAGGGCTTTTGATGGTTCACACAGGGATGTCATTGGAGAGGTTTATTTGGCTTTACAGATCGGACCAGTTGCATTTCCCATATTGTTTCAAGTGATGGATATTTCCTCTTCATATAACTTATTATTGGGAAGACCCTGGATATACATGGCAGGGGCCGTCCCATCCACCCTACACCAGTGCATGATATTTGAGTGGGGTTGTCAAGAGATCATGGTATATGGTGAATGGGGCCAATCAGCTTTTTTGGAGCATGTACTCTCGTTCATTGAAGAGCTAGACCATCGAAATAGAAGAGACTGAGCAAAACTTGGGAATACAATCGCCGTATAGATCAAAGATGGCGATGAGGGAGATGATGAAAGATGGATATAGACCAAGAACCAGGCTGGGAGCCAAATCATGCGGGATTACAGAACTAATTGAGCCAAATAGGAAGAAAGGAAGGGCCGACATAGGATATTAGCTTCCGATGGGGAAAACTTGTACCGGTAGCCTCGGGAAAAAGGGTTTTTGTGCCAGAGCATGTTTCTGGTACAGGCTAGAGTTCAGTGCTAGAAGATTATATTGTCGATGGGATAGGAAGGTTGTTTGTGACTATGATTGAAGAATTCTATGAAGGAACTGACATTAAGACCGACCATTAGGAATGCCGAACCAGGAGAGGAATTGCAAAATTGGACCGCCAGCTCATCTTTGGTTCGTCGGGAGTCTTGGTAGTGTGGAATTGTAAAAATTCTCTTTTGAAAAGTGCACGGTCAATTGAGTTCTGCACCGTGTTTGTACCTTTTTATCATTTGCCTCTTTTGAACTCTTAAATGTTCCTCTTTTGATGAAATAAAAAAGAATTATTTTCTTAAATATTGCAACTTTATTTGACGCTTCATTTATGCTTAGTTTTTCTTTTCAGTAATCCAAATGATAGAAACCCGTGTTCCGCAATTGTGACATGTATCGAAACCGTCGAGCAAAATGATCCAGATTACGAGGAATATGATGAGAGTATGATGCCAGACAATCTTCCACAAGAGATCGAACAGTTGGAGAGTCAGAAAAAGCCTAACCTTGAAGAAACAGAAGTGGTCAATCTCAGAAACCAGGAAGATGTGAAAGAAACCCGAATCAGCATCCATCTAGAAGCTGAGCAGAAGGAATAACTGGTTAAGCTCCTCCGACAATACATCGATGTGTTCGCATGGTCATATGATGACATGCTTGGATTAAGTACTGACATCTTCTCGCATCAGTTGCCTACCGATCCTTCCAGACTGCTAGACAAGCAAAAACCAAAAAAATTCAAGCCCGACTTGAGTCTGAGGATAAAGGAAGAAGTAACCAAGTAGAAAGAGGCGAATGTAGTAAGGGTCACCAATTATCTCAGTTGGTTAGCAAATATCGTCCTAGTACCCAAGAAAGACGGGAAGGTCAGGATATGCGTGGATTACTGAGATCTCGACAAAGCTAGCCCGAATGACGACTTCCTTTTACCAAATATCCACATCCTCATCGACAAATGTGTGAAGCATGAACTGCAGTTGTTCGTAGATAGTTTCGCTGGATACACCAGATCTTGATGCACGAAGAAAATGAAGAAAATATAGCCTTCACCACACCTTAGGAGTTTACCGCTATAGAGTCATGACGTTCGGCCTCAAGAATGCCGGTGCCACTTACATGAGGGCCATGACGAGCCTCTTTCATGACATGATTCATAAAGAGATTGAGGTATATGTGAATGATGTCATCATCAAGTCTCGGGAAAGTTCAGAACATTTGGACGATTTGAAGAAATTTTTCGAGCACCTGCAGAGGTACGACTTGAAACTGAATCTTGCAAAATGCGCGTTCGAAGTCCCTCCTGGAAAATTGTTAGCTCCATTGTAAGCAGAAAAGGAATAGAATTGGACTCATCAAAAATCAAGGCCATCCAAGAATTGCCACCGTCGAAGAGTAAGAATGATGTGATGAGTTTCTTGGGTAGACTGACTTACATCAATCATTTCATAGCTCAATATACAGTAATTTGTGAACATATCTTCAAGATATTGGAAAAGGATGCTGCCACAAAGTGGACAGCATAGTGTTAGAAAGCCTTCAACTAAATTAAGGAATATTTGTCAAATTCACTAGTGCGGGTTCTCCCTGAGCTGGGATAACCATTGTTACTGTATCAGTCAGTCTTGGATAATGCCTTCAGATGTGTGTTGGGACAACATGACAAAAATGCGATAAAGGAGTAGGCCATCTACTACTTAAGTAAGAAGTTCACACCATGCAAGGTCAAATACACTTTGATAGAGCGCACCTGTTGTGCTCTGTCTTGGATCGCCCAGAAACTAAGGCATTACATGTCAGCATACACTACGTACTTGATATCTCGGCTCGACTCGCTCAAGTATATCTTTCAGTAGTCGGTGCCTACCGGAAAGCTAGCTAAATGGCAGATTCTTCGCAGCGAATTTGACATTGTGTACATAACCCAAAAGGCTATCAAGGGACAAGCTTTAGCCAACCACCTTCAAGAGAATCCAATGGACAGAGATTAAGAGCCGCTCACTACATACTTTCCCGATGAAGAGGTATTGTTCGCCGGAGAAGATATTCAGAGTCATACCCTGGATGGAGAATGTTTTTCGACGGAGCTGCAAACTTTAAAGGAGTGGGCTTTGGGCCAGTCCTAATTTCGTAATCCGGAAAACACTATCCAACATCAGTAGAGATAAGATTCCCTTGTACCAATAATATGGCCAAATACGAAGCATGCATCCTTGGGATTAGAATGGCAGCGATATGAACATCAAAGAACTTTTGGCCATTGGGGATTCCGACCCACCAGGAAGAAGCCAAAGGAAAGTTCGTACCAAATTGGCAAGGTCCTTACGTGGTTCACCGAGTGTTGTCAGGTGGAGCTCTAATCTTGACAGAAATGGATGGAAGAGTCAATAGGAAGCCCATCAACTCAGACGAAATCAAGAGATACTACGTTTGAAGGCAAATAGAGTTAGGTTTTGCTGTACTAGAACTACGTTCGACCCAACTTCCCACTGAGGGATACGTAGGCAACCCACGTAGGATTCAGTTTCTCTCCCTCCTTTCTTTTGTAATAGAAAATTCAAATATCATTTTGTATCATTGCTCTGGAATTACACCGACTTGATTTCCTCACGAAGGAATACGTAGGCAATCCTCATCAGATTCAGTCGGCTTTTGTAATTGAACTATGTTCTGGCCTGATTCCATTTTGACACGTAGGCAGCCTAAGTCAGATTCGACAATTTCATTCTTAATCTCATCATTTTGCATCTATTGTAATTAAACTACGTCTTGACCTGATTCCATTTGGATACGTAGGCTGCCTGACTCAGGCTCGGTCATGTTCATCATATTTTTATCATCATTCACGAACTACATTTAGACCTGATTTCATTTTGGATACGTAGGTAACCTGAAAGGGTTCGGTCATACGCTTAGGACAACCTTTGTAATGCATTAGCTCGAATTAGGACGCATTCGCAACGGCAAGCAGCTGCATTGATAGAAGCACTGAGGGAAATCGACATCAATGAGGGAGTTTTCAAAAAGCAACGCTCGCGGTCAGAGAATTTTTCATAGCATGTCATAATCCGAAACGACGACACTTACCATAAAACAAAGATTTTCAAAAAAGAAAAAAAAAGATGGTTTCTAAATGTAGCAATTTGTTCCACCTACTAAACTTTGTGGCATAACCATATTAATGGCTAGGGCAAAACCAATACTGTGGTCGACACAAACCAACCCTCCCCCTCCCACTAAGAATTTTTCTTTGAGTGCAGGGTCACTAGGATGCAAGGAAATGTTGGGAATACACTGGGGCAAATGACGAATCCGCCACTTTCTCAGGATTATCACCCCTCTTCCTTTATTTAAATTTTCTGGTACAACTGAAACTAATTCTTGAATCCTTTGCAACTATCTTAGAGTCAGACCGCTGATGTGGAAAAGGCATACTGTAAATAGTAAACCGTCTGCTCAACCAATCGGATCACCTTGTACAAAATGAGCTACTAGCTTCACCAATTAGAGCCCTGTATATAGCAAATTGTCAGCTCTATTGATCGGAGTTTTCTGTACAAATCAAACGTTGGTTTCCCCAATCGAAGCCTTGTATATAGAAAAATGTTAACTCCGTCAACGGAACAACCCGCGCCGCCGCTTCGTCACATTGGAGGACAAAATAAAAAGTCACAAACCTCGTCACCAACATTCTGCCAATCGATGTCCGCAACTTAGCTTCATAGTCAAGAGTATCTCTTGGACATGCTTTTCTTTCCCTTTGTTACTATCTTGAACGTTTTGATGTGTTGCTCGTGCAGCTTCAGGCATGATTACGTTTTTTAAGTGAGTCACTCCCAAGAGGAGATTGCTTTACATTTTTTAGTGCAAAGCTCTCCGAACAAGCAGAGACACTTTTCAATTCAAGACTCTCCCAACAAGCGGAGATGCATTCTACAACCACTCCCAACACGAGAAGACTCAATGCTCCGACAACTACGTAACGGTACACATCCCGGCTAACAAATCGAGTCAAGATCAAGTGTCCCATCATCCCCATCACAAATAATGGCTCGTTGGCAGCCAGGCATTATCATTCCTGCATCATTTACATCTCATCTTAATATATTCTGCATTGCAATATATGGGTATGTGTATATTTCATTTTTTCAGGGACAAATATCGCAACGTGGAACTCCTTCTAAGCAGCAGACCAAACTACAATGCTATGAGGGAAAACAAACTCATTAGCGGGCCAAGGATCCGAGTTCAAGTTCAAAATGATCAGTAGGACTCTACTTTTTCAAATCTTTCAAGTCAAGCCACAAATTCAAAACTGTTATGAGTGCCGAACCTTTCGTATCGCAGTATCATTATAAATACTAGGGCAATCCTTCGAGCATCACTTCCTCAAAGTTTGCACTCCAGAACTACATGAGGCCTGATCCTCGTTAAGCCCGAGGTATGTAAGCACTTCAAACCAAAATTCGGCTCGATTCCCCAAATTTTTCCTAGGAATTCTCCAAATCTAGCGAACCATAATCTTCGTACCATTCCCGTAATGCATGCCTAAAGTTGGGACAACATTAGATTTGGTTCAATTTCTTTGCCTGAAAGCTCTTTCATCGTCTTCGGTCAACGAGGGGCAGTTGTTGAGGGAAAATTTGGAGCCTCCTTTTCAAAATTAATTTATTTGTATTTCATAATTTACAATGAATGTTTTGAAAGTATTTTCTATCAATAAATACCTTTTTTTTTACAAAATTAATTAAGTATTAGTTTTGAAATTAATAACCTAGTATTAGTATTATGTAATTACAAATATACTTACTATTTTAATACTATTAAAATAATTTTTAAAATACACCACATAGGCTTTATAATTAATTTAACGAATTACTTCTTAAATTTTGGTTAATTAAACTACTACGTTAATAATTCGAAATTAGCGTCATAATTTAGAAGACAAAGTATTTTACAAATAGTAAATTATGATAATTAGTAGTATATTTGATGATTATAATTTCAACTATATTTTATTGAAAATAATTAAGTTTATTTAAATTAATTTCAAAAGGGTTAAAAGACTAAAAGGCTATAATTGCAATTCTTTAATTAAATACAAATTGGCTACCACTTAAATCAATTTCGGCCCAAATCACTAAGTTATCTAATCCAGGTCCAATTCCTTTCTGTCCACCATGGCAATCCCCGTCCCTCTTCTTGCCTAATGAAATCGTGCCACGTCACCCGTCCTACCCACTCAAAACAAACACATCTGATCCAGACCGTCCATCTGTTTGATCAATGGTGTACGTTTTAACTCCCATTTTCCTCATAATTTTGCATGCCTAGAAGATTTAATCCTCACCATTGGATCATAAGGATCCAACGGACACCAAATTTCATCGTTAAAATCCATTAATACTTAAATTATCAGGGCCGTTGATCAAATGATCCTACAGCCGAGATCCTTTCATCCCACTTTAATCTAGATATCGTTAGGTCTCATTCTCTAACCCTAATTCATTTGTCACTCATCCCTACCGGCCCCTTTCCCTTTCCTCTCTCATTTTCTTTCAAGCTTCAGATCCATCAGCCCCAGAAAACCTTGCACCAAATTGTGCAAGGTTATGAATCATGACCTCAAATCATTCCCTATGTCTTCTGACTCCGCGAATCCTGTCCTTATCTCCCCATTTCATCTTAAAAGTTCAAAATATTGAGTTCTCTGACCCAAACACAAACATGAAACTTCAATCTTCAAATCTTCTGATGCTGTGACAAAATTAGGGCATGCATGAGCTCCTTATGATGATTATTCTAAACCGTAGGTCAAATTCAATGACCTCCGTACCTCCGGTATTTGTCCGATGGGTTTTTCACTCATCATGGCTGTGTCGCGCTCATGGGAAGATTCTCATCCGTTTTCCCTCTGATTCACTTTGAGTTTACTCTGATTTTACCTCTTTTGCTATCATCATCCATCCCCCGTCACTCTCCACTAAATGATTTTAGTCTCTGAAACCCTTGGGTTCCACAACCACTATAAATAGCAATTTGAATGCTCTTACCTAAAAAGACCAAAAAAGACCTAACAGACCTAACAAGAACTAAGAAATCTAATACGAAGGACCAAAAACCACTGAGATTTCAAAGCATAGGCTCACTCTCATCAATTTATGTTTCTCTTTTATTTTCGAGTTCTTCCATTATTCAAAAGCTTGAAGCTTTGGTTCTTACAAGGCTAAGTTAAACCTTGTTTGGTCTGCTGCACAAAAGGAGGTCATTATACCTCCATCCCTTCTCTTTTGTCTGTCTTATTCGAAAATCATAAATATACTTCTATCTTTCTATTGACTATTTTCGTTTATGATGTTTGTCATTAGTCTATAACTGTTTATTCCAGTTCATAATGATTTGTTATTGATTTATGGCTAGCTGTTATGCTTTTTTTTAGAGATGATGACTTCTATTCTGAATCAAATAGCTTATGCGATTAAGTTCCTTAATATGCCTTAATGACTTCTCATATTTGTCTACTTCAGCTTTCTTTAATGTTCTACTGTGGTCATTATATCTATCACATGTTCTTGTTTAGTGTATTCTGTTGTGCTGTATTTGAGGTTGCTGTTTGATGACTCTAACTAGAACATACATGAATGCTCATGGTTTAATTCTTTATCACTTAGCTGAAGTATGTGAAGTTTAAGTGTTCAAGGTGCTTTTCTTTCTTCATATAAGTCTTTGTTAACCCTAAAGCAGTCTTTGAGTCATTACTATGAAAGTCTTATACCTGTGTTTAACTGCTAATCACATCTATAAGCCTTGTTATATGGAACAGTCTCATTAAGGTAACTAGGTCAACTTTTATGAACATTAGTAACTATCCTCGCATGTATTCTATTATGATCAAGTCATCTCTCATGAATTAGGCTATAGCCATATCTGCTGTAGTTGAGTGTTAACTATTATATAAGTTGGATAGAACTCCATCATGCTTAGATGTTCACCTTTAATCTGTACAGCTGAATTAAGCCTGCTTAGTATAAGATATCCATGTCTTTAACCTCCTTAATGATATTATTGACCGACTTTATAATGATTGAGACTCAACGTGTTTGTAATATCATAACCTTGGTTGAAACATCTGCGTGTGTATTTGAATGAAAGTTCTGCATGCATCTCTCTTTGTCATTCATGATTTCATGCTTCTGTGCACTGTCTTGAAACTGCATTCCAATTCTCTCTTTCCCTTTAATATGAATTGAACCTATTCTGTGAATCCTAAGGGGAATTTCTTGTTGTTACTGCTTGGAAATAACAACTTGCTTACTCTTAATGAGATTTGTGAACGGTTAACATTTTTAGAGAGAAGTGATCATATCATTAATTTCAAAGATAAGAAAGACTGATGGCATGAGGTTCTGTTATGAAATCTTAGGATTTGTATTCGGAGTTATAAACCTGTAGTCTTGTTGAATCTTTGAGCGTGTGTTGGTACTTCTAACAACTTCTGTAGAAGTTCTGGCCATGACTATCTGTCTAAACCTTGATTGATACTTTCAAATCTTCGAGTAGTATTATTAAGCTGTGTGTACTAAGACCAGACTTGAGTTTACATAATCAGTGATTTTTTTTTTCTTGTCTAATTAAGAGGCTGTAATGGCAAATACACTTGCATTCATTATATGTTGAAGGCATGAACTGTATGCTTTTCTTTTTACCGTCAAGGTTACCTGATCTCATATGCTTAGGTTCTTTGATGGTAACATGACAATGACCATGCTTCAATATGTGTCTAAAACTCAACTCTTTGAATTGTTAATGTGTTAGTCATTAACTTGATTTGGAAACATGTGTATGATGGTGTAAATAAATTATTTTGTGTTCTCATGGTATTCTGTTTGGCTTTATTAAGAGGAGTACACTTCTGTGGTATGGTATTGTTATGGTGACTGGTTTACATTGAAAGTGCCTCATTGGCACTTAAACCTATAGGGAAGAGTGAATCATTAATGGTTAGGGGTATTTAGAAGTAGGGTTTAGCTCTTGGTTGGGCTGCTCTCCTGGCACAAGCATTGCCCTAGGTGCTAGAGACCCTTGGTAACTTTGAAGTGTCAGGGAATTCAAAGGGGGCTTTGACCTTCAGTGAAACTCTACCCTTAGCCTCTAACTCATTGATATTCATTAGTTTTTTTGGGTTTAGTGTTTAATGACAATGAAAGATTTTCAATGTAAATTATATGCCATACTTAACCGCCACATTAGTATAACCTCTTATAATAACCTCCATATTTGTGCAATTCATTTACTTAGATATTTCATGCATGACTGAATGTATAGAACATTTTATCTAATGACTTTCTCTCTTTATTTTGAACATGTACAACTGTTGGGCCTGCTGAGTTCTCAAAGAGCTCACCCCAAGCCCCGTATCATTGCATTTGAAGTCATTCATTGGGCCTACCTCTTTCAGGCCCAAAACAAAGTTATTCTTCACCCTTTAATGCTCTGCTAATATTTCATTATCTGTATTCTTTACATGTATATAATATTGCTCTCACATATTCAGCCAGTGTTTTGTTTTACCTTTTTGGATTACATAAATAATTTAGGCAAGCCTTAATGAACATAGGATTAAAAAAATATTAGTTAGTAGCTAAGCTAATCACAACTATTCACATCATTAATCTGATCTGTTTTGCTAACTCTTTCTTGAAGATTTTGAAGCCTAAAAATACTTAGCTGAGACGACAATTCCCCTTTCAAGACCCGAAATAAAACACAAGGCTAGCTTTCAAAAAGGAATTGAATCTTTTAAAATTTAGGAGCTGCCGCCCAGCGAGATTTTCAACATCCCCTTTAGTCTAAGATCTAGATAATTTTAGAAACTAAGGTACATCTTGACCCATTTCCCCATAATATTTTACTCCACTAGAGTTACACAAATAGCCACAATTATTTAAATACAAAGTGTTTACAACTTAACTTCATTTCATAAATACGAGCATTATGTACAATACTCTAAATCCTTTCAATTATATGTATATATAACATTATCTTCAAAGCTTTTCTAAACCTATGTCCTTAAAAAACCGCACACCCTTTTGAAGTATTAAGTCTTTAAAAATAGATACATGGCATGCCACCTCTCTAATACTAACTAAGCATAATAGAAAGAATTAATCCTTTAAATCTAGTCTAAGTCTTATGGAGCTACCTCAGGTAGATTTTAAGGGGTGCCTAACACCTTCCCCTTAGAAGAACAAGAACCCTTTACCCATAATCTCACCAGTTAGCAGACCAATAAAAGAACATGACTTTAGTAATTAAACAAGTACCCTAGTATAACTTTAAATATTAGGTGGCGACTCTCTGTCATCAACAACAAAGAAACCACAAGTTGAATCTTGTTGTGACTAGTGCAAAATAAGATGCAACAAGAAGTATCTTCTAGCTTCATAGAGCGAGGAGTTAAAGGGTCAGTTCGAGCGGCTCCAACAGGGTCAGATGTATGTGAACGATTATGAGACTAGATTCATTAAGTTGTCTCGTCATGCATATGCTATACTTCCCACCGAGGAAGAGAGAGTGCGAAGGTTTATTGCGGGATTGCACTATGGGATTCGGGTTTCTATGGCCCGAGAGGTAGAGTTGGGGACTTCTTTTCTCCGGGTTATGGAGATAGCTTGTAGGATCGAGCGTATCCACAACCAAGGTAGAGAGTTCCCGTCGAGGGATAAGGGGCCTCGACATTCTGGCTAGTTTAGCGGTGCTCCATCTTGGGGCATAGGTCAGTTCATAAGGGAACAATCCAGCAGGCCCATGTATTCAGCACCATAGCCTATTCGGGGTGCTCCAACATAGCCTTAGTGTAATACCATTCTAGAGAGCACCTATTATCCACCAGCTATTCAGGGTCCTCCAGTAGGTACTCAAGCTATCCGGGCTAGATCCAGAGTCAGCATTTTCCCACTCCAAGAGGTTGTTTCGGGTGTGGTGAGTTTGGTCATGTGAAGAAGTTTTGCCCCAGACTTCGGGGCAAGGCAGTGCAGCAGGGCCATCAGCCCATGATTATTGCACCAGCTGGTCCATTGCCCATCCGACTGGCTAGAGGCGGAGGGCAGGTTAGTAGGGGTCACCGTAGAAGTAGAGGCCAGTTAGGTGGCGCTCTATCTAGATTCTATGCCTTTCGAGCTAGACCTGAGGTAGTAGCGTCTGACGCCGTGATCACAAGTATAATTTCTGTTTGCCATAGAGATGCTTCGATACTATTTGATCTAGGGTCTACTTATTCCTAAATATCTTCTCTCTTTGCTCCTTACCTGGATGTATCTTGTGGGTCCTTAGTTTTTCTATATATGTATCCATACTAGTGGGTGATTCTTTTGTTATGGATTGGGTTTACCGGTCCTGTGAGGCAATTTTCTGTGGGTATGAGACCGGAGCAGATCTTATTGCTAGATATTATTAACTTTGAGGTTATCCTGGGCATGGATTGGTTATCTTCGTACCATGCCATTCTCAATTGCCATGCCGAGACTGTTACCTTGGTTATGCTAGAGATGCCTAGGCTGGAGCGGATAGGTTCATCTAGTTATGCATCTAGTCGGGTTATTTCTTTCTTGAAGGCTTGACATATGGTCGAGAAGGCTTGTTTGGCCTATCTAGCCTTTGTTCGAGATACTACTGTGGAGACTCCCACAGTAGATTCAGTGCTTGTGGTGCGGGAGTTTTTTGATATATTTCTTGCTAATTTACCAAGCATGCCGCCGGAGCGTGGTATCGATTTTGGTGTTGATTTGGCACCAGTCACCCAACCTATCTATTTCGCCTTATCGTTTAGCTCTCGTGTAGTTGAGAGAGCTGAAGGAGCAGCTTCAGCAGTTTCTTGAGAAGGGATTCATCAGGCTGAGTGTGTTGCTTTTGGACGCACCGATATTATTTGTGAAGAAGAAGGATGGGAGCATGCAGATGTGCATTGATTACCGCCAGCCGAAGAAGGTCACCATCAAGAATAAGTATCTGTTGCCACACATTAATGAATTATTTGATTAGCTTCACGGTTCTAGGATGTTCTCAAAGATCGACTTGAGATCTGGGTATCATTAGCTGAAGATTCATGCTTTGGATGTCCCGAAGATGGATTTCCAGACTAGGTGTGGGCATTAGGAGTTTCTAGTGATGTCCTTCGGCTTAACTAATGCTCCGATAGCATTTATGGATTTGATGAATTGGGTATTCAGGCCATATCTTGATTCATTTGTCATTGTCTTTGTTGATTACATATTGATCTACTAGCGTAGCATGGAGGAGCATGAGCAACGTTTGAGGATATTGCTTCAGAATTTGAGGGAACAAAAGCTATATGCTAATTTCTCCAAGTGCGAGTTCCAGTTAGATTATGTTGCTTTCATAGGGAATGTTGTGTTAGGTGAGGGAATTAAGGTGGATCCTAGGAAGATTGAGGTAGTTTAGAGCTGGCCTCGTCCTACCACAACGGCTGAGATCAGGGGTTTCTTAGGGCTAACAGGTTATTATCGTCAGTCTATGGAGGGCTTCTCAACTATTGTAGCTCCTTTGCCTAGATTGACCCAAGAGGGCATTTAGTTCAGGTGGTCCGATGATTGAGAGATGAGCTGCATTGACAACATCATCGGTGTTGGTTTTTCCTTCTGGTTCCGAGATTTGTATATTAGGACACTTCACACGTTGGGTTGGGTTGTGTATTGATGTAGGAGGGCCAATTTACTGCATATGCTTCTTGTCAGTTGAAGCCCCATGAAAAGAATTACCCAGTTCATTATTTGGAGTTGGCTGCGTTAGTTAATGCTCTCAAGATCTGGAGGCATTATCTTAATGGCATGTCGTGTAAGGTTTACATTGATCGCTGCAACTTGTAGCATCTGTTTAAGCAGAGGAATCTTAATCTGAGTAGCACAAATGGATTGAGTTACTGAAGGACTATGATATCACCATTTTCTATCATCAGGGAAAAGCGAACATAGTCGTGGATGCCTTGAGCAGAAAGGCCGAGAGTATGGGTAGTTTGGCGTTCATTCGCAGTAGAGGAGAGGACATTTGGTTTGGAGATTCAATCCTTGGCTAACTGACTTGTGAGGTTGGATATTTCAGAGACCACTCGAGTTCTTGCATGTGTTATAGATCAGTCTTTTTTGTTCGAGCGGAATAAGGCTCATCAGTATGATGATTCGCACTTGCTGGTCCTAGGAGAGACGTTACTACGATGTAACGCCAAAGAGGTGACTATCGGATATAATGGTGTTCAACGACTCTAGGGTCGCTTATGTGTTCCTTGTACTGATGGCCTGAGGGAGCCGATTCTAGAGGAGACACACAGTTCACGTTATTCCATTCATCCAGGTTCCACAAAGATGTATCGTAACCTGAGGCAACATTATTGGTGGCGGCAGATGGAGAAGTGCATATTTGGGTATGTGTCGAGATGTTTGAACTTCTAGTAAGTTAAGTACGTGCACCAGAGGCCAGGTAGCTTACTTCAGTAGATGGTTATACTAGAGTGAAAATGGGAGTGCATCACTATGGATTTCATGGTTGGTTTGCCGCGGGCATTGAGGATATTTGATGTTGTCTGGGTCATTGTGATAGACTGACCAAGTTTTCGCACTTTATTCCAGTTATTACTACATATTCTTCGGAGAGGTTGGCCCAGATTATAACCAAGAAATCATCCGGTTGCACGACGTGCCTATTTCTATTATTTCAAATCGAGGCACTCAATTCACTTTGTATTTCTGGAGAGCAGTACAAAGAGAGTTAGGTACCCGAGTACAGCTCAGCACAGCTTTTCATCCATAGACCGATGGGCAGTCGAAGCGGATAATTCACATTCTGGAGGATATGATTAGAGCACGTGTGATTGAATTCAGAGGGTAGTGGGACCGATTCTTATCGTTGGCCAAGATTTCTTATGACAACAACTATCGGACCAGCATCAAGATGGCTCCATTTGAGGCCTTGTATAGTCGACGATGTCATCCCTTCATTGGTTGGTTTAAGCCTGACCAGGCTAGGCTATATGGTACTGCTTTGGTAAAGGATGCCTTCGATAAGGTAAAATTGATTCAAGAGCGACTTTGCACAACACAGTCCAGGCAAAAGAGTTATGATGATCAGAAAGTGCGTGATTTGTCATTTATGGTGGCAGAGAAGGTACTTTTGAAAGTCTCGCCGGTGAAGGGTATCATGAGAGGCAAGTTGAGTCCGAGGTTCATTGGTCCGTTTGAGGTTTTGGAGCGAGTTGGTGGGGTTGCATATATGCCTACTTTGCCTCCTAGCCTATCGAGAGTTCATTCGGTATTTCACGTGCCTATGCTCCGGAGGTACCATGCAGATAGGTCCCATGTGTTTGATTATAACACAGTTCAGATGGATGAGAGATTGAGTTACGAGGTGGAGATAGTTGCCATTGTTGATAGGCCGGTTCACATGTTAAGATCTAAGGAGATTGTAGCTGTGAATGTTTAGTGGAGGGGTAAACAAGTCGAGGAGGCAACTTAGAGGCTGAGGAGGACATGCGGAGCAGATATCCACAGTTATTCGTCACTTCATGTATGATTCTACACCCGTTCAAGGATGAACATTTGTTTAACAGGTGGAGAATGTAATTATCTGACCGATCGTTTTGCTTTATAGAACCCTGTTACCTTATTCAAGACTTCCAGTATGTGCTTTTTCTATTTTATGACTTGCAGGGATGGTTGGTTTAGTTTTGGAAGGGTTCACATTTAATTCGGAACACTTAGTTCCATAATAGTGGCCTAAGGTGGCGAAGTTTGACTTAAGTCAACAATTTGAGTAAATAACCTCGAAATTGGGATTTGAAGGTTCCAATAGGTTCGTATGGTGATTTTGGACTTGCAAGTATGTGCGGATTGAGTTTCGGGTAGACCGGGAGCATTTTGGCGCTTATTAATAGAAATTGGCATTTAAAGGTTTTAGAGTTTTCTATGTTTGACTTGGGGTGGACTTTGATGTTATCGGACCCCATTTGGCATTCTGAGCCTGGAGTAGGTTCGTTCTGTCATATCTGACTTGTGTGTGAAATTTTATTGGCATTCCAAGTTGTCTAAGTATGATTTGTGCTTTTAGAGTTAGTTGGAAGAAGTTTGAAGTATAGAAGTTGATTAGTTTGGTTTGGGGTGCGATTCTTGGTTGTGATGTTATTTTATGTGTTTCGAGACCTCGAGTAGGTCCAGGTTATGTTTATGGACTTGCTGGTATAATTGGAAGGGGTCTCGGGTGGCTGGGATGAGTTTCGGACTACTTAGAGCATGTTCAAAGTTGGAAGTTTTTTGCTGGTGCTGGTGTGCTTCGCGATCGTGAAGGAGGTACCATAATTGCGAAGAAGGAATTTGGAAAAGGGGTAGTTGTTTCTCTTCGCGAACGTGAAGATGGCTCCGTGAATATGATGGAGTACCTGGTTCCTCTTCGCGAACGCGGAGGAGCCTATGTGAATGCAAAGAAGGAAGTAAGAGGGAAGGACTAGAAGGCTTTGGCCTTCGCGAACGCGACAGTGGGTCCACGAACGCGAAGGGTTGGCAGAGGGTGTTCTTCACGAATGCGACTGCGCCATTGCAAACGCGAAATTGGAGACCTGAGCAAGACAACATTGGCCTTCACGATCGTGATGGTGCTTCCGCAATCGCGATGATGAACTGCCTGAGTAGATTCTAAGTTTCCTTTCGGGACTAAGGCTCATGTCATCATATTTTCTCTTGGCTTGGGAGATGTAGGATCTTTTTGAAGGGGCATTTTCATCAAGTATCACTAGGTAAGTGATTTCTATTACTCCTTCTGTTAGATGACACATTTTCCTTATTAGTTCGTTCCCAAAGGAATGACACATTTTCTACAATTGGAAATAATTCAACTTTAAACTCTTCATTTTATCCGGTTTTCCCTTAATGAGAAGCTTTTATAACCACACAAATATCATGGCTCACAAAGCTTTTACCCCTTAAGCTTTTAACACCACAAGTTTCAAAAGTCTTCTTTTTTCTTCCTTCTTAAACTGCGTGCTGAGTCAAACTACCTCTTCTAAATTGAAACAGAGGGAGTAATTGTTAGTAAAATACATGGATTAGGTGTGGATTTTAATAAGGAAATTAGTAGAATTTTGGGATTTTGTTGAAAAATCTAGAATTAAGTAAAAATGAGATTTGACCACTAAATTGGTTATGAAATTGGGTATAAATTATATATTTGAGTTCGTGATGGCATGAGTAATATCTTCAAAGATTTTCGGAATTCGGGCACATAGGCTCGAGGTTGACTTTTGTTGACTTTCCAAGTGTGGTTGGGATATGATTCTAATAGTCGAATAATGGGTTCTTGAGTATATTTTTATTGGTTTGCATGTTCCATTGGCTAGTTTCGAGTTGCTCGGCATTGATTTGATGTGTTAGTGAAATGTTGGAGTCGAGTTGTGAGATTGGAAGCAAGGTAAGTCTCTTGCCTAATCTTGTAAGGGGGAATTATCCCTGTAGGTATTTTATTTGTTATGTGCTATGCGCTATGGGTGCTACGTGCGTACGAGGTGACGAGCGTCCGTGCGTAAGCGAGATTCCTGTTTAAGTTCGAGTAAACTTAGACCTGCATCATGCCTTAACTATAATACTTGAATTAAATCTTGCCTGTTTGATTTACTTGAATTCATAACTGAGCTAGAGACTAGAATTTACGCATTTGAATGTGCCTCTTTACTTTATGTTTTGGCAGGATATTTGATTGTCGGTAACAACTATGCTTTCTCTTGCATTCCTATCCTCGTGTTGTGTTTATGTGATCAGTAGTTCCGTATTTTCTTGACTCGCACGTATCTTCGCGAGTGGGGCTAGTGCCCGATGAAAGTTTCTTTATCCCTATGGGGATCGGGCCGTTTGCCTCAGAAGTGTTATGAAATATTATTATAGGAGCGGGTCCATTCGCCTCGACAGTACCGTAAGATGCATCTATGGATCGGGCCGTACGACCTCAGCGTAATGTGAAACACTATTTAAAAATGTGTTATTGTTATTGATCAGTGTGTGGGTTTATTGTTAGCTTACCTAACGACGACGTTGGCCCCATCACGGCCTATGCTGGGAATTGGGTCTTGACATCATGTTACATCATAAATAGGTGCATGACTAGAACTCTTGTTGAAAACCTCCTTATGAGTTACTTAAAGGGATAAAGCCAAATATATCCTATCTTGGGGCATTTGGATGCAAGTGCTTTATTCACAATAATGAAAAAGACTTACCAGGAAAGTTTGATCACAGAAGTGAAGAGGGAGAATTCTTGGGATAGTCTTCACACAGTAAAGCCTATAAAACATACAATAAAACAACTATGTGTGTAGAAGAAACTTTGCATGTTATTTTTGATGAAACTAACATTCTCTCTGAGAGGCAGGAACAAGATGATGAAGATATTGGACTAACAAGAAACTTAAATGTTGAAACAGTAGACAAGCCAGAAGTTGTACCATAGGAAGAAACAAGTGTTGGACTAGGTCCCTCCACCTAGTGACACTTGACAGGGACCAGAGAGGAACTGATCCTTAAACCTCGAAGGGACCTGTCCACGAGCATGTTCCTCATCAACAAAAAAATATAGGAACATCTAAAGAAACCTTGTTAGTTGTGAAACCCTACAAGTATCAAAGTTCTCATACCATTAGGAACATAATCACTAATCCAACCTTTGGAATCTAAACCAGATCTTCTTTAAAGAATCATCGTGCTTTTGATGCTTTCTTATCTCTTATTGAACCTAAAAATGTTTTTGAGGCCTTGCAGGATACAAATTGGGTGAATGTTATATGAACTTAACCAATTTGAGAGAAGTCATGTTTAGCATCTGTTACCAAGATCAAACGACAGAAAAATGACTGGCACTAAATGGGTCTTCCAAAACAAACTTGACGAAGAAGGAAAAGTTACAAGGAACAAGGAAGGATTGATGGTTCAAAGATTTTGTGGAGAGAAGGCAATAGACTGTGATGATTTGCTTCAGTTGTAACCTTATAGCCTTTGCTACTTACATGGAATTCACTCTCCATCAGATGGATGTCAAGAGTGCCTTCCTCAATGTTTATCTAAAGGAATAAGTGTTTGTCAAGTAACCTCCTGGATTTAAAAGCAAGGAAAGCATGCATACAAGCTTGGTTAGGCACTTTATGGGCTTAGGCAGACCCCAAGAGCATGGTATGCTAGATTTTCCAAATTCTTGCTTGAGCATGGCTACAAGAGAGGACATTGCGCCAGGTTTCTGGCATATCCAAAGGAGTCTCTTTTGAATGCAGTCAAGAGGATCCTGAGATACCTAAAAGGCACAAATGATCTTTGCCTATGGTATCAAAAAGGTAGACTTTGATTTAGTGGGATATGCTAATGCTAATTATGCAGGTTTTCTTGTGGATAGACAAAACAGTTCAGGAATGGCACATTTTCTTGGTTCATGTATTGTATCTTTGGCCACCAAAAAATAATATCATGTGGCCTTATCTACTGTTGAAGTTGAGTATGTGGTTGTTGCCTTATGTTGTGCTCAATTATTTTAGATTAAGCAATAATTAATAGACTTTGGAATTGATGTAGGTTGTATTCCTATATTTTGTGACAATACAAGTGAAATCTTTTTTTTTTTCTTATTCTTTAGCTTGAAAAAGAAAAAGAACCCGGTCCATCACAAAAGAACAAGCATATAGATGCTAGGCATCATTTTCTAAGAAATAATTTGAGAAGGTCTTGATCACTGTGGAATTTTGTGCAACTGATAAGCAAATTGCTGATTCTTCACAAAAGCTTTGAGTAAGGATCACTTTGAAAAAAACATGTTAGAATTAGGGATGATTAAGATTTCCTAAAAGAAATCGGTTCGACCTCAATGATTTGTTAGAAAATTTGTGAATTTTGTAAATAATTATATTAGATATTGCTTAGTCTCATACTTTTATTAGTATACTCATGTGCCATATAGTAAAATATCACACTGATGTCTAATGATATTACCCTTATTTTCTTAGAAAATTCAGTCTTACACAAGAGAACTTTCAGTGAAGAACCTGGTTCATCGAGCTTATAAAGTATGTATTTTACACTCCGCATCAGTTGAAATAACTTCTAAAGAATCGTGATCTAAAAACGTGTCCCGCTCTATCTCAAACTCTTTTAAACTCAGCAATTACAAATGAACCAGTTTCTACCACCAAAATTTCATGCGCCATAATTGCCAAAGTTTTTGGGGAATAGTCCAACATCTCTTCAAAATTGAAACTCCCAATAACAGGAGACTTCTAAGTTCAAAAAGCCGTCATAAGTCACTCTAAATCCTCCCTCTTTAAATTGATATGATTTATCTTCCCTTTCGCTCAAAAATTTGAGAGATCAAATTTCCAAACCCCTAAAACTCTCTCAACTTCTCTCAAGTTCTTGAACTAATCCAATGGCAAACACCACTGAAAATCCCAAAACCTCTGTAAATCCTTATTATCGAACTAATGATCCTTCACCTCCATTATCACGCACATATTTAACCACCCAAACTCTCAAGAACTACCGTATTAAAATGGCTGAACACAAAACAGTTGCAAGCAGAGAACAATCCAAGAAACTAAATAAAAAACTGCAAGCTAGCCAAGCAGATGGACCCCAAAAATTTGAAGATTCTTTTTAGTCTGTGACTGAGGGGGAAAAACCAATTTCATCTGAAACTGGACAGATAAGTTATGAGTTTCAATCTTCTACTGTTGGAGCTAAAAGTCAAGAAAATCATGAAACTTGCTTTGTGTTGGTTGGCCTTATTGCTAGTGTAGAAACATGGGATGTTGGAAAGGATGTTGATATTGTTGGTAAAAATAAAAAGGAAAAAGAAAATGAGAGTTTGGGTGTTGAGGAAGATGTGACGGGAAGGGAAGAAGTACAAGTGGCTAAATCTACTTCACCCACTCCTATTTGGTTGGATGAAGAAACATGGCAAATGGTTTGGAGTGAAAAGAGTGCTGATAATGAAAGAAATTTGTAATGGAGGCACAGGAAAGAGGTAGTGGATCTAGTGATACTACTGTAGCAGAAGGGTTGGTTAGGTTGAGGAAATGGTTCCAAGAACCTATTCCTTCTAGACAAGAGCCCCTCCATGATTTGCCGCAAAAGGTTTCTGATAGTTACAATCCCAAAAAGAAGAATAGTGTTAGTGCAAAAACCCTGGAAAGGGTATGGGTGGCAAGAAGAGAAAGGTTGTCTCTTCTATTCCTGTAGCAATTCCTCCTACAAGAGGAAGAACTATAAGAAGTCAAAAGAAGCAGAGTGAGGCCAACTTGAAAAAAAGCCATAGCTGAGAGTGCCAAAAAGGCTGCTTCCAAGGAAAAAAGAAAGTTGGGGAAAGAGTGAAGCTATTTAGATTGAGGATATGAACCTGGTCCTTCAAGATGAGGATGATATAGAGGAGGTGGAATTACCCACTCCAACATATTGCACAACTTAAAAAGACCGTTCCACGGCTCGCTCTACAACCCTCAACACCTTAGCGTACCTCGGCACCACGAAACCCCGCGTTCTAGGTAAAATTTTATGGGGCCTTACATCCTCTCCCGCTTAGGATCATTCGTCCTCGAAAGAGGAGTAGATTCCGCTTAAAACACCCAACATAACTCATCTCTTCTTCCTCACATCTCAAGCCTCCAAATTTTGACTAACTCCCTAAATTTTCAAAAGTTTCAGCAGGGTTTCCCCTGTAATTGGGCCTATTAACCTGTTAGAAAACTCTAGAAACTAGTCCTAATAATATAACCATAACTCAACAATGTATCACAATACGAAAACAACATCGACCATAATGTCATAAACATTATATTACCAAAAATGGCATCTTTAACATAAATTGTACAAGTTGAACATAATTTATAGAAAGTAAGATCTTAATTATCCTTACAAAACAAAGCTACCTAGTGGTACAAACAAATGATGGTATTTTTTCTTCATCTCTTCCTCGGCCTCCTAGGTGGCCTCTTCCACATGTTGGTTTCACCACAACACTTTCACGGAGGCAATCTTTTTATTCCTCAGCTTTCGAACCTGCCTATTTAGAATGACAATCAAAATCTCCTCATAAATCAATTCTTCATTAACCTCAATAGTCTCTACCGGAATAATACGTGTAGGGTCTCCAACTACCTTCTTCAACATAGATACATGAAACATCGGGTGCATTACGACATCTATGGTGGTAGCTCGAGCCTGTAAGCCACTTGACCTATTCTCTAAGTGAT
Organism: Nicotiana obtusifolia; assembly: GCA_002018475.1. Lineage (NCBI taxonomy): Eukaryota > Viridiplantae > Streptophyta > Magnoliopsida > Solanales > Solanaceae > Nicotiana > Nicotiana obtusifolia. The sequence goes on along the minus strand of MCJB01033341.1, from coordinate 35,127 downwards.
TCTGTATGGCCCGATATACCTAGGACTCAATTTCCCTTTCTTCCCAAATCCAATAATACCCTTCATGGGGGAAACCTTCAAGAATACCCAACCATCCTCTTTGAAATCCAAATCCATGCGACGCACATCCGAATAGGACTTCTGATGACTTTGAGAAATTTTCACCCGTTCCTCAATGATCTTAACCTTCTCCATAGCCTGATGCACGAGTTCTCTCCCTATCAACTTTGCATCCCTAATTTCAGACCACCTAATGGGAGATCTACATCTCCTACCATATTGAGCCTCGAATGGTGCCATCTGAATGCTAGCATGGTAACTATTGTTGTAGGCAAATTATATTAGCGGCAAATGATTATCCCAGCTACCTTTGAAGTCAAGAACAGAAGCGCATAACATATCCTCGAGCGTCTGAATAGTCCGCTCTGCCTGCCCTTCGATTTGTGGATGGAAGGCTGTACTAAGATTCACTTGAGTACCCAAACATTGCTGAAATTTCTTCCAAAAGTTGGTTGTGAACTGTGCCTTCCAATCAGAGATGATAGGAACTGGAGTGCCATGCAACCTAACTATTTCCTTGATATACAACTGCGCATACCAGGTAAGAAGTGTGCTTATTTCGTGAGTTAATCCACAATCACCCAAATCGAGTCAAACATGCGAGGCGTGCTAGGTAGTCTCACCACAAAGTCCATATTGATCATCTCCCACTTCCACATTGGGATTTCTATGTTCTGTGCCAACCCACCAGGCCTTTGGTGTTCGGCCATCACTTGTTGACAATTTGGACATCTTGCCACAAAGTTCACCACGTTCCTCTTCATATCATTCCACCAGTAGACTTCCTTAAGATCATGGTACATCTTTGTAGAGCCTGGATGCATGGAATACCTAGAATTGTGAACTTCGGTCATGATTTTTTCCCGGATACCATCTACATTTGGAACACATAATCGCCCTTGGTACCTTAGTGTACCATCATCCATGCCAAGAGAAAAAGTCGTGGTCTTTTGTTTATGAATCCCCTCCTTCAAATGCACCATAATGGATCGTCGTACTGCTTCTCCTAGACTTCCATTACAAAGTGATCATTCAGCCCTATTTTGCACAATCACCCCTCCTTCACTAGAGTCCACAAGACGAACTCCCAAACTAGCCAACCGATGAACTTCCTTGGCCAACGACCTTAGATGTGCCTCCAAGTGAGCCAAACTACCCATGGATTTCCAGCTAAGAGTATGTGCCACACCATTAGCCTTCCCCGGATGATATAGGATATCGATGTCGTGGTCCTTGACTAACTCAAGACATCTTCTCTTCCTCAGAAAATTCCTTCTTCTTGAAAATATATTGAAGGCTCGTATGCTCCGTGAATTTATCCATATGGACCCCATACAAATAATGATGCAAAATCTTAAGTGCAAACACCACCATCGCAAGCTCTAAGTCATGTGTTGGATAGTCTTCTCATGATTCTTGAGTTGCATAGAAGTATAAGCAATGACCTTGCCGTGTTGCATCAATACACACCCAAGTCCGATCCTTGAAGCATCACAATATACCACAAACCCATCCATACCCTCTGATAAGGTCAACATAGGAGTTGTAGTCAATCTTGACTTTAACTCTTGGAAGCTCTTTTCGCAAGTGTCTAACAAATTTAACCGCCTTCTGCGTCAGTTTAGTTAATGGAGAGGCAAGAGTATAGAACCCATCCGTAAACCTCCTGTAATACCTAGCTAAGCCCAAGAAACTGCAAATCTCTATTAGAGTTGTAGGTCTAGGCCAATTCTTCACAGCTGCGATCTTCTGAGGATCAACATTGATTCCTTCACTGGTGACGACATGACCCAAGAATGCGACAGATTCAAGCCAAAAGTCACACTTTGAAAACTTTGCATACAACTTGTGCTGATACAGAGTCAGCAGAATTGCCCTGGGATGATCGGTATGGTCCTCCTGGCTTCACGAATATGCAAGAATTTCATCAATGAACACTATCACGAAAGAGTTGAGGAAAGGCTTGAAGACTCGATTCATAAGATCCATGAAAGCTGCCGCGGCATTCGTTAGCCAAAAGACATCAGCAAAAATTCAAAGTGCCCATATTGGGTCCGGAAAGCTGTTTGTCAGAATATCCTGCTCCTTTATCTTCAATTGGTGATACATGGATCTTAAAATCAATTTTGGAGAAATACTTAGCACCCTGCAATTGGTCAAACAAGTCATCTATCCTTGGTAGTTGGTACTTATTCTTGATTGTGACTTTGTCGAGCTACTGATAGTCAATACACATTCTCAGTGACCCGTCTTTCTTCCTTACAAAGAGGACTGGTGCACTCCAAGGTGTCACACTTGGCCGTATAAAACCCTTCTCTAGCAAATCCTTCAATAGCTCCTTTAGCTCTTCTAGTCCTGCCAGCGCCATTCTATAGGGTGGAATGGATATAGGTTGCATGCCTGGCATCACATCGATCCCACAATCAGTCTCCCTATCTGGTGGAATCCCAGGGAGCTCATCAGAAAATACTTCCGGAAATTTATTTACAACTGGTACTGACTCAAATATAGGTGCCTCAGCATCGGCTTCCGACACTCGAACCAAATGGAATACACCACTTGTTGATCATCTTTGTTGTGTTAAGGTAAGAAATAAACCTACCCTTCGGCACTACATCATCCCCCTTCCATTCAATGACTTGCTCATATGGAAATCCAAACCTACCAGTTTTGGTTCGACAATCAAGCTTGGCAAAACATGAATAAAGCCAGTCCATCCCCATAATTATCACATCAAAATCAACCATACCCAATTCAATAAGATCCGCCATGGTGTCTCAACTATGAACCGTGACAACACAACCCCTATAAACCTGCATGACTATAATAGACTCACCAACTGGAGTAGATACAGAGAATGACATGAAGCTGTTCCAGTTCTATCCTGAATTCCATAGAAACATAGAAAGTGACATATGACAAAGTGGAACCAGGATCTATGAGAGCATAAAAATCATGAGATTGGACAGTAAATATACCTGTGAGAGCATCTGCAGAAGCCTCTAAACTCTGGCGACCCCTCATAGCATAGCACCGGCTGGGTCCTCCTGAACTCTGTGCACCACCACTAGCCGCACCACGCCCTAGGGTGCTGGAGTGCCTCGAGCTGGAGAAGGTGTTGCGGATGTAGTAGCTGCAGAGCTATGCCGTACCCCTGCCCACACTCTAGCGGGATGAAGCGCAATCCCTCTGAATGTGATCCCTAACACCGTACCTGTAGCATACGGGTAGGTCTATGTAGCAGGCCCCTAAATGCATCTTCCCACACTAGGGCATGGGGGCCTCTACTATTGCTGGAATCTCCCTCCAGGCAAACCCTGCTCGTAGGGTCTCCTGCTATCGTGGCTGGGCTTGAAACGACTCTACTGTTGCTAACCGGGCCTTGATGGCAGTGCACTGACTGAAGACTGAGGAAAGGACCGGGATAGCCTGGATGACCCTAACCTAATTACTGACTTTCCACCACTACCATCATTGGAAGAACCACCAAAGTTGCCCGCGGACCGAGCCTTATAGCTACCTTCTCCTCTATTATTCTTTATTTTTCGGGTCTCTTTGGCTTGAGAAAATTCCACCATCTTCCCATAGTTCATATCAGAATTCAACGCAGCTGTAGCGGCCTCATTATTAACCAAGGGGTTGAGGCCCTGCACAAACCGACACTCTAGCTTCCATAGTGGGCAACATGTAGATGGCATGCTTGGAAAGGCACTCGATTCTCATATGGTACTCCCACACACTCATGCTACCTTCTTTCAGGCTCTAAAACTCGGCTGCACGGGCTACCCTAGTCTCGGCAGGTAAGAAATAAAGGCATCGGCAAACACACTCCAGCTTGCCAGAGGGCTCCCCTCCTCACGGGGCTCCTCCCACAGTTCAATCCAAGAATATGCCACCTCTTTCAGGCGGTAGGAGGCCAACTCATTGTTTCCCTCTTAGTGGAATGCATAACTCGAAGAGTCTTATGCATCTCATCACTGAAGTCCCGGGGGTCCTCCTCGGGATCAGTACCCCTGAACACTGGAGGATCCAACTAAAGAAACATATTCACCCTGGAACTAGCGGAGTCCCCTTGATGACTGGAAGAAGTAGGTGCAACACTCAATTTCTGGGCCTGGGAAGCCACTATCTGAGCCAACATCTGTATGGCTCCCCTAAGGTCCCCATCAAAAGCACTGGGATCGAAAGCTAAAACTGGAGGTGGAACCGGAGTATCAATTGGGGGTGGAATATCTGCACCATTAGTAGTAGTTGGGATTAGTGCAGTCTGAACAGGAGTAGTAGAATCAAGCAGTGTTGTGGCTGGGGGATTATCCTCACCTTTCGAGTGCTCACCTGCATCATTAGGTATATGATCAATTGCTACTCCTGGGGCTGCATTGGCTCTTTCACTAGTTCTTGCCTTCTTCTTAGGCTCCATATATTGAAAATTAGAACAATGCACGAATTAAAGGAGGAACAGTCTTACAATTAGCTCTATCGCATGATCTAGAACATCTAAGAAGGGTGACATTCCTAATTCCCAAGTAGCCTCTTAATTATAGATGTGGTCGACAACACACCAATAAGAAGGACTCTACTAGACACGGCTCCAAACATCCTAGGACACTTTAAAACCTTAGTCTCTGATACCAAGCTTGTCATGCCCCGACCTTAGGGAGCATGACCGGCGCTCAACCGAGATATCTCTGTCAAGCAAGTCTACTCGATGCATTCTACCTGACCTTACCCATAAATACGGTGAAGATGTGTAACATTCATTAGACAATGAGAGGATTTCATGAAAAACACCAATTTCAACACCATTAGTTACTTCTTTTATAGTTTCCAAAAATATATTACACATTCACAGTTTAGAAGTGGGAGCATGTGATATAAATACAACATTTCTAATTTGACTTTTGAAAACCACGATACAACTCACACTATGTCTACGAAGCCTCTAATGGATATAAAAGAGAAATATGATGGTGCCGGCAACAAAGCCCCGCCATTACCTCAAAACACTATACATAAGGAACAAAAGATACAAGGTTAAATTGATTCAGGATCGGCTTCGCACGGTGCAGTCTAGGCAGAAGAGCTACACCGATTGAAAGGTTCATGATGTTGCTTACGTGGTTGGTGAGAAGGCACTGCTCAAGGTTTCAACCCATGAAGAGTGTTATGAGGTTCGGGAAGAAGGGCAAGTTGAGCCCTTGGTATATTGGGTTGTTTGAGGTACTTTAGAGGATTGGAAAGGTGGCTTACAAGCTTGCCTTGCCACCTAGTCTGTCGAATGTGCATCCAGTATTTCCTGTTTCTATGCTTCGAAAGAATGTAGACAATCCATCTCGTTTTTTGGATTTCAGCACGGTTCAGTTGGACGGGGATTTGACTTATGATGTGGAACCGGTGGTTATTTTAGGTCAGCAGATTCGAAAGTTGAGGTCGAAGGACATAACTTCAATGAAGGTACAGTGGAGAGGTTAGCCAGCTGAGGAGGCTACTTGGGAGACCGAGCAGGAGATGCAGAGCAGATATCCACGATTATTTGATACTCTAGGTACGTTTCTAGACTCGTTCAAGGATAAATGTTTATTTAAGTGGGGGAGGATGTAACGACCCAGCCGGTCATTTTGAGAGTTGTAGCCTCGTTCCCCCATTTATTGCTCATTCCTTGCTTAATAGTTGTTATGTGACTTACCGGGGTAATTGGTTTGGGTCCGGAGAGGTTTCGAAATGTGTTAAGACACTTAGTCTCAAGGTTGGAGGCTTAGATTGAAATGGGTGACATGATGTTGACTTGGGTGTAAATGGCCCCGAAATGTAGTTTTGATGGTTCCGTTAGCTTTGTTGGGTTATTTTGGACTTAGGAGCGTGTCCGGATAGTGATTTGGAGGTCCATTATTGAATTAGGCTTGAAATGGTGAAAGTTGGAAATTTAGAAGTTTGACCGATAGTGGACTTTGTGGTTACCAGGCTCGGATTGGGGTTTCGGGAGTTGGAGAAGGTCCGTGGTGTCATTTGTGACTTATGTGCAAAATTTGAGGTCAATCAGATGTGATTTGATACATTTGGGCATCAAATGTAGAAGATAGAGGTTCAAAACTTCTTTAGGCTTGAATTGATGCACGATTCATGGTTTTAGTGTTGTTTGATGTGATTTGAAGGCTCGACTAAGTTCGTATCGTGTATTAGGACTTGTTGGTATTATTTGGTTGAGGTCCGGGGGGG